>OX578137.1:9921651-10519151 GCA_951213105.1 Amaurobius ferox | reverse complement strand
TATATATATATATATATATATATATATATATATATATATATATATATATATATATATATATATAGCAAAAAAAAATTCATAGATACTGTAGCTTACTAAAGTAAGAAAGATACTATGCAAATATGATTAAATAAAGAATTTAAAGTTAAAGTAAATGGAATGAAAATGCAAAATACATGTACATATGCTGTGCATTTTCCAGGTATTCATATTTTCTTTTTTATTCTTTCTTTATGTATGTCGTCCAAGTAGAAATAGTTTATAGATATAATCTATCTATTTCTTCAGAAACATACATATTTTGTGTCTGCTTCGTCAAAATACTTGGACTTGAAAACGAATTTTACGAAGTGAACATTTCCATTTTTTAGGCTTAGCCCTTTTTCCACGTGTATAGCGATATAGCTTGATTTTTAAAGTTTTTCTTTATTCGTTTCCATACCATTGAATTTTGTTGATTTTCTATAACTTGATAACTCGTGTTTTGTATTTTTTTTTCATTTGATTGATGATTTGCTGTTATATTTCATTCAGTGGGTGTTTTCGAAAGTTAGGTTTATCGTCGAAAGGAGTATCGAAAGCCCTGACCACCCGACTCGTCCGAGGACTTAGAGCAGCAAAATGGATGGCCGGGTTAGGTTTATCGTGTTGCAGATTCTTACTTTTCGTTCATTGGAATTTCAAACTACTATTATAAATATATATATATATATATATATATATATATATATATATATATATATATATATATATATATATATATATATATATATATAGAGAGAGAGAGAGAGAGAGAGAGAGAGAGATTATATATATATATAATAAAATTGTAAATCCAATGGTAGAATGTAAGTAGTAACTCATAACACACTATCTTAAAATTTGCGTACTAAAGTACAAAATACAATGAAATAAAGGGAATTCAATCATAAAGAGGAAATTATAAAACGTAATGCAGGTCATAAAGACAAAGATAATCAACAAATTTCAAAGGTGAGGAATGAAAATAGGAAAACAAGCTCTAATATATAGATAATAAGCTCTAATATATAGATTATATGTATATATATATATATATATATATATATATATATATATATATATATATATATATATATATATATATATATATATATATATATAAATAAAAATTAAAGGATTTTAATCGAAAATAATGCATAAACTACTGTATGTACAAATAAACCATCTCTAGCATATCTGTTACAAATGAGTAACTATAGGCCAAGACTAAGGATAAAGAGAGAAGGTAACATATCACTACAATGGAAAGGGGGATGAGAAGAATATTAGGATTCAAAAATCACAATTAAAAGTATATAAAAATAAATAAAAATAAAACTCGGCAAAAATGCCGAAAAAAATGCATAAACTACTGTATGTACAAATAAACCATCTCTAGCATATCTGTTACAAATGAGTAACTATAGGCCAAGACTAAGGATAAAGAGAGAAGGTAACATATCACTACAATGGAAAGGGGGATGAGAAGAATATTAGGATTCAAAAATCACAATTAAAAGTATATAAAAATAAATAAAAATAAAACTCGGCAAAAATGAGAATAGGCAATAATAATCAGCTTAAGATAAGAGATTAAGAATAGATAACAATCAATTGAAACCCCACAAAAAATGGCGGTTAGTTCGAAATTGCATTCTCATCAGGACAGCCATACAATTTGAATTAAAACCGATAGAATAGCCAGTTTCTGACAATGGCGATAGTATTTAACTATAGACACCATTGGAACTGTCTACTGGCTAGTGGAAGGAGAAAAATAAATCAAATGAATTATACAAATCTGAAAAACAATACCTCCTCGAACTGAAACACGAAATCAAAAGCATAGCACCACGTGTAAGATAAACTAGTGACTGAGCATTTCACCTCACTTCGTCAATGCGAGTGGGCACCGGAATGAATACACTTGAACGACACATAATATGCATGGAGACCCTCAAAAATAGCAATCAGTATAGGACTCAGGACAAGTGGAAAATAGTCATTCGAAAATAGCAAACAGTATCAGACTCAGGCCAAGTGGAATGTCAGGTGATAAGAATGGGGGAATTTTCAAAAATGAGTAAACTAGTCAAAGACAAATAATGCATGTGTAAAACCATTACGTGGTATATTTGAAATTATTAATAATATTATTTACAAATACTTCCGGGTATTGGTAATTTTGACAAATGCGTTTAAGTTTATTGATGTGGAGAAAGTGAAACTGAGGATCAGAAAGTCGATGTATTCGAAATAGCTGGTTTAAAATGATGTTTCTAAACAATTGAATAGAATTACAAGAATGATATGATAGCAGCTTTATGATAGTGAAGTTGTAAGAATCTTTTTTATCATATAGATTGGTGATTACATGATTATTGAGGGTATCTAAATTTAGGTCTAAAAAATTAACAGTTTGACTAACGCAAGGCTCATTAGGAATTAATTCAAGGTTAGACGGGTAAAAATCAATATTAATGGGATAGGAATCATCAATGATAATACAAATTAAGTCGTCAACATATCTATATATAATATATGAATTAGAGTTAAAATGACATTCATAATAATAAAGATATAAGTTAGCTAGTATACTACTACTACAGCCACCTTGTGGTACACCAGATGTTTGTAAATAAATGTTATCACCTTGGATAATATAATTGTTGTATAACACAAAGTGCAAGAGCATAGGAAAATTTTTGACATTAAAAGCAACATGATTGGAAGATATATAGTCATGATAAAGAGAGATAATAACTTTATGTAAATCTTTAATGACAATATTATTAAATAGGTCTTTAAAATCAAAGGTTTGGAAACCAAGAATTTGTGGAAACTTGCTAAGATGATTAACTAAATCAAAACTATTGTTCAAAATGAAATATCCTGAATTCCTGAATTTAAGAGATTCATTTATTCGATTTAAACAGTTAAGCAAGTACTTACTAGCTGTAGTGGTAAAGGTATTATGTCCACAAGTGACTGTTCTAAAACTGAGAGGAGATTTGTGGAATTTAGGAACCAAAGTAAAATAAGGAAATTTAAAAAACTTACAATTAATATTTAATTGTGTATATAATTTTAGCATTTTAGTTTTGATATGGATAGACTGATTATTAATGGGTTTAAAAATTTGATTATTTTTTAAGTAATTCTGTAACAGAGAAACATAATATTTTTTACAAATGATGGCATAATTATTAGAAGCTTTCTCTACATAAGTTATGACAAAATGTTGTTGAAGTTCTTTGATAGCAGATAGGAGTTGTTTATAAGGATACCTAGGCTTCGTTAATTTAATGTTTATAATAACATTTTTAAGTAGATGTAAGGTCGTATACTTCCATAGATTGAATGCTTCAATAGGAATAGAATGTGAACAAGCAAGTTGATATATGAATTTATCAAAATCAAATGATAGAGACTGAAGAAGTTGTTTAGGGTGATGGCAGAATGGAATGCGAAATTTAGACCCTTTATTCATAATATCCCTAAGAATATCATCCTGAACTATACTGAGATCCCCTGTAATAATGTGACCATGAGTGGAGTTGACAAAAGGGGTAAGATTTTGATTGCTGCATACACATGATGTAAGATCATCGGAGTTTAATGTCCTGGAAACTTCATTGTAATTGTAAATAGTTCTACCAATTGGTAAATTATATTTGAATGATTTTTGTATTTTGATATCTTTTACTGGTAACAAGTGCTGATGTTTTGCAAATAAATTATTGAAGTTAAGAGAATTAAGAATAGGGTGTTTAAAAGAAATTACACAGTAAGCTATTTTAGTATGTGGATTTGGTGAATGGAGTAGGTGGTAATTTAAGAAATTTGTACGTGAAAGAAGCAAATCAAAAAATAAATGTTTAAAATGTTCATGAGTTAATTTTAATTTTAAAAAATTAATATATACAATACTTAATTTGCTTTTTCTGACTTTATATAACCATGTTCTAACAGGTATAAAATTGAAAGTTTGAGAATAATTATATTGTAATTTCAAAATGTCTGCTTTGTAATCAATAGTTTTACTTAAGTTACTTTTTCCTTTGCCACGCTTATATCGCTTTTTACTAGGAGTTGATGACTTTGAATAATGAAAAAGATGTTTATATACTGAAGATTTATTAGAATTGTATTCAAAACTATTGTTAACAACATTATTATTATTATAAATTTGATTTAAACCATAGGGGAAGAGAGTTTTATATTTTTTAATGTAATAATTTTCAAATACTAATCTATCAGTGAGTGAAATTTTAATATCTAAAATATGAAGGGATACATTTTTAAATCCGTGTGTAGCAAAGTGCTGATATTCAAATTGATTTTTAGTAGGGAGATCATTAAAGACTTTATGGTCAAATTTTTTACTATGATCCCTGTGAACATTCATTCTCAGATGTAAAGGGTTGCTGGTTTGGCCAATATAGGATAAGTTACAAATAGTACAATTAAGTTTGTATATGCAATTAAAAACTTTGCAGAATTTTTGTGAAGTGGAATTATTATTAATTTGAAATGGGTCAGCATATGGACAAGTTTTGCACCTAAGATTGTTGCATCTATTGAAGGAATATGATTTAGATTGAGAGAAGGTATGGTATTCTGTGTGTGTGTGTGTGTGTGAAATTTGTAGAGGAAAATCTACGCATCGTACGAAAATGAAATTCGTTACTTCTCTGAGGACTCAGGTGCTCCCAGACGCTATTCTTTTTAAATTCGAATTAGTTTTTTAGTGATTTTCTGTTTTTTGTCCGATTTTCACACAAATCTGTTCCTTAGTGACCGAAATTATTATCACAGTGTTTCCATCTTGATACCATGGGAAAGACTGAAAAATTCTCTTTCAAACAAACTTTGATCAGAATCCATATGATTAATAAATTTTTGTGATTTTTTTAAAGAAATATATAATTTTTACTTGTGCCAAAACGCCCCCAATTTTTATATTGCGATATAAATTAACTGAAGTGTAACTCAACTCGACTTTCTTATAGCAGAATCCATTTTTAAGTAGCTTGTGATATATATATATATATATATATTTAGCAAATTTTGCAAGATGAAATTTGAAAATCCTGTATTGTTGGTCCAAGTGATCCACAATTATAGCATGCAAACTTTTATTTTAAAGGGCTTGAAAAAAATGTTCGGTGAATACTATTGACAATGTAGGTCTTCGGAGGGGTGACGTGCCCCCAGGGGGCTAATGACGTTACGTCACATCGAAGCAATTTTTCACTACAGTGATTGAAACGTTTCGTGATCATTGATCCAAAAATAGCCCTTCTTATGCATCTTTATGCCAAATGTTGACGTGTGCTGTCATGTTAAGAAATTTCAAAAGGACGAATCCATTTTGAAGTTTTCGCTCAGGATTTCAAAAAATTATATCTAATTCTAGATCTTTAAAAATAAAGACAACCAAAATATTGGCTAAACGTCTTTTATTAAAATCTCCTTTTACGAAGTACTAAAATTACGCAGCCGTATTTACACAACCCCGTATAATATTTTACTTTATGAATCCCTTTTTATTTATCTTTACCGTGAATCTATTTACAATTTTGATACCGTTCAGACTTTTAGTTAGTGAGTCGAGAACGAGACACCAAGCCTATGTGTTAAATTTTTATATGATTTTCTGAATATTCAGTAGACGTTTTATATCGTTTCTTGACGACATTCCTATTGGTTACCATTTAATGTATGAACATTTTGCCTTTTATTGTATTTTATAATTAAATTATATTTTAAATGCTTCGTATTTAAAAATGCAAAATGATTAATATGTCAATTTTGTCTGGCTGTTATGACCTGTATGCAGGGCCCCCACAAAGGGGGGTCAGTTGGTACTACAGTACTGGGGCCCGCCGACTGTTAGGGGCCCGTGAATATTGCTGAGGATAAAATATTTATACATTTATTTATGAATATATAATTTTTTTTCTAAATTAATTGAAGGTTTTGAAATTTACGTATTACGTGTAGTTATAAAATTACAAATATAAATTATATATAAAGCCTAAACACAAGCTGTAAGTTTGAATGAAAGAAAAGTACAAAACATTTTGTAAACATCTGTTTGGATTCTGTGTCTCATTTCTGAAATAGTCAAAGAAGGGCCCCTTAGTTCAAATACAAGATAGCTCCAGTGTCATTGTGTTCCGAGGCAATAAAGTCCGATGAGGGAGACATTTTCTAGAATTCCACCTAAATAGATACGTTTGTGACCCTAGTGGGTTGCTCTTGCTCATTCATGTTTACAGCTCATATCAATCGCAACCAGCTAACTACTGAGACCACAGTGACTGAGGCTACCCGTCTATAAATTTCTTTTGTGAAATTATCAGTTGGGAAAGGGGCGATCCTGCTCTTCGAGGTCGTAAACCAATTCACGCGACGGGGTGGACTGAATGCAAGGATGGAGAAAGAAAAAAACTTCTCGGTTCTCCCTCCTGGCATGAACTGGCTTCCCACGTTCATTTCAGAGATAGCCGATAAAGCACAAAAAGCAGGTTTATTTTAATGTCTCATGCAATTATAGGGTCATCTCATATGTGTTATCAGTGCTAGTTGATGGTGCATCTCTCAACACGTGACTAAATGTTATAAAAAAATGATTCGCTGAAACAAATCCCAATGCTACCATCTAAGATTTAAGGTATGTTCAAAATAATTTTCTTATAGTTTTCAAATATTATTTTCAAATATATTAATCTTAAAAAAAGTTAATTATTAGAATTAAAAAAAGTTAATTTTTCAGAATTAATTAAAATTTATTTTATCAAATTTCTATACTGTTTTGTAAATTCAATCCTCTGAAATAACTATAATTAAATATGTACAAAACTTGAGAGAAAATATTGCATTATGAAAGGAAAATGGATGCTTTTGTGTTTATAAGGCATTTTTAAACGTTCACTTTATATTGTATGATTTTAGGTTGAACTTGGTAATGACTAGGAATTGTGCTCGTTGAAAGAGAAAATTCACACATTCTCTATTATATATTTATTACCTTTCGCCGAGGAATATTCAGGGGATTCAGCATCAAATTCTGAACTCAAAAATAATTTTTATTTCCAATTTTTCCCACTTCTGGTTCAAAAATTTCCCTTTCGTCATCTATTTCTTGGAATTGGCTAAGGATATAGCTTAGACGATGATTTATGCAGTATCGAATTTCGAAGGGGGTACAGGAATTCACTAAGAATTTCAACTTCTATTTGTGGAGGGATCACTTCAATTTAAAAAATTTACATTTTCCTTGCAACATCTACTTTTTTAAAGATGAGCTTAGATGATGACTGACATCGATTCAGCATCATATTCCAGAGGAAGTAGGGAACCTCCTGCCCCCTCTGGAATTTAGTTTTCTACTTGCGGTTCAGAACATTCCCTTGAAACGTATATTTTGATTGACTATAGAGCTTAGATGATGACTGACAGAAATTTAGCATCGAATTTCAGTAAGGGTAGCGGGATGAGGATTTACTAAGGATTTTCACTTCCAGTTCTTTTCCCAATTCCGAATAAAAAAAATTCATTTTCTTTCAAACATTTATTTCTCAAAATCGGCTATCGAGCTAAATGATGACTGATATGGATTCAGTATAAAATTGCTTAGGGGTTAGAAGAATTCATTAAGGATTTCCACTTCTGGTTCTACAGATGTCACTTCTGATTAAAATATTACAATTTTCTTTACAATACCTATTTCTCAGGATTGGCTGTAGGAATAGCTTAGATAAAGACTGATATGGATTCAGCAACGAATTTTGCAGGGAGTAGGGGTCACTCATGATTTGCACTTCTGGTTCTGGAGATGTCACTTCCGATTTTCAAAAAATCGCATGACTATGCGAAATACAGAGGGTGTTTGTTCACACATTTTTGTAACGATTTTGACTTTCTCCACGAATTGAATTTAAATTTAAAAAAATGAAAACCTGACTGGCATCAAGGCGGAATAGGGTTTAGTTATCGTCTGCATCATTCAAAATATTCTTTGCTTTAAAATGTCGCTAGAAAATAAAGAATGGACCGAAGGCTATATTTTTGCGCTTTCCGAAGAGAAATACTCTTATTAGATTATAATACTCTTACTCGATTATTAAAAAAAGATGTGAAAATAATGGTTTTAATATCTCTACACGTAAATTTAGTGACATAATTAATAAAAAAGGAAAGAAACGTCAAAGTTTACATTTGACTGGGAAAAAGATAAAAAATGCATGCACAACAAAGGTTGGTTCAGAGAAAACAAGGAAAGTTTTGCTAAAGGTTTATAGGTTTATAGTTTATAAAGTTTGCTATGGTTATTGCTGGATTCTCTTATAACTGAAAACTTAACATAAGGAAAGTAGAAAAAAAATGTCAAAATTAACTCGGATTACCATCAGAAATATGTATTAACACCTGTTTTCAAAAAAGACATTCCATCACTTTAACCAAACAATCTTCACTGTGTTAAGTTCCATCAGGATAAGGCTACCAGCTATACCTGTAAATCTACTGCTATATTTTTTGAAAAAATGAGAAATAAAACCGGAATGGAGGCCATCCAATTTACCCACCTAAGTCCCCCGACCTATGTCCTATGTATTACTGTGCATTCGGACTTTTAGAGCAAGCTCTTTATAAGCGGCATCCCAAAACATTGGATGGACTCTGGAAGATTTTGGCGGAGGAGTGCAGCAAAATCAACCTTGATATTTTAAGAAAAGCTCTTTTATCTTGGAAATCAAGATGCAATATGGTTCAACAACAGGGCTATCAGATTGAACATATTAGAAAATAAAATTCTTATTTTTGTTTCTATATATATTTTTTTCAAAATCGTTACAAAAATGTGTGAACACCCTCTGTAAGTATGCAACTGAGTATAAAAATATTTCGTTTAAAATGAAATGTACGCACCACTTGCCATCATATGAATGATCTTTCATAAACTGTGTTATATTTCGTACTTGATATATTTTATTAGACTGTATAAACTGTGTTATTTTTCTGTGTTATATTGTATTAAACCTTGTACTTGATATATTTTATTAAATTCAACTCTATCCCTAAATAATACATAAAATGAAAAAAGATACCCCCCCCCCTGCCCTTGTTTTACCTAGGGCCCATAGCTCGACTTAGTACCCGGGCCCAAAATTGAATGTGGGGGGCCTGCTTGTATGTAAGCACATATTCGCCACTTGTTTTCACTTCGCCACTGATGAAGTAATTCCCGAAAGCGCTATGGCCGTGTCATTTTAGTACATCGTAAAAGGAGATTTTAATAAAATATAGTTAGCCAATTTTTTGGTTTTCTTTAAAAATAAAGAAAACCAAAAAATTATAAAGTATTAATTATTTTGACGTGTTTCCATACTATTTTATTAATTCTAGATCGTTCAATAATGAAGCCGGATATAAAATTTCGTGAAAATCCATTGTATTTTTGGCAGCTATCGTGGGCACAAGAAATCTAACGGATAGACGGATATCACTCTAAAAATAGTCGAAATGTGTTCAGGGTGAACATATATTATCACCAAAAGTTTCGAAATTGAAAATTTTCATGAAAACAATACTTTATCTGTACTATAGTATGATAAAGTAAAAATTATATTGGAAATCTTACCCCCTCTAATCATGCGCTCCCGGCCAAAAAAGTCCGAAAAGAAACATTGTAGGTATTCCACTGAGTGGACAACTTAGTTAGGAGAGTAAGCTTTTTTTTTTTTTTTTTTTTTTGAAGATTTGTGTTAACTTTCGAGGAACAACGGAGCGACCGTAAAAATCATAAACACACTCATGAACACAACACTACTACATTACCACGCACCCTCCAAGCTGAGTTTTAAGTTATCCAATAGGCTCTCTATAAATTCCAACTAAAAGCAACTCATGAATTCAGAAAACACTAAATAGACGCCAAATAGCACAAAGAAAGAACACAGAAAATAGATTCAAAGATTCATTCAACAACCAGTCACGACACACTTTCTTTTACAGGTTTATCAGGTGTCTGGGTGGGCATGGGAGCCCATAGAACTTTTCCCTGGAAGGGGCAAACCACTGGCGTCTGTAGGGTAAACTCAAGAATACAACATACAGCATGGACTAGTTTGATGCCCAACTTTGCGACCTTGAACGTCCCGAGGACGACAAACGCCCCTCTTGTCATCTCCAATGGGCGTCCATGTGCGCGGACCGAATGTCGCGGTGAGATCAGGATGATCAGGACCTGATTGACTAATTTAAAGGAAGCACAACCCCATTTGGGAGTGCCATTTTGATTTGTGAGCATGGCCAACAAATTCCCCATGCACTCATCAGTGCTCGAAAAATTCTATGACCGCATTGCCCTGGTCAACTAATAGTTCTCATCAACAACCTGATGTTCTTAAACGGGTTGCATGTACCAAAATTCTTAAACCATGGTCTATTTTATGATTGAATCACGGGTGGTCCATGTTTACTTTCGCAATGAGTTCTAACTTAAATGTTAACTGCCATACTACCCTTTACCTTTAACAGTTCAATATTTAAATGTAAAAAAAGAATATGGGCTCATACATCCCAAATATTTCTTTGTTTGCCTGTACGGGCAAGATACTATTTAACTTAACTGGTTGACAAATAACTTACATTAAAAAAATGTGCCAATCTAACTATTTGACAAATATTTTTAAAGAAGTGTCAATCGGAGATGCAATTTGGGGGCCCCTTTGAATCTTTTAAAGGGAAGTATGTGCTTATCGCGCCTTTTTGGTAATCGGGCCCTGAGGATGATGCTTATACCTCAGGTCGAAGGCGGGAAATAAAAAAAATACAGGACATTTACGAGTGCAGATCGCCATGTTAAACAAGATGCAAACTATGAAGACATGCAAGAAAATTAGAAATATTGTCCAAATGGAAATATTTTTATAACACAAATGTAAAATGAAGACCGCTGATCGGCCAGGTTCGAATCAAGGTGGGAGCTCTCCCTGGTGGTAGATGGCATTCTTCTCTATAGCGGGTAAGCCTACGTCAAGGTACTTTGACATAGAAAAACGTTAACTTAAACTGCGCAACCTGAGTTATGAACTCGCACAGAAATGTGGAGAATAAAAAGAAAACGATGTTGATATTTTCCTTCTCTTCGGACAGTGACGACAACTTCGTTTGACCCTTCTCAAAGAAAGAATTGCGATAGTTTGGGGAATCAAAATTGAAACGGCTCTACATTTTCCTTCAAGAAATAGTGTCATTCAAAATGCATTTAATTCGAAGATATAGCGTTTGCATTATTTTAAAATGAAGAAATATTCGAATCAGATACATTAGCCAAAAAATAAAGAATATAATTAAAATCTCAGTGTAGATAAATAAAAATTTAAAAGTGTTTAATTTTTATAGAATAATACGAACTAGACATTACGAATTAATAATAAATGTATGTCACTGCAAGACATGCGTTTGACTAAAATGGAACAAATAACAATATCGACTGAACTGGAAAGGATCGACACGGTTTACTCCTGCCGACCAAAATCGGGTGGCAACAGATATCGAGAATTTCTGATCCTACCCTCCTTTCTTCAACACTCCTCGTTGAGGAGGCTCCTTTTACGGCATGAATTTAAATTCACTTCCTATCTTTACAACTGCCATGCACACTATAGAGAAAGTGGAAAAAAAAAAAAGATTGCATTCTCACAGCGCTCTTTATTTCTCACGACGCTGGGAACAGTCAGGAGTAGGGGGAAAAAAGAGAAAGAACACAAAAATATCTTCGCTCCCTTCCCGGCTAGCATAGGCACATTGGATCCTCACACCTCTCTAAGTGACCTTCTCGGTGGCGGACGCATTCCCCAGCAAACTCGACCTCGATGCTGATTGGCACTCACAGGCGTGATTGGCAGTGTTGCCATAGTGACGCGCGTTTCAGACTCCGCCCACGCGGTGCAACGATCCACCAATGAGAGGGCGTTTAGGGCCCGTGTCGGCTCGAGACACCTATCGATGGCTTCCTCCCGCCCCGGAGTTTAGCACTAATAGTGGTGAGACGATGATGGGGTTACCAGCGTTTGGCGAGAAAGCTTTTGGCAAAAGTATTTAAATACTGAATATATTTTTCATTGCGTACAGATGGAAACTGTTGCAAAATACACTAGAGTTACCTATAATTTCAAATTTATTGAAAGTATATTCATATACCACACAGATATTCAAATAAATTAGCCATTTGAATTTCGTATAAAGCATAGATTTTAGAAGTAATGTTTTGCGGATGAATGGGTTCCTGGAACGCGATTGGAAGTTTTGGAACGTTGGAGCGGAATGTGTTTTTTAAGTGAATTTAAAGCGGAATTTTACACGAGTAATTTTTACAAGTGTAATTTCGCGTAATTTTACAAGTGTACACCAAACCCGCACTACAGATAAATTTGCTTGAAATAAAAAGAAGTGAACCAGCAACTTTTGCGCTATTTCTACTATAAATCTACAAACTCCAACGTATTGTGTAGAAAAATTTTGAAACGCAATTTTTTTTTTTAATTCCATGAAAAGTTTTATAAAAACTAAATTCAAATATTCCTCGCTTCCTTTCAAGCCGTACAAACACCTAGTAATATCTCCAAATGTTAATAAATCCTATATAATGCTCATTAAAACCAATGGGGTTAAAAATAACAAGAGGGCAACGCAATAATAATAATAAAAAATATTTTTTATATAATCTGAAAGAAGAATACTTCGTTAATAATAGTAAAAAAGTTTATAAAAAGTACCAACCGGTTTCGAAGGGAAGAGTGTCTTTATCAGGATGGAGAGGCAGTGCCACAACATCAGCAAAGGCAAGAATGCGTTTGTACACACGTTTAAGCCAGTTTCTGATGGGATTATTCTCTCTCAATCTTGACAAAAAAGGCTCTGTTTAGCCTTTGAAACCCGTTAATACTTACCCGTTAATAATTAAAATTTTTATGCTGTTATTAAAGAAGTATTTATTTTCCAGATAAATTCTAACAGTAGTTTCAACAGAATTTCATATAGTGTATAGAAAGCTAACAACAAAAAAAAAGCCTGGGTCTGTGGAGGGCCCTCTATATTCGCCCAGAACAGAACTAGAAGTCCCATTAATCACATGGCAAAACCGTCTTCTTTATATAGTAATACCAAAGGAAAACGGAATAAAATACATGCAATGAATAAAAATATGTTCAGAAAACAAATTACATAGTCTATCACCTACTCATTAAAAATACTCGTCAATATGGGAGTAAGAATCAAGTTCCAGATTTCGGTAAATTCCTTCAGAACATAAATATAAATGTTAGGAACATCGTTTCTTGTCCATTTCTGGGACGTACAAAGAAGGTGAATGTGAGTTCGAGAACGTAAATCCAAACACGTTTTTTTTTCTTTTCGTTTTGCTTTGTTTTGTTTTGTTAAGGAACCTTGATCGGAAGCGAGTTTATGATTCTGAACGCGTATCAATGTAAAAAGAATGGACGTATCACTGGATAAAAACAAGCTATATCAAACTTGGGCAAATTCGTTCTGAATGCAAAACAAATTCTGTCATAGTGTGCATAATGAGTAGGTCATTTTGTTTTCTGCAGGTCATAATTTGCTATGTGCAATTATAATGCATTTTTAAACGTCAGTATTCACTGCATTTATGTATATACCTGTATACAAATACATTATCTCTTAACGTATACTCAGTTTATTTACACGATGTGTCTCAAGGATACTATCAAACTGCATTACTATTACAAGTTAAAAAATTATATTTTTACATATTTATTAAAATATATTTTAAAATATATATTGCAATATATTTTTATTATTTTTATGCATATTTATTACGATGCAATAAAAATATAAATTCATATGATAAAATTTATTTGCTTTTACGATATTTAATATTCTTTATTTTCTATAACCAAAAAGATCTAGAATTGATTTTGTAATTGCTGTACAATTTTTAATAAATTATAAAATAAATGAAAAGTGATTGATTTTGAATTTCTTTTGTTTTAACTTTAAGATGTTAAAAGAAGAGCCACGATACATATTTTTTAAAAGATCGATTCATTACCGTAAAATGAAATGATTTAAATATGAAATTAAGAACATTCAATTTTTGTAAAATGGCGTAGCTGACGTTCTACTTTTGGGCGCAGTTTATCATTGATTCATGTTTTCCTGCCCTCGGGAGAAAGCTTTATACAACAGGAATGTATCGAATAACTAAAAATAAATAAACGCATAAAATGATTCAACTTATTAACTGTATGACATCTAATGTATTTACGGAAGAATTAAATGTTTATACAGTTGAAAAATTTTAAAATACCGTATCACTCTAATTCATAATTTTTTAACCCTATATAAATCTCCCCCCCCCCTCCCCCAGACTTGCCCATTTTATTTTAAATTCAAAATTTGAATCGAGGAGAGTTCAATTTTAAAATGAATGATAATAATTTGTGTGTGTGTGTGGGGGGGGGGGGGGGGGGACAGTTATACGTTGAGGCAGACGTTTAATTGCATTTCATATATTATTGAATATAATATAAATAAAAAAGGCCCAGTTATCATACCACAATATAGAGCTTTAGAAGGGCTTAAGAAAAAATTGCGAAATAAATATTTAGGAGATTTATTAGTAGGGTCTAGATCAGATTTCATCATGACAGGTGTAAAATATGCCTGGAGAAACTTTACTTATTGTCTTGACTTTAAAAATTTGACCAGTG
The DNA here is from genome assembly GCA_951213105.1 of Amaurobius ferox. Taxonomy (NCBI): domain Eukaryota; kingdom Metazoa; phylum Arthropoda; class Arachnida; order Araneae; family Amaurobiidae; genus Amaurobius; species Amaurobius ferox. The sequence continues at coordinate 10,504,362 of OX578137.1, read as the reverse complement.
CACGTAAAATTCATATTTAAAAAAAATAGTAATTAGATATTTGTTTTTTGTCAAGTAATACTAATTAAACTAGTTTAAGAAAAGTATTACGTTCCTGATGATTAAAATATCCGACCGATAAGGGTAAATCAGATGTACGTATTCCACATTTTGGGGAATAACCCCTGCAGGCGTGTTTTGTGACTATAAATCAGATTAATTATCTTAGGCTACAGTACATTGCATGTGTTGTTACCTCAGTACTCCACACGGGGAATTCGGAGCAGCATCTCTGAGGGGTGGAGGTGAAGATCATAAATTAGAATTTTGGACAAAATTTTTTGGCTTTCAAATATAAAATAAATTTTTCGATAATGACAAGTCAAGACAAATATAAACATGAATGGAAGTTTTTGGACTTCTACAAAAATAACTCGTGTGGTTTAAAAGTACTATAGATTCGACATTGTGTTCTATATTTTGCAAAACACTAAACTGTGACGTGAACTAGCGCATACTTCGATTTCTGGGCATAGTAAATAATTATTTGTTAATGAGTCTAATGCTCCTTTAGATCGACATAAGTAAGGAAAGTGTAATATGAAAAAAAGAAATCAATATATTCGTGTTGAAAAGGGGTGTATTTTGAATTCCGTAATAAATCCGTTTCAAACCTATTATACTTTCATGTTTTACCTTACTTCGATATTCACCACCATAAAAATGGAGGACCACAATGCGTAAAACAGGAGCTTTATCCTCAGACAGCCGGTCTCGATTCACCTGTTAGCCTTGGCGACGGAACGAAGCCGTTTCGTACCTTGGCGCCTTCGAGAGTGTTGGGGTAACCCTGACGGCGGTGTATGCACGAGGGGATGCGGCGCTAAAAGAGGATCGAACACCTCCTCACTTACTACTGAGGCGAGGGAGTTTCGGCGACCGGCCATACGACACCCCGCGCACAGATATCCGCACTGGCATCCATCGCTTCTCGTGGGGGAGGGCAGACGATTCGAGGGTCGTTATTCGCCCCCTGCTATTCTCCTTCGCTGACGTAAGCGCCGCATCTTGCATCTTTGATATATTGGAGCTTAGACAAGTGGACTTTGGATCCCGGGACCACTTTGTAGACGAGATGTTGCATGTTGGGATCGAGTTAATTGGATGCCGAACTGTGGGTCCAGCGTTGTGCAACTGACCAGGCAGCGCCTTCTGAAGATTTTTGGAACTGTCGATTGGGCTGCCGTGTTGCATTTTTTTATCCCTTGCTCTGAAACGACCGACGTAGTGGAGAAATAATTTACTGTTGTTGAAAAGTTAAAAAGTTAATTGATAGCACAGAGTTCTACAGATTCGATACTAATCACTGTGGCCCTCGTAGAAGCTCAGAGTTTCAAGAATTTTATTTGGGGCCCCTCGGAAGTCGGGCCCCCGATCATATTCATAGACTTTCCGCCATCTCAAGACCACCAATGGCTTTGGGTCTGGGTCCTGCCGCTGGTGCAACAGCCCCCGGACCGTACAGCCCGATGTTTGTCCTCCCAACCCTAAACTTTACTGTGTCCCAGGTAGCGGCTGTGTGCGAAACCCTGGAGGAGAGTGGCGACGTTGAGCGGCTGGGCCGCTTCCTTTGGTCGTTGCCCGTTGCTCATCCCAACTGCAGTGAACTGAGCCGGAATGAATCGGTCCTGCGAGCCCGAGCCCTGGTGGCTTTCCACGCGGGCGCCTTCCGGGAACTGTACGGCATCCTGGAGAGCCACCGTTTCGGAAAGGCCTCTCATGCCAAGTTGCAAGCCATGTGGCTTGAGGCTCACTACCAGGAGGCCGAAAAATTGAGGGGCCGTCCGCTCGGGCCGGTCGACAAATATCGAGTGAGGAAGAAGTACCCTCTGCCGCGCACCATCTGGGACGGCGAGCAAAAAACGCATTGTTTCAAGGAACGGACAAGATCGCTGCTCAGAGAGTGGTACCTGCAAGACCCGTATCCGAACCCGACCAAGAAGCGGGAACTTGCTCAGGCAACCGGACTCACACCGACGCAGGTCGGGAACTGGTTCAAGAACAGGAGGCAGAGAGACCGGGCCGCTGCAGCCAAGAACAGGTAAGGACTTTCAACAAATTTATATTCCTGAAATGCAAATCCAAGTATCTCATCGAACGTTATCACATACCTTTCCAAAATCCCAAACCATTACAACTAACAAAATTAATCAGTAAATGAAATTGTGTTTCATGCAATTATTGTTTTACATCTTACGGTGTTTCCGACAGGTCTTATATATCCATAAAATGCATATTGCATGGTCATCCTGTATAAAAACACAGATTGCAGTGCTATGCTATACGATATGTCTAATAAATTGTTAATATGCTTAAACGGAGTCGAACATTGAAAGCTGTACCTGACTTGCAAAAGACAAAAGATATCTTTGATTGCTTTTGTTCAACCAGATCATTTTATACATGCATTTACGACTAAAGGCGAAAGATATTAAAAAGCCATCCTGTTAATTAAATAAGACGTTCGTAAAAATTTGAATAGCGACGTTGAATATAGAAAACTTTAGTTATGCCATTGAATTAATGCTGCCTTTGACGTACCATTTTATACTGATTATTTCCAATTAACGGCACATAAATTGTTATAAATTACCTATTTTGTTGAAAATGTTTTCGCAACATATATATTAAACTCGATTGAATAAAGTTATATTCATTATGAGTGCTTTTTTGTAATTGAATCTTTAGGAGCGCTTCTGCTAAGTGAATTTTATGAGTGCTTTTATAATCATTAAATGCAACCCAAAATTTATGAAGTTTACACACGGAAATTCTGGAAATCTGTATCTGCAAAATGGAAGGGAAAGCTTTTCATAAACTCTGTCCTGTTACATGTAGCAATACACATGTAACAATCAAGTTTTAACAAAATAATAATAATAGTAATAAAATAAATGTATAAGTAATTTTATTGCATGATCTTTTTTGTTAAATTATAATTTAATTTTACTCGTGATTACATCACATTTCCATACAAATCTGCATAATTACCCAGTTCACGTCTACTTAGTGCGGGACCGAAATGTTTTCCATTAATGCTGCATTGGGAGCAAAGTAAGTTATTTTAACCAGGTTCTAAAATGAAATATATTAAAAGTCTGGTGTTCCCAACATCCGACTTTGCCTACATACAAAATGTGAAAAACAACAAAAATTGAAATCGTCAAAAAATATAAAGTATTATTAATTTATAATTAAAAAAAAAAAATCATTCCAAAGTACTTTGTTCTTGAGGGCGGTTTCGTGCTCACTGTGGGGAAAAAAAAAAAAAAAAATCAAGGACGTGTCATATGCAAACGACGATGTGATTTATTTCTAGTAAAAAGTAGCATGCATAAATTGTTTATTTACTTAATAAGGAATCCATTCATTATTTTTATGGTATTAGCACAGGAAAAGAAATATAGCATGATGTTATTCGATTTTAAATAAATATTTACAGATAAAATAATACTTTTTAAACATTATTGACAAAATAATGTTAGGTTTTTTTTACCTCAGTCACACACACACACACACACACAAAGAAAAATGTTTTAAAGCACAGATACATTCGCTCTCTCAGCTGTAACTATGCTGTAGTTCTATAGTTCTACTGTAACTCAGCAGGCTTCTAATGCTTACAAATTCAAGATATCATACAAAATTTCTTTCATAAATTTCCGAATCCTATGGAGAGATGTCAGTACTCATCGTCTCAAGCAGACATACAGATATGATTAAAAATAAATATTTATTCGAGATCAGATAGGTTCGAAATGAATCGTAGGCGTAGCGATGATCTCAGAAAGCAGGAGTTATGTTACCTACGAAAGGGGAAGATGAGTTCTACTGTGGAATTTTGTTTTCAATGGTATGGGCCCTATTAAGAACTAATGTCATTTCCCCCACTAATAGAAAGATTGTGGCTCCCAACCCCTGCTTACGCCACTGAATTCATCAAAATCCAAAATTAGAATTTTCTTTCTGTTAGTGTCAGCAATTTTGGACAAAAACTATGTATTGTAAAAAAAATTAAAACATAAAACTGAGCTAAATCCCGTTAATGCGGAGGTAAATGCGCTCGTAAATAACTCTAATCAAATGTCAGTTGCATTTTCATAAATCAGATAACATGCGAACAACTTTTTACCGATTCACGAAACAAAACTTTAGAAAAGAAAATCGAAACTAATTCCTTGAATCGTATTCTAATATATTTAACTCATTGATGAAGATTAATATGTATAGTAAAATGTAAGAGTGATTTTCTTACTAGTTTTCTATCAAATGAAACTGGCCACTGACACTCTGATTGATTGGGTGGAAAAGCTATATTTTAATCATTTAAAAATCTATTTTCCTTTTCATTGAACGATTTAATTTTTTCTTTATAATTTATTCTTATAAAGGTTGCTCTATTTTCTATGTTTTGCTATTAAAATTCATTATTTTAATTAAGAATAGAAAATATTTTAGAGAGTTTATTGCAATACATTTACGTCAGTTTTATGCATCACGTCTATTCGGCTTCAAGCATTTTTACATATTATAATTCTATTTTTTTATTGACAGATATTAAAATCTATGCACTTTTACGAATTTGTTGCCATGCAAATATAATAATTTTAAAAGTGTAGATAAGTACATTGTTAGCTACGGCGACTCCATCTATAATGATTTGGTCAAGTTTGAGAAATGTATATAGAAGCTACAGAGTTTAATAGAGCACACACTTAAGGGGAAGGTGGACGTAGAAATTTTTTTTATTTATTTATTGACTTAGAAACGTGAAAATTTGTATAAATATTCCTCTTAACATTATTATATACAATACCATTAATTTTTTTTTTCAATTTTGCTATAATTTTGTATTTTTTTTCTTTATTTAATTTTTTTTAACGAAAATTTGAAAATGCTCCTTGCGTGCCATTTGTTCACATTTTTGATTAATTTTACATTATGATCACTCAAAAACATATTATTAACAAATTTGGGTATTTATTTTTAAATCCCTTAGAAAGTTAATTTTTTAAAAATATTTTTCTGCATTAAAACTTAATTTTCATCATTTAATTAGGTTCTTATTTACTTTTAATTATCTTAATAAAGTCCAATTATAAAATGCATACCCAGTTTCATTAAAAAGTATGAGAAGTGTCTCCTTGCCAAATTTCATGCATCTCAGACAAAAATTACGACGCATGGAGCATTTTAAAAATGTAAAACCTTTGAAAATTTCGTTTCGAAAAAAATGCATTCAACCCTTTTCTCACGGATGGGCATACCTGTCTTTTTGGGAGGTTCTTCGTTTGGGATGGACGCTGTCCCACCCGTAAGCAAATGTTAAATGTGTAAAATAATGTTATATATTAAAACTGTTTTTAGTCGATTTTTGCTCATTTCAACGTCAACCGTCCCCTTAAGTAGGGGAATACTTATTGCAAAGGTCAAATACTTACTGATTGAGCATGATAAAATTTAGGGATTAAATAATAAAAATGAATTGCAAATTTCTTCTTTTCTCTAAACCGAATAACTACACCAAAAATTAATACAATATTAAGAATACTTTATTTACTACAGTCATAAATATTTCAAATTATGAAAAGGAATTGCAGTTGAAAATCCCTCACAAAAATTTGAAAAATTAATTTTCTAGTTCTAATCTAACTAAAATAGATTTTTTCAAATAATGTCCCTATTTATTGCAATTTTAAATTTGCACAGGAGTTGACATATTTGAACGAGGAAAGATTTTATTTAGTAAGGCCATTCTCTCAAAGGATGTCAATAGGATTATGTAGTAGCCATTTGACTAACAACTTGGCAGTCACTGGCCATTTGTCTAGTCAAACCTTTCAAATTTTCTTGTCAAACTTTTGTGCAACCACTAACTAAAAAAAATAATATAAATTCACAAGACTGTTGAATCGATTGATGGATTGACTCTTATATGAACAATAAAAAGGCAATAAAATTTTCATTCGTGGTGAGAATCAAGTTAAGTCTTTAATTTGTCAGAAAAGTAAATTTTTAATACATATTAGGAAATTAGTTTTGGTTATTTCATGAAATAAAACGTCTATAAGGCCCTTCACGTTAAGGATTCCTCAGCTAAGGATTGTTTTAAAGAATATTAATATTTGATCAAATTTAGACTAAAAGGTTTAGTATTTATTCGAAGTTGTGCAGATAGATTTATGATGCTATGAATCCTAAAACTGTAAAAAGTAAATTAAGAGTAGTGTTGATGATTTAAGGAAAACAAATCGTTTCTTTATTGGATATTTTATATTATCTTTATTATCTTTATTTAATATCTTTAATGTGTAAATAATTGAAATCGCTATATTCATACATCAAAGCGATCTTAGGTATTTGTTGCCATATAAATGATTCATTGTAAGAAAATATTAGCAAGTTAAATTTAAGTTCTGAAGCTAAAGACTACTAAACTGCCGAAACATAACTTATGTTTTAAATTAAGATTCATTCAAAATTTGTATGGCTAAATTTATGGTATTACTAAGTATAAGAGGGAATTTATTGGATTATTTTTATATCTTTAAGCATATTGTAAATCAATAATCTAATCACGTTACATCTAAGAGGTATAGACATTAAATACAAATATTAGAGATTTAAATTCCTCCCCTCCCCCAACTGTAATCTCTATGCAATTTAAACAAGTAGAAAATACAGAAAGGGATGAAAGCAACTATCTTAACTTCCTTAAACCAATAAAAATAACTATTATTATAAAAGCAAAAAACGTTTAAACGTTTGAATAAAAGTCTTTCCTTTTGAAAATTGTATTTAATAAATGTATTTGAAATTAAATTTATTAGTATTTATTTATTTATTTATTAACTTAAAATATTTTAAACTAAAGTTGAGACGAATGGGGCTTTTTGGAAAATGCATCCTATTTACAAATGAGTAAAAATATTACTTAATTCTTAAGGCATACGTATTTATTAAGCTTTACCCGCTGGCAGGCATTTTGTATCTATTAAAATAGTATGGAGTAGATGAGCTTGGCCAGCATATTTATTATGTATTAGAAATTTAACAGCATTTTCATCTGAAAACACAGAAATTATTTGGAAATGAAAGCAGGAATTTTTATATGCTAACAGTATACACGTTCTTCGTACGGAATAAACATTATAAAGAAATTTAAAATTCACAATCATATGCAAATTGCTATAGCATTCTAAATGACATTGTTATTCAAAACATTCTATGAAAATATTTAAATTAAGGCTCCGAAAAAGAAGTGTAAGAACCTCTATTCCCACTGTACAAAATTATCTTCACGAGCCAGATCGAAAGAATAAGACATTCTGATCCCGTTTGTAAACAAATTTATAGAAAATATAAAAATATTAATCAATATATGCCAAAATGAAAGCGTTAGAATTGTATGGAAAGATGCCCGTACTACTTATATTCTCGTAGATTAGAAGATTATCCGTGTATTAGTAGAATATTACCCGTACTATAATATATGAGTTTCAAAAATCGTTGCCAAAATAAAACAGATGATGTAATAAATTGAAAATATCAACAATAACCGTAATCTTTGAACTTAAAGGCCGTAATAGATATAATTCAGTCAAAAATGCAATTTCGATAAAATTTTATTTTATATACAGTTCTTTATTATTTGAATCCGATAAGATTTAATAAAAATCGTTTACCGTTTACATCGGATTTAAATCTGTTGTTAAGTAACATTATAGCATTTTCTTCAAATAAATTGGCGGAAAAAATATGTCAATATGTCTGCATAATGCTATCTCTACGGAAAGTTTAATTGTGGGTCTTTTATTAATATCTCAACGATCCCTGGTCTCAGAAACTCGAAACATGGACTCAATTGTAAGTGGTGTTATGTCACGGCTACCCACAAAATTTCATGGAATTCGGTGCATCCGTTCTCCCGTGCCGATAAGACAAACAGACAGATTTTCAATTTTATTTATAGATATTTTATTGATATAACATTTTATTTATATAGATATTTATTTATATAGATATAAATAAATATATTTATATATAGAGTTTCTTTCGGATTTCTTCCATACTTTTTATCTGATAACATCGATTAATTGTGCATTAATAAAGAATGTTAATTTATACTCGAAGGAAATCAAATAATATTAATTATTAATCGTCGCGCCTAATAAGTTATTATTAATGATTAAACATATTGAATAAAATGTCTTGCCCTTCCTGCGAAAAACTTATCTTCAAAGTAGGAGTCAAAAGTTTTCATAATACTATAGGGATGCGCGTAAACTACGGACGGGATTGTTTAGTGAGTGAAACATTGACATGTGAGATAAGGTAATTGTATTTAAAATTATTGAAACAGATTCAAAAGATATTTATATTCTTCGATCTAAGATTCGTGTTGTCTTTTAAAAAGAAGTGCACTTTTCGAAGAAGATCTGTCTTGTGTGAATTTCTTCTGGAGTTTCATGCGCAAATGTCGATGTCATAAATCGCGTTGCGTGATGTATATCTCCGCCATTCAAATGCATATTTCGAAAATACAACCCACTTCTAACTTTCGCTTACCTGTTCTTTTCGGTATATCATTATGACATATATAAGCATTTTATCTCTCTCTATAAAGATTTCTCATATGGACAGCGCATTACTTTTGCTATGCATGCTATGTGACATCCGGCCTATATGGAAACCATCATCTATTTTCACACGTTTATATCTATGTTTAAAACCAATAAAACAATATGATTGGTATTTGAGTATCAAATCAATTGAAATCGAACACTTGGGATGATTTTATTGGCCCAAATAGAATGTCACGTGTATAATACAAATAGAATCACGTGCATAATACACATAAAACACACGCACAAAAATACACTTTGAAATTCAACTCAAATCACGTGAAATTTAAATGGCTATTAAGTAGTAGTTTCATTAGTAAAAAAATGATCAATTAGTGTTATCAAAATAATGATCTTAAGGTGCTTCTGCATCTTGAAACAAAGGCAATAACTTTAAAATATCTTTTGTTTTGTAAAATTTTTTTTTCACATAAGCATTCAGGGTACCTATTACTAAGCGTCTCTTTTTGGATTTTGAAATTTTATTTCTACATTATAACGCAAAAGTTTTTGAGAAATTTTAGTCGTTCTCTCTATGCAATCGAAAGTCTGTCAGTCTGTATGTTTGTTTCCGTTTATAAATCCAGTTTTTGACAAATTACTTACAAATTTTATATAATTATTCTTTATTTTACCATGGGTTATCGTGTTCTTGTTTCGAGTTTATAAGCACAGGGGCTGTCCATATATCAATAAATAACACAAGATTAACGTTGAGCAGACGATTTTCTTTGAAATTTTAATTGAAGAAAATTATACAGTGTCGCTAAGCAACGGAATTAAATGACTTCTATTCGATACAAAATATTTATGGGTCAAATGTATCGGTAAGACAGGCGATTTAATTTGATTTATCTGATCTAAATATCAAAATAGGTAGAAACATAAATTTAATAATGGGATCTATTACTTGGATTGTGTTTTATGGGTTGTGGACTGGAGATAAAATAGGAGCACTGGAGCTACTAATATTTTTGAACTTTTAAGTTATTTGTTTTAATTTGGATTTTCAAATATATATATATATATCCCTGATTGTATTTAACCGACTTGTGCAACGGAATAAAAAGTGCTATGGAATTTTGTTTTACCTTAACCAAACTTCATATTTTTTGCAAATCTGTTTAAAAATAGGACCAGAATGTTTATTATTTATATTTGTGTGTGAAAGAACATATATTTTTATATGTTTATTTTCATAGGAAAATTCAATTAAATTTTTTGTGAAAAAAGAAGAAAAATATTGTAAATTACAAGCAAAATTGGGTATATTTACCAGTAATATATATTAGTAAGTGCTACATCGATGATAAGCACCTTCTATGTAGTATTTACTAATATAAATATTTTATATTAATACATGCTGCATCTAAAATTTTAGGCCATACTTTCGGCAAGGCTAGCTTGAATATACTGAAAAAGCAATCGAAGGCTTCAGTTTTGTCTTCACGCGGATGCATAGAATAAGTATAGATGTCAATGAGAAAAAAACACAAGGATAAATAAAACGTTGCTCACGTTTTCCTTAATGAGCATAGGGTTTCCATAGTAACAGAATTCATTTTGAATATTCATTTAGAATAGTCTTATTATTGAAATATGAAAAGCATAAATATAATTTTGAAATTCAGTGATGGAATTCGGGTTGATAGGAACTCAAACTATTGAGTTAGCACAACACAACGATTATTACTATTTTTTTTATTAGGATTAATAGCGTTTAATAGATGAACTCTATAACTTGGAGGAGGTTTGCCGTTTTCCTCTTTACAGTTAAGTTAGATTTGGTGTAAATGTAGTAAGCGTTACATCAAGCGCCATTCACGTGCTACGCGAATTATATTAAAGTATCATCTACAGTTTCCTACAATAATTTAGAAATTTCAACTTTTAACGAAAGGTGTTTTCTATTCGTTAAAAAAAGTGTTTTGCCACTTCAACTGAAATCTAATATTTATTTTAATTCTGCCCCCTTTCAGACAAACCTGTTAAGGCAAACACTTTAACTTTAAAGCAAACGTCCATGTGTCTCTTAATGCAAATGCTCCAGAAAACAATAACAACCAAGGTAAACAGTATTCAACTTCAATCTTTGTTGCGCAAATTAGGTCTCGATGGGTGATTTCATGTTACCCACTCGTTTAGAGAATGGGGACAAGCGAAGAAAATCAAGCAAAGCTAGTGTTTGTTTCCATTAGCTTTCATTCAAACAGTTTCAGTCCAGGTTGGAAGAGTTGAATCGACGCTGAGTCGTAGAAACGCGAGATGCCGAGGTTTCGAAATTCTATAAAGCGCGCTCGCTCTCTATGTACCGCGCATCAAAGAAGCTTCAGATTTTAGTAAAGTCGTTTGGATTCTTGTAAAATCCTTCGTTTAAAGGGCTGATGCTTTTGCTACAATTGCATAACATTTTTGGAATCGAGACGATAAAAAATGTATGAATCAAATAGAGTTTCTGTGCGCACACATTACTTTCCCTGTAATACATGGTAATGTATAGGGAGAGTATTGGAATCCTGCCAAAAATCGCAACTCGAGTTTTCGACAGATCTACACATTTTGGGACCTCTAGAATACGAAACAAAGTCATCGACACTTTTCAACTATGTCGTATAAAATGTTAAAAACTATTTTTAAGTGACGCCTGTTAGTGTGTGTGTGTGTGTGTGTGTGTGTGTTTGTCTGTCGGTGCAATATATGCATCCACTCTAAAAAACTAATGGACTCAATTTTATAAAATGTGGTAGGTAAGTTACTTATGTGTGACCCTGGCCTTGATTAGTTTTGGGTACGATTCGGGATAAAGGAACCCGCTTTTTTTTTTTGCGAAATGGCTCGCAAAATTTGCCTGTATTCAGTCTGGCTGAAAAACTCATAAAACAAATTTTACAAAATTGGGTAGATCAATGACTTGTGGGTGACTCTGGTGCTGATTAGATTGTGGTATGATACAAAAAAACAGAACCTGTATTTTTCGCGAAATGACCCCCAAAATTGTAAAAATCTAAAATAAAGAACTACGTATGCTCCAATATATCCATTAAATGCTTGTTTTATAGGTCATTTTTAACGATGAAACGAATAAGATCCATCCCATGACACTAGGACTAGCCGTTCTCGAGATATTTTAGTTTTTTCGCATTTACACTACGCCACCTTTGAAAATATGTCCAGTTACCAAATGAGAACGAAAACTGAATTAAAAGTGCTAATTCAGTCGTATTTTAAATAATGTTGGGTGTTATTTTGTGCAATTAAGCTCAATTTAATGAATTATTGAAAAAATGAAGAGAATGTGAATATGTGTGTCTGCAGAGAAAGTCATGTGCTGCCCACATCAGATTTGTTTCAGTTAATTTAACGATGCAGATGATTCTGGAGTTCAATTTTTGTTTTATATTAGTTAGTACACCTGGTGTATACCCCAAAAATGCAATATTAGTATGAAAATGGTGACAATCAGCTGTAATTCTAGTTGAAATGCAGCACAAGTAACTAAATAGAGCAAATTATGACTAAAATAAAAGAATATGATGTGGGCAGCACCTACATCAATAAAATTAATTCCCCCATATTGCGATAGGAATTATTAAATAATCTGAACTTCATTCACAAAGATAATTGAATGGTCTTCCATTTGGCGTCATTTTCGTTAATGAAAAGTCACTTTCGTCCATTTGGCTTTCGTCAATGTGGCGGCTATTGTAAAATCGCCTAGTTGGCGATATTTCACAAGTCCATCACCTTTAGTTTGATTTCGAAAAATAATAACAGAATGTAGAGTTTTCTTAAAATTTGATTTGCTGAAAATCAACAGGCTTTTTGTCATTGTCGATTTCAATAAATTCCCACAATTTCATTCCAATCATCCAATGCTTTAAACAGCTTTTGTGCTTTCTGGGCAAAATGATAACTTATAATCAATGGTGTTCACGAATGCCCGATTGAAAACACTTTGTTAATAACAACAAACTCATTTGTTAATAGTAAGAATTTCATTCTGTAATGTTTTGTTTTCGTTCATATTCAAAAATGTGCGAATTCTCAGGAGCATCTTATACATTACGACACTCACTTTTAGATAACTATATAATTTATTAATTAACGTAGCTTCTGACGTAGTTACTATATTATAGTGAATAGAACCATACGTGAAAGGTTCGCAATATGTGATTATACATTCAACCATTGCATCTATTGCGTCTGGCGATTGTGACGTACATGGCAGCCATTGACATATTCATTTCCACAAGGAAGTGAATGTCGTGTTCATCAATGGCCATCTTTCACATCCATCATCTCTGTTAACTTTCCCTGCAATACACGGTAATGTATAGGGAAAGTATTGGAATCGTGTCGAAAATCGCAACTCGAGTTTTCGACGGAACTACACGTTTTGACACCTGTAGAACACGAAAAAACTATTTTTAGAGTGACGTCTGTGTGTATGGCTGTCTGTCCAATGTATGTATCCACTCAAACTCAAAAACTAATGAATTCAATTTCACAAAATTGTTTAGGTACGTCACGTGTGCGTTACTCTGGTGCTGATTACATTTTAGTACAATTCGGGAAAAAAGTGCCTGCTTTATTTGCGAAATGGCCCGCAAAAATCATATCTATCCACTCTCGTTAAAAAGTAATTGACAAAATGTCTCAAAGTTTGGTTGTTTAGTCACGTGTGAGTTACCCTGGTGCTGATTGAATTTTAGTACGATTTGGGAATAAAGAACCTGCCTTCTTTGGCGAATGGGTCTGCAAAAGTCATCAAAATCTAAAATAAAAGACTACGTATATTCAAATGTATCCATTAAATGCTTGTGTCATACATCAATGTTGACGATGAAAGAATAAAACCCACCTCATTACTCTAAGACTAACCGTTTTTGAGATATTGTAGTTTTTTGCATTTATGCTAAGACGCCTTTGAAAAAACTGTCCAGTTACCCAATAAAAATAAAGATTGAATTAAAAGTGCAAATTCAGTGTTACTTTTCGCGATAAAACGATGATTTATTAAAGAAAATAAAGACGAAATGGATTTGAGTCTGCAGGGAAAGTCATCACATCATATTTTCTATATCATTTTCAGAAATTTACTAAACGTCAAAAAAATGATAATAAGTTCTTTACAAAGCGTCACTAAGATTTATACTCAAGCATAAGTTTGCATATGGACTTCCTACCTGAAAAAGTTGTTACCATGTGGAGTTCCTGAAAAAGTTGTTACCATGTGTGGAGTTCCTGAAAAAGTTGTTACCAATACGTTCCGTTACCCAATGAGTTTTCATTGGGTAACGGAATTAACGAAAACGGAATTAGAAGTACCCATTCAGTGTCATTACAACTAATAATGTGTGTTATTTTGTGCCATTAAACTCAATTTAATGAATTATGAAAGACATAGGGAAAATTAATTTAAAACTGTAGGGAAAGTCTTGTGCTGTCCACACCAGACATTTTTTTTTTCTCATTGCTCCCAAATCAACCTTTTGTTATCGTCGTTTCCATATTCCATTCCACCGAGCGAAACCCCGACGCGAAAACAAGATACCTTTTCGTTTCAAACAATGGCCTGCCGAGCGTTGGATTTCACGCCACTTTAAATGGCTGTTAAATGCGTGGTTTCGACATACAAAATGGACGGGAAATGAGCGGGAAAAACGCCCGGTTGGTGGCAGGAACGTTCGCGGTGGGTCGTCACTTCGTAGCTACAGAAGAATTTCGTTCGTTAGAATCAGTGGCGTACTCGCAAAATTTTTCTTCGATCACTGCAAAAATATTTCTTCGTATTATATTGATCCATTATTCTATATAGTTCTAATAGTATTATATAAAGTTCTATATAGTAGTATTATAGTATTATTCTGTACTATAATAGTATTATATTGATTGATTGAATATATAGCATTATATTGATTGATTGATTGATTATATAGTATTATATTGATCCATTTGAATGAAGTAGAAGATGTACTCCTCCGTTGCTATTTATCCATATAAATAAAATTGAAAATCTGTCTGTCTGTATGTTTGTCTCATGACGGGAGAACGGCTGAACCGAATTGCTTGAAATTTTGCAGGTAACTTTGGAATAGCCCCACTTAAAATGGAGTCCATGTTTCGAATTTCAAGAACCAGGGGTTGTCTAGAAATGAATTTAAAACGCACAGTTAAACCTTCCATAGACATAGCATCATGCAGACGATATTTTTTCCGTAAATTTATTTGAAGAACACTTAGTAAAGGTTTTAAATCCAATGTGTTTATGCGGCAGATGATTTTTATTAAATATTTTCCAATTTAAATTATAAAGACATTATATAAAATAAATTTTATCGAAATTGAATTTTTGACTGGAATATATCAATTACTGTCTCCAGATTAGAGATTATTGATATTTTCAATTTATTACGGTACCTGTTTTATTTTGACAAAAACGGTTAAAACTCATATATTGTAGTACGGCGGCCGGATAAACTTCTATTAGTACACCGGTATATCTTCTAATCTTCGACAGTATAAGTAGTACGGTTATATCTTCCTATACACTATTAGCGCTTTCCATTATGGCCCACACATTTAAAGATTGTGGGAATAAATGATATTTTCACTTAATTACGTCATCTGCTTTATTTTGGCAAAAACTTTTGAAATGCATATACTGTAGTACGGGTAATCTTCTACTAACACACGGGTATATCTTCTAATATACAGGTATATATATCTTCCCACACAATTTTAGAGCTTATATTTTGGCATACATTGATTCAATTTCATATTTTTTGTAAATTTGTTTACAAACGGGACCAGGTTGTTTTATTATACTTTTTGTATAGCGAGAACATATATTCTTAAACTTCTTTTTAGAACATTAATTTAAATATTTTAATACAATTCTTTGAATAATAATGTCATTTAGAACATTATAGGAATTTGCACATGATGGCGAATTTTAAGATTTTTCATATTACATATTCCGTACGAAGAACGGGTATACTGCTAGTTTTAAATATGTGCAACATATTTAAAACTAGCATGTAATAGCACTCGAATTTATATTGGCTTTCAAATAATTTCATTAAAATATTTATTTTGATTCCTCTATATAAAAATTGAAAAGAGTCAGAATGGTCGTCCTTGTTCTATAAAATTATCTTCTCGGGCAAATGTGACGAATGAAACGTTCTGGCCCTATTTGTAAATCAATTCATAAAAATAAATATAAAGTATGATTAGCATATACTAAAATGGCGGCGCTGAAATGACAGCGAATATATTTCCATATCATTTTTACTTACAAAATAAAAACATCTGATGTGGACAACACAAGACCCTGCAGACTCATATTCACGTTCTCTTTATTTCTTTAATAATTCATTATATTGAATTTAATTGCGCAAAATCACACCCATAATTATTTAAAGTTGCACTGAATTTTCACTTTTAATTCAATTTTCGTTCTCATTTGGTAACTTGACTTATTTTCCGCAAGGGGCTTAGAGAAAATGCGAAAAAACTAAAATATCTCAAGAACGGCTAGTCCTAGTGTCATGGGGTTGGTCTTATTCTGTTCACCGCTAAACATTACGTATAAAACAAACATTTAATGGATATATTTGAGAATACGTAGTCTTTTATTTTTAGATTTAACGATTTTTGTGGGCCATTTCGCAAAAAAAGGCAGGTTATTTTTTTCCGAATCATACCAACTCTAATCAGCACCAGGGTAACCCACAAGTGACTTATATACCAAATTTTGTAAAATTTGATGTATTAGTTTTTCAGCTAGAGTGGATACAGACAATTTTTGAGGACCATTTAGCAAAAAAAGGCGGGGTTTTCTATCCTGAATCATACCAAATACTAATCAGCACCAGGGTCATACCCAAGTGACTTACCTACCAAATTTTATGAAATTTGGTCCATTGGTTTTCGAGTTAGAGTGGATACATTCATTCCACACACACACAGATGTCACGCTAAAAATATTGTTTTCGTATTCTAGAGGTCCTGAAACGTGTAGATTCGTCGAAAACTCAAGTTGTGATTTTCGGCATGACTCCAATACTTTTCCTATACATTAGCATATATTGCAGTGAAAGTAAAAATAAAAAAAAATTCGTTAATATAGTCGACACAGATCAACTTTATAATATAGTTAATATAATTTAACGTAAATTGGGCATACGTGACGCTTTATAAGGAGGTCGTATAGCCATTTTTACGGATTATTTCGTAAGATAAATTTTGTTACGAGGTCGTATAGTAAATAATATTGTGAAGGGGTGTGTGTGGTAAAGGAGTGTTTGGAGAGTTTATAAACGCCAGGGCTACGAGTGAACGGATCAGAGGGACTCTTTTACTTAACTTTATATATCTTAAATTGCAAAAAAATACTATAAATATATATTTATAGTTTATTCATATTTAGAAAATGAAATATAAAAGTTGGTAGAATGTTATTTTGTATACTAGTAGTCTATTTTTTAACATAACTATTGAAAATTAGTTGAATATGCATATTTTCAATAGATGACCAAATATTAAATATTTTTTTTATATATAAATTAGCTTAATGTGCTCTTATTTTTAAAATAGTTTAAGTATATATATTTTACTCAATAATTTTGAATTTTAAAATGTTATTAATAATGTTTAAAAGCTGACACACAGAAAATGTATAGTAAATGATAATTTTTTTTTTCAGTGCTAAACATATTTCTGTGTTCAAAATTACAATTAGGAAAAAATCAGCTACAGATTAATAACTAAAAACAAAAAGAATCAAATTTTCCTGAAAGTGTATTGATAATATCTTTTATCACATATTTAATAGGGTTCGTTAAAATAGAATATCCTAACTTATTCTATAATATCATCTATAAGACAAGTTAAGCTATTAATATTTACTTATTTGGTTGGATCACTGAAATAAAGTTTTTATTCACAACCTTGAGTATTTTTATACAACATGAATAAGGTATGCAAATAATTTGCTGGATCTATGAATGGAGAAAATGATAAATTAAGTTGCAGAGTCCGCTTCAACGATAAGAACTTGCAATATCGTCCCAGTAGCTCAACGGTAGAGCGTCGACTGACCAGTTCGGAGATCTAGGGTTCGATTCCTGGTTGGGGCAGCAAGGTTCTTTACAATATATATATATATATATATATATATATATATATATATATATATATATAAGCACCAACTCAAAGGATTCAGCTAGCAATAATAAATTATGAGTACGATTATTTTTATGTTCAAAAGGAAATTCCTCTCCGCATACTGCTGGCTTTCAGCGAAATGAAATTTCATAAATTTTTCGAACATATCTAACCATAGGCGTAGACAGGATTTCTGAAAGGGGCGGTTGAGTATCGAATTGGGGGGGGGGGGGGGATGTAGTGCTGGATTTGGTTTCTCAATGTGGATTCTATGGAGAATTCGTGTAACTGATTAGATAATGGGCGAGTACCTTTATTTACGTCACTGTCTTCAACGAATACTTGCAATTTTTATTCGATATCTGCGTGACTCAGAAATAAATATGCATTCAAAGCCATCCCAGTCATTTTGAACGCAACTGTCAGTTCTCGCCCTGTTTCTGCCGGTTTACGATGCGCTTACGAGAGTTTAACATTATTTCCTTACTGGCGATTATTATCAGGCTAAGGAGAAAAAAAAAAAAAGAACACGATTATTGTTTTTTCCGTTACATTAACAAAATTTGCAGGAAAAACACGCGCTTTTACTTTTATTTTTTTTTCTCCGAGCATGTTATAAACGTGACCCGAACCATTTGCGCCAACAAGTACTCGGAGAGCAATTAAAAAATCGAAATCGTGAAAGAAATTCCACTTTTTAACGAAATTAATATTTAATTAAACCGCTAAAAAATGGGACTTTCAACCAACCAATAGTTATACGAAACCAAAATGTTTCTTTTTTCTCCTTTCTTTTTCCCGAGCATAAAAATTACCCTAGTTTGACTTCAAATCTTTTTAAGCAATATATGGGTCTCATCACGATATTTGGCCATTTCCAAACTTTAACACTTTGAACACGAAAAGTCATTTTTTTTTATCCATTCTCTTTCATCCCGCTGTGGAGCTGACTTTCTGCTCCGTCGTTATATTTTTTTTCTCTCTGCCGTTGACGTTCTGCCGTTAAAAATTAACAGGAAATTTTTTCTCGGTTTTTAATTACTGAGATGAAGGGGGTGGGCGGGGAGGTTAAGAGGGACATTAACATCTCGCGGCATTGAGGCAAAAATTACCTTCTGTTCGGCCGATGATAATGAAGGGAGTTTTTTTCCTCATCATCGAGTATTACTTCTCTATGTTAACATTAATCACAATGGTTTTTTAACGTTTTCTTAAGCTTCTAGCCTGGAAGCTTTATAGGTAAAAAAAACCGATCTTTTTCTCAGGGAATGGCATTTAATGAGTCATTAGGCTTTAAACGGAATGGGAGGGGTATTAACGGGTGCATTATAACTACCATCTAATCAGTGTTTTAGAAATATTTTTTTAATTTAGTCTAATGTTTCTGGGCACGAAAGTAGCATTGCAGAAGGGCGCTCCGTTGCCATTCTTTTTATGTTTACATACTGGAAAAAATATCTGCAAAGCGACTGCATTTCTTCGTACATTGACATTCTATGGTTGATTTTTCATGAAGTACGTACTGATACGATAGATGTACTGTTAAACCTTTTCAGTATGTCTCGAATCTTAAGTTACCTTCATAGAATCTTGTGCATTAATTATTATTTAACGTTTTTAAATATCACTCGGTTCAAAGTCATTGACATTAATCCCATTACATGGAAAAACTTTTAAATATCCTAATGGCAAAATTTGCATTTTATTCGAGTTTTCATTTACATATACATTAAAGGCGATTTTAAATGTTCATTGGAATTATCCAATTGATCCGAGAAGTATTCAGATAAAAATGTCTAAAATCCACTCACTTCGGCATGAATTCATGCTTTGGTACCATTTGCATTATAAGGATCAAAATATAAAAAGTACCTTTTCGGAACTTTAATTCTTTTAAAGGTTTTTTTAATTCTTTAAAGAATATTGGCAACAGGTCGATCAAGGCAATTCGATGCATGCAGCATATTTTCACTGTGTTCAAATATATTTTAAATGCATAAAAATGTCCATATATATAGTATGTTTCCTACATTGACTATACTACTGTTATGAGAATTAGAATTCTTATGAGAATTAGAATTGTTCTCTTTAGTAAATGATGTACTTGTGTACTTTATCGATTCCCGTTGTCGAACTTTAAAGGATGCCATTTTGATGCGATTTCTTTCTCTCAATCTGAAAGTGCATAGTTGCCAGAAGAACGTAAAGAAGCAAAATGCATACAATAATAAAGCACGAATGAATGGAAATATAAGTTTAAATCCAAATTATCGGCTCATTTCAATTATCCTTTGTTAAATGTTTTTAATTAATAATTCAAAGACTTCTGTTTATTTCTCAATAGTTTTAAGAAAATACTTTCTATAGAATACTTTGATACTTTTAATATAGAATGGTTCAATATTTACATAGAATATAAAATATTTATACAAAATATAAAATAGTTCTATAGAATATAAAATAGTTCTATAGAATATAAAATAGTTCTATAGAATATGGAATAGTTCAATTTAATATAGTTCAATCCTTTTCTATAGAATAGTATTGAAAATTATATATTTAGATCATAATAACTATCTAAAACCTTACTTATTCGATTTATTAATGAATGCAATGTGATTATCTGTGTGTATCTGCTACATGGTCTACCTTGCCTGTAAAACCCCTTTCTTTGCAACAACCCTTCTAGAAAGAGAAAGCGCCTTTCTCACTACACTATCCTGATTACGGCTACACGTGATTGCCATATTTGGCGCAAAGATAACTTGATTAGGAGATAGCCGTGAGTCTTCTGTAAGCAATAAAGTCCATAAAGAAAACGCTATTAGTAATTAAAAACTAACATACATTTTGCTGCATAAGACCGACGATTTTAGCTCATCATCAATATTAATCAATCGAATTTTCTTTCAATCAGTTTCTAAAATTATTATTTTTTCAAGTAATAAAGTATTTGCAATAGATTCAAAAGCGAATCTGCTACTATGCTAACATTCTTATCCATTATATATCAATGGGTTTTTGAGCCACTATTTTATTTTTCATTTTATTATTTTATTTAACATTTTTATTTACCGTTCCATTCAATTCGTCTCATTTTCTTCATTATAAGATTATAAATGCCTTAATATCACGAAAATATTTATTATTATTTTTTTTAACATAACTGAGTCGTTGCCCTTCCTTACAATCTGTGGTATCAAAAGCTCCAAGGAAATTTAAAATTGCAATGGCTCTTCATTCCTTAGATGGCGAAGGATGACGAAACTTGCGAATCCTACATACTCTTCCTCTGACTTTTCATTCAGCACAACTGTACATTGAAATGCTACACAAAAAAGAAATGGAGGCAGAATCTCTGGAGGCATCCATCTAAGGGAAAGTCATGGAGCGTCCTCAGCGAGAACATTTCCAGAGGCTCCTCGCCGAGAAGCAGTTGCCAGGTTCAGCCTTCTGACGGGTCGTGATTGTCTCAGGGCTATATTTAAATCATCCCGTAAGATATATATAAAAATTCAGCAAAATAGGCCCCATAGTTTTTAAAATAAAAATTAAAATAGCAATGATACCCATATAGTAGGATGAGACCACGTGACCCACTTTAAAATAAAATAGGGCATCTATCTTTTTTTCATAGTATAAAAATCGTGATTTTTAGTCTTTTAAATTCATATTGAGTGCTGCATCCGTCCTGAAACTGCTTTATTTTTGCGGTTTTTCTGGGCATTTATATTCTGTATCAAAGCAATTGAAATATTTTTAGTTTAAATGATCATCCAACTTTGATTATTTCTACAACGAAGCCTAATTTTAATGGATGCATAAGAATGTAAATAAATGATTCTAAGATGAGTTGTATAAGAATGGCTGAATTTTTTTCACCCGAAATGATTTAGCTCCGGAGTTTGGAATAAAAGTGATATAAATGCAACATTCATTGCTTTTACACAGAGAGCAAGACGATTTATATTTCGATGACGTCATTTGAATAAAGTTCATTTTTTTTATGAAGTTTGAAGTTTTCAAATATAATAAATTATTGTAGTACTGTGATAATTTTAAATATATAGCAGCGCTGAATGTATCGCATTTTAGAGATGTTAAAATAAAATTGCATTTCAGTTGGAAAGTGTTTTATAATCAATGCTTTATGCATGATGCATCCTTCTTGTTTTTTTTTTGTCTGTTGCATACTTATTTTCGGAAAAACCGTCATTGACAACGACTCGTGTCCCCCCCCCCCCCCCTACACCTTTCAAAATCAAAATGGGATGCTGAATCCTTATCAGTCATCCTATAACTGTAGCTAATCTTGAGAAATAGATATTTCAAGAATTTGTTTATTGAAACGGAAATGGACATTGTTAGTGACTGACCCATTCTCTTGTAGAATTTGATGCTGAAGAATCCAAATCAGTTATCTGAGCTCTTTTTGAGAAGCACTCGTAGATATTTCAAGGAAAATATTTTTGCAAGAACAGTAGTATGGCAACATTTTTGAGATCAGTAATGTTTGTTTTAATTAGGCAATTATATATCATTTTCCCTACATTACACAGTATACTGCTGTATGGGGAATATATTGCGACGGGGTCGAAAACTCGAAATCAAGTTTTCGTCTTGTGTGTGTATGTGAGTCTGTGGATGCGGTATCTTACAAACTAATGAACGGTTTGAATGCAATTTGGTACAATTATTACGAATTTTATGGATGTTAAATACGATCGGACATTCCGAAAAGCTCCCAAATTTTCGAATTAATTTTTGATAAAATCATAAAAATTCCAGACACTCAATATGTCAAATAAATAATCATTTTATACTTAACTTTTATTCTAAAGCGAATGACACATACTTTTGAACGCTATCTTGAACCTTTCGGGATATTTTTTTGTTTTTCATATAAATTTGTCGAAACAATACATAAAAATAAACAGTAGTAAGTATCGTCAAATGTGTAAATTTCGATAATAACTTTAGTGACCTTGGCGACTCATTTAGCAAAAGATTGCCAACTTTGCGAATTTTTTAATAGAGTGCCAAAGTAAGGAAAATATGGCAACGCTGGTAAAATGGACGCTAAAATTACGAAAAAGGGCGTTAAATAGATGAACTCATAATTAACATATTTTAATATAATAGACTCTATTACTTATCACGCGTTAACAGTCATTCCAATTGTCAAGTTATATTTGCGCAAAATATAAATTAATTTAGCTCTTCAAAGTCATTTGTATGTTGTCATTCAGAAAAGCGTCCAATGTTAGTGCACTTTTTATCGTTAATAGCATTCTGCCGTGGATCTCGTACGCCATTATTTCGCATTGAAAGGAGTAAAAACGTTGCATTATGGAGAGAAAGTCTTGCGCTGCTCACATTAAATTTGTTTTGCTTTTTATTTGACACAATGGGGTACACAATGGTTTCAAATGCAAAATTATTTTTTCACATGCTCATTTGTTCTTCGGTTTTCGTGTTTCTTCGCGAGACAGAGAAACAGACTTCGCTCTGGAAATATTCGAAATTTGTTGAGGTTTTGAAACGCGTCAATGATATCAAAATCGAAAATTTTATGACAAACAATACTCTCTTTTTGCAGTGGAATGAGAAAAATAGAAATCCAAATAAGAAAAATAGAATAAATAGAAAAATAGAAATAAAATGATAAAAAAATATCATTAGTTAAGCAAAGGACGCATTAAAAAGTATGCGAGTGACCAGCAGATGTATTTATGAGAAAACAACATATTTTCTAAGGAACAAGGTAAAATTGTCTTCTCGACATCTTACAATCAGCGACGCTGATTATATCAAACAGCGATCTCAATGAAATCGAAATCTGATCTGGGAAATTAAATACAAAATTTCATTTTGCATTCGTTTTTAAGAGGTTTAATTCCTAAAAGCGACCGATTGCAGTAGCTTTTAAGAATGCTTCTCTTTTACAAAATTATCGTTGCAAGGAAATGGGTTTTCAAGCAAGACTTGATTTTGAACGAGTCGTTCACATCCCATGTAATGATAATTTGAATGGTATATAATTTATACGGTATAATGATAGTTTGAACTCTGCCAAGTATGTAAAGGGTGCTAAATATAATATGCACTACTACAAATTACCATTATGCTACGAATACATTGATTAGAAAATTTGAAAAGAGTAACATAAATTCTGAACGAAAACTAGTAAAAGATACCATTTTCACTACTTTGATACAGAGAGTGTTTCCCTGCAATATTGTTGTAGTCCATTTTCTAGAACAGATTGTATCCAGTGTTTCTTAAAGGCATACATACAGGAAGCACCCCCAGGGAACATTTTATGATAACCTAGATTCTATTTATGTGACAATATTTAGATATATTTATATAAGGCAAATAAAAAACTTGCCTCCTCTAAAGTTTCACCCTCCTCTGTCGCGGCCAAAAATGGAACACTGCTTGTATCTAACAAGAACACTCGGGTCTTAAATGAGCTCGTTCACAACCGTGGCAATTGTACAATGCGATTTAACTATGACTATATAATACGTCATTGTTCCCCATAAGGCTCCTATATGTACCAGCTGACTCGTCAGGCATGATGAACCCCACCGAAGCCGAAAGCATAATCCATTAGCGTTAGCTCTGTTTGTATTTTTACTTTAGGAAGTTTTATTGAAATAATTATGAGTGAGTGTTCTGCACCGGACTGCGTTCATTATTCTAGAAGAGGTGTTAGATTATTTCGTTTCCCAAAAACAAAGAGGGAAGGATAAATGGCACGCAAATAGTCTGCGGGATCATTGGATACCCAGTACAGGAGCAACCCAACTGAACTTCAACATGACTGATAAGTCATCCTGTATATTTAGGAGCTCCAGGTCCCCATAGCAACGGACGTGTTCCAAGTTGTGAAGGTATACAATTATTGGCCTTATCCACAATTTTTCTCGAACTGTATAGCACATAGTGTAGGATCTCCCAATAGACAGAATGCTGACAGCGTGACCACGCTCTCAAAACTGAGTAGAAAAGACTTTCAGTTCGGAACGAAATACGGATGTGGGTCCGGAGCTTTCGTAATGTTATCACGTACGCACTAAGTTACCACAACGACTTTTAAAGTAATTTAAATCCCCATTAGTCAAGGCATAACTGACAAACTTATCGTTTCAGCGCGTCCTAAGACAGATCCGCTTCTTATTTTGACGCCCAGTCTGAAAGCACCTGAATCGAGGTGTATTTCAAACCACGGCTGTATATATTTTCTCTGCAGTAAGTCTTGTCCCGACACTTTAGAGGTGAGACAGGAGTGACACGCCTCAATTTTTACTTTTCTTATATACATAGTATAATGTATAAGTATTGTGACGGGGTCGACCATTGGAATAACGTTTTCGACGGGAGAGCACGTTTCAAGCATCCCTGAACACGAATCAGACGTTTTCGAAGTGGTGTGCGTTTGTGAAAGCATGTGTGTGTCAGTGAGTTTGTGGAGACGATATCTTACGAACAAATAGAGCGATTCGAACGAAATTTTGTACAAAAATTACAATCCGCGAATAATGGAAGCCTATTGTTTTTAAACGCAATCGAATGTTCAGCACCATTAACGAAAATATCATCAAAATTGCAAACATGGCGGTCAATCAATGAAAATGGCGCCTAATGGATGAATTAATTATTAAAATATTTTAATATATGGGCTCTATCATTTATTGAGGATGAAAAGAATATTGATAATTGTTTATTTTGAGTTGCGCGAAATATAAGTTAATTGGGTATTTTGAAATGGTTTTGCATGGTGTCGTCCGGAAAATCGGCAAATGTACAATTCAACGATTAAAACACAGTACCCAGGATCTTATACATTATTTTTTGATTGTAAAAGTAGTAAATTTATTGCATTATATAAGGAAAGTCATGTGCTGCCCACATCATATTTTTCTGATTGGAAGATGGCCGAATTGTAAATACCTCACTTATATCTGAAGGAAAAATACATAACAGAATTTTACGTACATTTTAGTTTTTAATTTGCCCTAAACAGCTAAAATGTAAAATCTTTGTTCAAAACACAACACAAAACAATGCTGACGATATTCGTCGCCGTCAGAGGAAAAAAGTTGTTTACTTCTTCATAATAATAAAACAGAAAAACCACACCCAGAAAAGTTATGGAGAAACCCTATTTAACTTTGTTGGTGTGGCTTCGCTGTCTTCTTATCCTAAAGAGAGAGAATGTTTGTCGCCGAATCCAGTAGATACCGTTGCCAATTTGCTTTATGCTGTGATTTTTGATGAAGCGGCTATTTTTGCCGTCATTTGAGTGATTAATTTTAAACTAAAATGGTTAAAATATATAGGGAATTCATATTTAAATCTGAATTTGAGATTTCAGGGAATTTACACCAGGGGTTTAAACTTTCAATTCGCGAGCCGCTCCAGCCTATTTCAAATTGCGTCCTTTCCGTAAAAAACTCGTCTGAATCAAAATTTTATTCACTGAACTGCGATTTCTTTGCTTAATCTGGCATACGGCAACCTATTTTTCTTTCAGCTCATTTTCAAGTGAATATTTGCATCTCTGATTGATACGTTTCGAGTACCCCTTTAACTCGAATGGAACATTTTGTTTAGAATTGTGATCAAACAAATGAAATGATTCGATTTGATATGTTAATCCATGAACACGCAAAATTTCTTGATTGTCAGTGCAATAGAAATATATTGAAAATTCGAATAAATTGAAAGATCTAGATCGAAAATTGGAATAAAAATATTATAAAAATAATTATGTCCAGTCATGAGAAATTATGTCCAGTCATCAAACCATGCCCCCAATTCAGGAAAATGAAGTCGTGTAACATTTTACTTTTAAAATAGTCTGTATTATACATAAGACATTAAAGTGACCCATTTTTGAGCTAAAATGAGCGATATTTGAGATTCGTTTTGGAGATATTTGTTTTTGAATTAAAATGATTTTGTCAAAACTTATCTGTATTCACTGTATTTTATCTTCACTGCTATACGAAGCATAGATTGAAATCATTTTCCCAGGAGCGAGTACTAGCTATCCTGGAGATATAACGCGTTTATAATGACCATTACATCTGTGTCCAGTCATGGTAAAATAACCATGTCTAGTCATGGTAAATTAAGTCCAGTCATCCAATCATGTCCCCAGTCTAGGAAAATGAAGTAAGGAAGTCGTGTAACATTTTATTTTTAAGTGGTCTCTGTTATACATACGACGTTAACGTGATCCATTTGCGAGATAAAATGAGCGCTATTTGAGATTCGTTTTTGAGATCTTTGTTTTTGAATTAAAATGATTTTGTCAAAACTTCAATTGAATAAAATTATCTGTGTTCACTGTATTTTGCGTTCATTGTTATGTTCAATGTATTTTGCATTCATTGTTGGAGTCAGTACGAGCCATCCTGGAGATATAACACTTTTATAATCTCAAGATATTATACGAAAAGCTGCAATGAATTTTGAGTCATTTCGGCGATTCGAATTTTAAGATTTCCATAGCATTACTTCCCATATTATACTACGATCATTCCAAAAGCAACGATTGTACTTGAAGGTATATAAAGAAAATGAACTATTTAAACTATGCTATGGATGTTCATGGTTTCACAATATTTTATATTTATAAGGAGCATATTGGCCGTCGTGCTCCCGATGCATGAAAAAAAGAGTATATAGACCAAGGAGGGTCACCAATCATTAAGATAAAATAAATTCCTTCTCAAAATTTAAGATCTATTACTCTAAATGAATGATCAAGTGGTTAGATTAAAAAAAAGGCTTATCCTCAAAGTCTGTTTATATAAATATAATCACAATTAAAATAATTCCAAAAGTCATAGGCAATCAAAAGGTAGGAGTGGATCTACAATAAATTTATTTATGTATATATATTTTTATGAAAATCATTATATTCATAATTCACATTGATTTAATAAGAGACAAAATAATCTTTGATTGGAGTTAACACTTTTTTGTGATATTCATTTCATAAATTCTAGTGTTTTATAACAGCGGACCTTGAGGATAAGTCATTTTTAACACTTTACAATATAATTGAAAAGTATTTATGACTTCGTTCATTCTTTATGACTTCGTTCATTCATTCTGTCTGTCTGTCTGTTAGCACGATAACTGCCCTAAAAATGACTTTATCAAAATGAAATTTTAGTATGTTGTTCAGACAGACTGTGGGACCTATGGGAATATAAATGAATAATATCACCCAATTAGTTTTGGATTGAACCCGGGTTGAAAAAATGAAATACATTGAACCCTATGGGACCTAATTTTTCAAACATTTTTTAAGCGAATTTAAAATTCACAAATTCCTTCGAAAGTTTTATGAAATATTTAAATTATCCCATAAAATATATAAAAAAAAATTTCAGCAAAATATATTTAGTAGTTTTTTAAATAAAAATTAAAATAATAATTACACCCTTTATACGGAAAGATCACTTGGCCATTATATGAAGATATCACGTGACCCACTTCAAAATAAAATACGGCATCCATCTTGTATCAAAATCGTAATTTTTAAAGTTCTTTTTAATTCATATTTAGTGTTGTATCCGTCCTAAAACCGCTTTATTTTTGCTTAAATTCTGTGCATCAATGTCTGAAACAAAGTAATTACAATATATTTGAGTTTAAATGATCATCCAACTTTAATTATTTCTACAACGAAGCCTACTTTTCACTTATGAAAAAGGTAACACCGAAATACGTAGAATGAGTTGTATAAGAATTGCTGCATTTCTTTAACACAAAATTATTTAGCCCATGGAGTCTGCAATATAGCTGATATGAATGAAGCAATCATCGATTTTACAGAGAAGCAAACAATTTTTTGATGAAGTTTTGAGCATAGAATTAAATTACTTGTATCTCCATGGTTTTAAGTTTTAAATAAAATTAATTATTATAATATTGTGATGAATGAAATGAATGGAAAAATGTTTATGAATGAAATGCTGCTTTTATTTAAAGAGCCAGCAGCTTTTTAATTTGATGACTTCCTTTGAAAAAGTTCATTTGTTTTCCAATATAATAAATTATTGTAGTATTGTGATCATTTTAAAAATATTACCGAGGAATGTATCGCATTTTAGAGATGTTTAAAGCAGGTCATTTATATTTCAATGCCGTCATTTGAATGAAGTTCATTTTTCTCGGTGAAGTTTTAAGTTTTCAAATATAGTACATTAATGTACTATTGTGATAATTTTAAAAATATTACCGAGGAATGTATCGCATTTTAGAGATGTTTAAATAAAATTGCATTGAAGCTGGAAAGTGTTTCATAATCAATGCTTTATGCATGATTGATCTTTCTTATTTTTTTTTTAAATCGCTTGATCATTTTTTTAGAGTAATAAACTTCGGATTTTGAGAAAGGAATTTATTTTATCTTAATGATTGGCCACCCTCCTCGGTGCATATACTCCTTTTCCGTGTATCAGGAGCACGACGGCCAATATTTTCCCGATATTATTAACGCAGACAAACGCCGATCATCCAATTTGTCGGCGTCACTAAGCGGTTTCCAATTTAAGAAAACTTTTAAAGAATATTTACGAAATATTTTAAAAAGAATAACTTGGATACAAAGTCTGATATTCTGGAAGGGGGTCTATTTACCGTAGCATACAGAGAAAGTCTTATACTGTCCCACTCCAAATGGATCTGCAACTCAAAAGCACGCTATGCATTTTGTGTTTTGAATTTTTATGCGATGGTCCAGCAGATAATCGTCGCGATATCGCCCCAAAACGTTTTTTTTAAAGATTCCGTGTCCGTACAAGGAATACTTTTCCACCCACCTCTCTCTCTCGACGCGGCGATAGATCTTTTTTCGTGCAAAATGTCTCCGCTATTTCCATAGCGTCGTATTTCATGGAGGAGAATTGAGATGTTATCGCCGCCCCGTGGAAACATTTCCATGACCCTCAGAAGACCGGCCGCTGTGTGGGGACGACAGTGGCGCAACGAGACACAAGTGTACGATCTTTTTTACATCGAAACTGAATAAAATATAAACAATCCGCTCCAACTGCTGAAAATAAAGCACTTGACCGGTGAAACTACGTAAAATGAATTCATTCTGTTGATCCTAAATAATTTTTCCGTTGACATCTTCCCACTCTTTCTGAAGTAACAGCTCTGTCTCATGTATACAGACGATGGAGGGTCTTTTTCGTCTCGAGACAGGTAGACATCTTATTAGAGATTAGTTGGGAGATCATTGTGAAAGCCAGATCTTCAAAGAATTTAATTTTGTTTTATGAATATTGAATATTTATTATGAAGTCAATGGAACTTAACAGAGTTGCAAACACCTCGCTGTGTTTGTATTTCTATATTAATCCTTTGAAATGGTTTTGGACTCATGGTATACGGTACATAAAACATCCAGAGTGTGAGTTTCCACTCTCCACTTATATCAAAATTTTATCAAAATGCATTTTTTTCACATTGAGTACTGAGTAATTCTTATAATTATTTTAAATTATTTCGTAAAAATATTTACTTTTTTTTTTTTACAAATTGACAACAAACTTGGTAACACAGATGAACTGGATGCATTTGGTTTATCTGCGTTAATATAAATTGCTTTGAAATCATCGATAACGGAATTTAAAGGATCAGTTCATACCCCCCTACCTATATTATCACCAATGCTTAAGGAACTATTATCGTTTTCTATGTGAAATATAATGCAATGAACGTTTTAAAATTCGAAATATTCATTTTTTAATCACGTGATAAAATTACTTAATTAAGTTTTCACATAATGTATCTGCGCATAAAATTGAATATCGGTAGGTAAGTCGTGTTCATTTACTCCTCGTGTGAGAAACGGGTTCGGGGGTCCTAAAACGTACTTTTCCGTCAAAATCTCGAATTCAAAAATGTTCTGGAAAACAATACTTGTCAATATAATAGTATGAGAAAGAGAAAATGTGCCAAATTTTGTGAAGGCGTTCAAGAATCTGTGCCCACTTCAACCACTGTTCCTCCCATCGCCTTTCCCTGTCTACTTATATCCCTAAAGACCCCAACGGTTATTTACATGGATAACATTGTAATACCGCATCTTTCATGGTATTGCATATGAATGATGGATAGGGGCAATTCACCCAGGAGGCATTTCTTCACCATTTTTAGATCCTATTTTTAGATAATATCTCAGTTTAGAACGGAGAAATATCTCACCCCACAATAAAATGGCGATGAACACGAATTTATTGAGTGGGTATAAAATTGCGTTCCACCTGGTGTTGAAATGAATATACAGCAATGAAAGTACCGCATAGAACTGCAATAAAAGTTAACAACATAGTCCCAAGTAAGACACTTATGCAGATAACAGTATCAATGGATAGATTTCGCGCTTATTATGAGCTTATCAGCATGGAATAACCGTTAACTGCAAAAAATTTGCTATTTGCCGCTATTTTGCTAACTTCTATGGGAATTGGCCATTTCAGTCCCAATGTGCTGAATGGATTTGGAAAAATTTGAGAAAATAAGATTTGTCTTTTTCTGCAAAACGGTTATCAAAAATTGTCAAAATCTGAACTATAAAACCAAATATACCGAAATGTATTAATCAAACGCTTGCTTTAAGCGTCAGGTTTGGCAACAATGGCCAAACACATTACTCTACAGACGGGCCATTCTTAAGATGTTAAGGTTTTTGGAATTTTACTTGTAGTTTTTTGTAGTTTCCTGCAGTTACAAAAACTTTTCCATGATATTTCTTTTAACTTGGTAGGTATTTCATGTGTGGATGACCCTAGTGCTAATTAAAATTTGATACGATTCGGAAACAAAAAATATTAGCCTTTATTTTTCGTGGTTTTTCAAATGGCCCGGAAAAATCGTTAAAGTCTGAACTAAAAAGAAAAAAGTTTGAGTATGCAAAAGTATTCATTAAAGGCATTGTTTTATACGTAATGTTTACCGACGAAATGGATATGACACACTCCATTTCTTCAAGACAACCCGTTTTTGAGATATTTAATAATTCATTTTTAGCTTTGAGGAGATGGCGAGGTTTAAATATTCGTTAAGCTTTTTAATCAAAATAGCTCATTAAAACTGTAAACTGCGCATAATATCACGTAAATATCCGTACCATCCAGTAAACTCGACTTAAATAATTATGAATTTCAGTCTTCTGTAACCGGAAAGTCACGTCAGATTGCTTCACATTTTAACAACTTCGTATTTTGTTTTCTTTAGAGACATGCCTATTCTGTCGATTAGGTTTCATTTCGAGGCCATCTACCATCAAAGGGCGACAAAGGGCCTCAAATGAACCCATTGGCACGAAATTGGGTGTCATTTTAAATGGCATGCGCTCTTTTACTTTCCCTGCAATACAGGGTGATGTATAGGGAAAGGATTGGAATCATGACAAAAATCGCAACTCGAGTCTTCGGCGGATCGACACGTTTCGGGACCCATAAAATACGAAAAAACTATTTTTAGAGTGGCGTCTGTGTCTGTCTTTGTGTGCAATGTATGTATACACTCTAACTCGAAAACGAATGGACCCACTTTCATAAAATTGGGTAGGCAAGTCTCTGTGTGACCTTGGTGCAGATTCGTTTTGGGTACGATTCGGAATAAATGAATCGGCCTTTTTTGTGAAATGGCCCTTAAAAATGGCCTGTATCCACTCTAGCCGAAAAACTGATAGATCTAATTTTACAAAATTGGGTAGATAAATCACTCGTGGGTTATCCTGGTGATAATTTGATTTTGGTACGATTCGGAAAAAAATAACCTACCTTTTTCCCGAAATGAACCGCAAAAATCGCCTAAATCCAAAATAAAAAATTATGTATCCTCAAATATATCCATTAAATGCTTGTTTTAAACGTAATTTTTAACAATGAAAATAATAAGATTAACCCCATTCCACTAGGAATAGACGTTCTTGAGATATTTCAGTTTTTTCAAGTTCAGTTACCGAATGAAAACGAAAATTGAATTCAAAGTACCCATTCAGTGTCATTTAAAATAATGATGGCTGTCATTTTGTACAATTAAACTCAATTTAATGAATTATTAAAGAAATAACACAAACATGAATTTTACTCTGCAGAAAAAGTCATGTGTTGCCCACATCGGATATTTTATTCAGTCAAAGATAATGCAATGCCATTTCATTCACTAAAAAGGTGAACCAGGTGTAAAGTTATAGACACATCTCATTTATTCTTATTGTATTATTTATTCATCCGATTTATCCACATTGCGACAGGGTATAATTTTGCACAGCTCAGATGATAGCGACTCTAAACACTTCGGGTACTGAAGGTTACACACCTGAAAAGCAAATATCCGATGCCTCATTTGCTGCTAGCGCAGTATCTCGAGTCCGACACGAACCGCGGATTGACTCTCCAGCTCATGTAGCGTCTCAGATTTGTTCAGAACCCTGTGTAAAGTGTTCTTCTGATTCATGCGGATTATGAGGAATTAGCTCCCGCAAGCGTAACGCTTGGGAAGGAGTTCTCTTTTTTCTCTTTATTATTTGCTTATTTCTTTCCCCAAACACGACATGCATATTTTGAGAGGGAAAAAAAGAATAAGTAACCCTCTGTTCAAGTGACGTGCAGTTTTAGTGTCACATATTTCAATCGCGATGTCAGCATGACCGGCTAATGCTCAATTCGGCGAAAACCGTGTGACGTCATGTGGGGCGAAGCCAATATTCTAATGAAAAAGACTATTTCTGAGACGATGAATTCTTCAATCATATTTTCTGTCATTCTGTCTATTGGATAACCTTTCAATTAATCCGGCGATTGTGACGTAGATGAAAAAAAAAATTTCGCAGTAACCGACACATCACTTTCGCTATACAATGCAATGCATTTCGCTATATAATACAATCCAATGCATTACGCTATATAATACAATGCATTACGCTATATAATACAATGCAATACGCTATATAATATAATGCAATGCATTTCCCTATATAATACAATGCAATGCATTTCGCTATATAATATAATGCAATGCATTTCGCTATATAATACAATGCAATTCGTTTCGCTATATAATACAATGCAGAATAAAAACGGGTGTGCACGTCATAATGTTTTTGGTACTGGTTTAACATCACGTCCATTGAAATAAAGCGCTTTTGGCAACTTACTAGTTCAAACAGTATGACCCCCTCCCCCCATTCCACCTGATTAATCCACATTTATGAAAGAGTATCATCCAGAGGCAATGGATGTTTAATGAATATCCAGTGGAATAAATACTTGGGCATCAAAATATAAAACTGTTACAAAAACTATCTTTTATCGTGAATGGAAAAAACTAGATTTACGATAATGATTTATGCAGATTTATTGTAAAATTTTGCATATGGAAAATGGACTTATTGGATGACACTGACTACTTTTTAATATGTCACTGTTTTTGATGAATTTATTTGTAAAATAATGAAAAATCTATCAAATGATTATTTTTTCATAATTACTGAATGTTCTGATTTTTTAATGATTTTCTCAAACATTACTCAAAAAGTTTGGGGAGTAGGGGTGGTAGGGGATCTTTTGGACATTCGATTGCGTTTGAAATCAATAGAGTTAAGAGTATTAACTTTATTGCAATAATTGTACCAACTTGTTTTCGAAACGTTTCATTCGTTCATGAGATATATAGTCCACAAACCCCCCCCCCCTCCCCACACACACACGCATAAAATAACATACATACATAAACACAAATATCACCTCATGAATGTTCGATTCGAGTTCAGGGATGCTTGACGAGGTACTCTGTCGAAAATTCAAATTCGAATTTCAACTTCGTCACAATTATTTAGTACGATCACGTTAAACATGTGGGTCCGTAAGTCCTTCCGAGAGGTTGGTGGTAGGGGAAGGAGGGTACGGCCCCTGTGGATGCCTCCCCCACTAGGTTCCGGTCTAAATTGGGTGGCACTTCCCGGCCGTCCAAACAGTTACCTTACACCTTTCTGGTAGGTCGGACGGTCTGGGTCTCAACAACAATTATTTAATAGAAAATGTACCGGGTGTTGCCAGGGAGTTATCAGGGATAAATTGAATTCATTATTCTAAAAAATAAAAGCAATTTTATTTATATAAATAACAGCGAAAATTGCATACAATCCATGTACATCTGAGCAATACGACATCAAATAATTCCCAAATGGTTCCCTTCCCCCTAACTTTAAAATGGTTCCGATCCCACGGGACAAAGAAAAATAAATGAATGAATAAATAAATAAATAAACAAATAATTCATAAAGAAAATCTCAAGAAAATAATCTCTATAGAAGTTTGTTAAAAATTGATTTCAATATCTGGCTCAAACAAAAAAACAGAGAAACTAACCTAAATAAAACGTAAACATGCTTTAGTACAAATCTCTTGAGTCGATTTTTTAAAAATACGTTCAAAACTGCTGTTCAAGACATATGTTGCAAAAAATCTACGTATAAAATACAGCATATAATAAAAAGTAAGATATTAACCAGTTTCGAAGGTAAGAACAGTTTTCTTCATCGAGACTATCATTTTTTATCAGCGTTCCACAATCGCCATGGATAGCTAAAGGGGTTAAATAAATGTCTTGTCTTACACAATGCTTTGAAACGCAACTTTTATTTGAACCATTCTGTTTTTATTATTCGACACGAATATCATTTTTTTTTAAAGGGGACATGTTATTCCGATAAAATACAAATAGGAAAATGGGAAAAAGAATGCGAGCCAGAATTTTTAATTCTAATGGATGGGATATATATATACTCTTCACATTTTTTCAGCCTGAACACAAGAAATCACATCGGCATTTCCCACTTATTAAACAGATTACCCCGCCTTGAAATTCTAAATTAAAAGTATTTTTTTCCGAAAAAATGTTGAGAAAAAAATGACTTTGAGCAAAGAGTGAGCTTTAATAACAAAAATGTGGAAAGGAAAAAAGGAGAGAAATCGTATTTACACAAAGTATCAGACTTCGGTACCGGGAAAGTCCAATTAAAACTCTCAGAGGCGGCGACTGAAAAGAAACGATTTCTCAGGGGAGGGGGGGGGGGGGGGTCGACGGTTTTAATTTCCCGGCAACTTTCATTGGAAACAAGATTTTTCAGTGTTTAATTTCCTCACGGCTAGAAAAGATTTTTAAACGACTCGGCTTCCATAGAACACGTTTTTGTTGACGCAGATCTGATCCATCCCCAGCTTAAGGAGGATTCATTCTGTATGCAA
The DNA here is from genome assembly GCA_951213105.1 of Amaurobius ferox. Classification (NCBI taxonomy): domain Eukaryota; kingdom Metazoa; phylum Arthropoda; class Arachnida; order Araneae; family Amaurobiidae; genus Amaurobius; species Amaurobius ferox. The sequence continues at coordinate 10,468,232 of OX578137.1, read as the reverse complement.
GGAATGGATTGATTAAAAAATTATATATAAAAAATGGGGGGTATTCTACAGAATAAGGGGGGGGGGGATGAATGTGTTTGGATAAGTAGGAGCCTCTTTTAAAGAGCTTCGATGGAGCGTATTGAGTTTTTTTTAGTTTTGCGGGGGTTTTATTGGAGTGTTCGTTTCCTGCGTTAACCACGTTTCAAAATTGATTTTTAATCTTTTATTGGATGTATCAGCCCATTTTAATCTGTTGAAAAATCACTGATTTGAGCTATTCTTAAATGTAATAGTCTGTATATTCAAAGGCAAAGTTTAATATACGGTTGTATAAACTGTAAAAAAAAATATATATATATATATATGGCTGAATAGATAATATTAATTGTAAAAAAAAATCCATTTGTTAAACTATATAAAAAATATTAAAATATACATTCAAACTGCAAAATAATAAAGAGAAAAATAAAGCTTTTTTAGAAAAATAAAACTTTTTTTAATGGATAATAGGTGTCAAAGGGATTTAGAGACCAAGGGGAAAAAAAGAAAACACCAGCCTTCCTTAAGAGAAAAAAAAAAACAGAACAGCAATTTCCATCCATTCCAAAGAGGTTTTTGTTTAGACAGAAGGTTTTACCCGAAATATCTCTTCTGGTTTCGCCTTCGAAACCGGTTGTATCAAATACTTACTGTATTAATGTTTCATTTTGTTTATTCTGCAAATACCTGAAATCAAACTACAAAAGTTTAACTATTCATTAATTTTAACTGCAAATAAAATATTTTATTTTATTTGCAGTTGCCCATTTTTTTGTAATTTACTTGGGTAGAAAGAGGTATATTATTCAGTTTATAGTTTATATGAATTTACTGCTTATTCTGTTAAACTAACTTAACTATCCTTTATGTTTTGTAAAACTAAATGACATTAATCCATAAGTGCCTAGCGTCCCATTATTGATAACGGGACGCTAGGCACTAATGGGTTAAGGTGATAATTACATATAACATATTTTTTATTCTATTTGAAGTTGCATGTTTTAGTAATTTCTTTCTTGGGAAGAAAGTGAGATTTCTTTCCTTAGGGTGCAATGGGTTCAATAGGATCATACTGCCAAGATTCTTTTAATACGTTCTTTTGTGCAGAATGTATTAAAATAAATTGGATATACATTACATGCAAGGAAAACCATGAAAAACTGGTATGTCAATAGAATCAGTTTGACTCCATATGCGTTAAAAGTCAATCAGTGTCGGAACCCCACGGAGGCCATAACAGAGAAAGATATTAAAAGGCTTACAGGCCTTAGAAGAAACTACTTATCTGTTTTGAAACATTATTGCTTCCAAACTTAAACGACTGGAGAACATGCGTTCTTTCAGCACCGTTGTTCTTATTGACATTATTCTCTTAAAATCATTTTACATAATTTTTTACAAGATATCCGAAAATTTGCATTTATGTTACCTTTTAAAATTTAAGAAAAATTCGACTTTTACGCACAAAGCAGGATATATTCGGAGTGAGGGCCCGAGAAAGCCAATATGGGGACCAGGGCCTGGTATTAATTGGGGGCCCCCATACACTCACGGCATACCAAATAAATACATGCAAAAAAAAGCATCACTAAGAAAATTTGAAAGTTTAGTATCACTATCCTGAAAGCGCTTTTGTAGATATGAAACTATTTATTTAAAAGTAAAGCTTTAAAAGATGCATAATATTTAAAACTATTAACATAATTTCAAAATTTTAAATAAAAACTAATATTATCAGCTTATATTATTCATATAATCTATATAAATAAAATTGAAAATCTGTCTGTCTGTCTGTCTGTCTGTCTGTCCCATCATCACGGAAGTCAGTCTGTCTGTTTGTCCCGTCATCACGGGAGAACGGCTGAACCGAATTTGATGAAATTTTGTAGGTAGCCTTGAAATAATTCCACTTGAAATTTAGTCCATGTTTGGAGTTTCTACGATCAGTGGTTCTCGAAATATTAGTAAAAAACAAAATTTCCGTTTGTCTCATCATCACGGAAGAACGGCTGAACCAAATATGATGAAATTTTGTGGATAGCCTTGAAATAGTCCCCCATAAATTTAACCCAAGTTTCGAGTATCTAAGACTAGGGGTTGTCGAGATATTAATGAAAAACGAAACGTTTTCCTAGGAGTTCTACTCTTTAACTCCGTGGTTTATCCAAACGAAAAGCTTGAAAATCGTTTGAAAGTGAATTAAAACTTTATCTCTGAGTTTGATGGGAGATTTTTTGTGCCAATTAGTCCCTTTCTGAAAACATGAATTGGTTGAAACATGATTTAAAATGGAAATCTATTTCCATGGTTTATATTTCACAAGCTTTTACTGAACAATGAAAAGTATAAAGAAATAAAAATGGTTATTTAATTTCGCAGTTTATGAGGAAGATTCTATCTTATATCATGTTGCTCAGAAACGCAATTAAATTAAATCTGTATGTTAATTTTAATTATTATTTTTTCGATTTGAATAATAAATAAATGGATATAAAAATATATTTTAGAAAACAACGATTTGATTTTTCTTATAGCATTTTTGACTGGATAATATCAATTACGGTCTTCAGGTTTAAACGTTATTATTATTGATATTTTCGGAGATTATTGATTCAGGGATTATTGATATTTTCAAGTTATTATGCAATTGTTTTCTTACAACAAAAATTGTTTGAATTCATATATTGTACGTTGTACGAGTAATCTTCTACAAATACACGCGGGTATATACTATATCTTCTCCGGCCGCCCATTTTTGCTGCTCTATATCTTCGGATGAGTCGGACGGCCTAGGTTTTCGACGGGTATATCTTCTAATCTACGAGAATATATGTAGTATATAAGTAGTATATATTGGCATATGTTTTGATATATATTGGCATATATTGGAATCAATTATCGACCTTGTATAAAGAGTACGGAGATTATGGATATTTTCAATTTATTACGTCATCTCTGTTATTTTGGCAAATATTTTTGAGACTCGTATTGTAATGCGGGTAATCTTCTACTAACTGGCATATTTTCTAATCTGCAACAATATAAGTAGTACGGGGTTGCATATATTGATTCAATTCCTTTTTTTTTTTGTAAATTTGCTTACAAAAGGGGCCAGAATGTTTTATTCTTCAGATCTTCCCGTAAAGATAATTTCGCATAGTGAGAACAGATATTCTTAAACTTCCCTTTAGGAGCAATACATTTAATATTTTAACAGAATTTGCACATGATTGCGAATTATAAGTTTCTTTATATTATATACTCCTTACGAAGAAAGGGTATGCTGCTAGTTAAATATATGAATAATATAAGCTGATATTATTTCTGATTAAAATGTCTTAACAATTTAGGAGCCCCTACATATAAAATTTAAGATTTGGCTTTTGTATTCAATACTATAAGTGGATTGAATATAAAAACTGTGTGTGTGTGTGGGGGGGGGGGTGCATCCAATACTCTATCTGCGGGAAAACTGCACTAGTTTTCTATAAAACCCATGCTGTAAAAAGAAATCCAGCACTGTAAAGTTTTTCTCATATGGCCATAACTTCACTTCCTTCCTAAGTCCTGTCGTCCACGCCTATCTACTACGTGTGTATGACCTGTGAAAGCCTAAATGCACGAAAAACATAGAAAACGGATGAAAAGCAGATAAAATGATGGGGGAGTAAAATAAATAAATAAATAAAATTCGAAGTTTTGTGTCGGCTCATATCGCGTGATACGTTCGTCGAGGAGCGGTACCCACAGATCTCAATCCATTCTCGTTCTCCTCCAGTAACATGTTCGTTATCAAGAATTATCTAAAATTGCCCAGTGAAATACACGAGGAATCATCTGGAAGTAAGGGCTTGTTCGAAAGTCCTAAACGATTCCTGAAAAACTCCAAAATTTCGTGAGAAGAGATCCATAAACCGTACTTTATATTGAGTTCACCATAAAGGAAAGCGGATATCTATGTATGGAGAGAGAGTGATGTGTATCAATACACGATTTTAGTTGCGCCCAGAGGGAGGGTGCAAATGAACCCCATATAAAAATGTTTTATGAAAATTTGACCGTTCATTCTAATTGATCTTCATTCCCAATATGTGCATTATTAACACTTTTTAACACAGTTGAAACGTGTTTATGACTTTGGTCATTGTCAGTCCTGTTCGCACGATCACTGTTTCAAAAATGACTTTATCAAAATGAAATTCCAATATGTTTTTGAGACGGTCTGTGGAACCTATGGGAATGTCAATGAATAATATCACCCAATTAATTTTCAATCGAACCCAGTTGAAAATGTAAAATACATTGAACCCGATGGGACCTCATTCTTCAAACATTTTTTAAGCGAAGTTTAAATTCACAAATGGCTTCGAAAATTTTAGGAAATATTCAAATTATCCCATAAAATATAGAAAAAAATTGAGCAAAATAGGTTCGGTAGTTATTTAAAAAAAAAAATTAAAATAATAATAACACCCTTATTGTATGAAGATATCGCGTGACCCACTTCAAAATTAAATAGCACATCCATCTTTTTTCCCAGTGTCAAAATCGTGATTTCTAAAGTTCTTTTAAATTTATATTGAGTGTTGCATCCGTCCTAAAACCGCTTTATTTATGCGTATTTTGTGTGCATCTCTATTCTGCGCCAACGCAATGACACTATTTTTGAATTTAAATGATCATCCAACTTTGATTATTTCTACAACGAAGCTTAATTTTAATGGATGCAGAAGAATGTAAACAAGTGATTATAAGATGAGTTGTATAAGAATGGCTGAATTTTTTTCACCCGAAATGATTTAGCTCCGGAGTCAGGAATAAAAGTGATATGAATGCAACATTCATTGATCATACACAGAGAAGCAGACGATTTTATAGCAATGCTTTTTTCCATAAAGTTTTAAGCATGGAGTATTTTTACCTCCATGGTTTTAAATTTTTAAGTAAAATAAATTATTGTAGTACTGTGATAATTTAAAAAATATCATCGCTGAATGTATCGCATTTTAGAGATTTTTAATTAAAATTGCATTTCAGTAGGAAAGTGTTTCATAATCAATGCTTTATGCATGATATATCTTTCTTGTTTCATTTATCTCTCTTCGCTGCCGAGTTCATTTTTCTGAACTTCTTCAATTATTCACTAGATACGCTGCAATATATTTTATTCGATCGGACAAAGGTCCATGTTGGGTCGATTTATGGAAGTCACTTTACCATAAATAGACTTAACATGGACCTTTACTTGCAAAGCTATTTGGGGGAGCTTAAGGGCTTTCCTATGAACTCCGTATTTAATGACTTTTTTTCTTTAAAACCTAAACACACGAATCTTTGTTATGACCCGCCCACCCTAAAATAATAATAATAATAATAATAATAATAAATAATTAATAAAATAAATAAAAAGTTCTTAGTTAATTATTTATATATATATATATATATATATATATATATATATATATATATATATATAAAATGAAAGATTTTAATCGTAAATTATGCATAAACTACTGTATGAACAAAAAACCCCATCTCTAGCATATCTGTTACAAATGAGTAATATATATATATATATATATATATATATATATATATATATATATATATATATATATATATATGAGTTATCTTATCACTTTATACTCTTATAAGACTTTTCTATTTTATTTTGTAACAAACTGGCAGTTTTTCGAATATTAGTAATTTTAAGACAATTCAGTAGTTACACATCCCAAACGTGGCGCACTTAATGGTGTATTAAAAGGCGGTCTTAGCGATGGGCGATCAAAGCTTAGCGATTAGCCTATTGTTCGGTGAAAATAGAACGAAACATTTTTATGGAGATAACAGTGTAAATTATACACGTATAAGGTAATTTACACAAAATTGAAAAATTGGAGTGCTGTTTAATTGGAATCATTTTCTATATCCTTTAAAACTTGACTTACAAGTTCATTTTAACTAATTTATAGGCTAATTTAAATGTACAAAACATGGGATGGGATAATTGAGCAGAATGTATAGACAAACCTAATTGCCCAAAATATATTTTTCATGACATCGCCAAGAAAAGCACCCACCTTCAACTTGCGATTCAACGCCTAAAACAATATGTCGTTTTTTTTTTTTATATAATCATTTGACAGTTAAAAAAAAATCATTGTAGCATGCTGAGAAAGTCATGTGCAGCCCACATCCAAATTTTAAGATTATGATATAAAGGGAAGACAAAAAGAAGAGATAAAAAACTATGCCACTATGAGAAACCCAGCTTATTGCTTTATTAACCCATTGATGAAAGGATTTGCAAATAATAAAGTTGAATTAAGGTTTTATAGAACCGACCTATTTAGTTCCAAGCGGCGCTTAAATACACTCTAACGGACTGGGAGTCAAACGCTCACAAGCGTGCCCGAGTGTGAAACAGGGTTCAAAAGCGCCACGCAAATGACCCAAGATAAGCATCGCTCTTTGTCAGGCAGTGAAAGAAAAAAAAATTGAAAAGGAACATCTCCCACTGCCCTGCAACTCTCCTTTTGATGCAAAATCTGATTAATACGTGACCGAAATTCAAATTCGCCTTTTCTCTCCACATTGTTTGTAAAGACTGTGACAAAAGAAAGACTGTGACAAAAGGGAGACGCAGTCACGGAAAGGAGTAACATGCGCAATTATCGGCGAGATTCTTTGCCAATAATCAGAGCTTGGCGATTAAGAAACGAATAAAAAGTGTGTTGACACATCTCATCTTCGTCAGCAGCTTTTGTCGCGACAATTATCGCGCGCGGGGGAAACAAGTTAGGTTTGAAGTCAAACCAGCGGATTGGAAATCCGGTGCCAATTCTTCAGCAATTACTGCAAGTATAATATGGGGATAGTGTGTGTGCGCGCCTTGGTAGTGATTTTATTCAGCGTTTCTCTGTTTAGTTCCGCTTGTGAAGCTGATTCATGCGCTTGTTGAAAGCGAAGCCGTTGCATGCCGGGAGATTTATCATCCTACTTTGCTTTTATTCAATCATTGTTATCGCGATGGAGATTAAAGGATTTTGCGAAGAGGACTTTTTACGTCCCGATTACGGGTTGGGTGAGATAACTTATGTCTTGGATCTCAATCTGGTTCTTCTTTTCACAAGGCTAACAATGTACCTTTAAACGACGTTAAACAACGTGCATAGGAACAAATGACCATAATCGACGATTTAATGGAGCACCCTGAAGAAAAGACCATTCCTTGGATTTCGAGTTCTTTTAAAAGACGTTTTAAGTTGCACTCGATTTTATGCAAACTATTGTCCAGATGCACTTGCTAGTCCAAACTAGGATTATTGTGTTTGTTCCAAATCTAATGAGTATTTCAAGCGTTTTAAATCAACCTTATAGGCGTAGCCAGGAACTCGGAAAGTGAAGAGCGTTACACCAATAGATATCATCATGCCCGGCTTCTTTGCTGTGGAAAGGAGGAATCGAGATGCTAGACCATTCTAAGTAGACAACTTATTAGGCATCACTCAGCGTTAATAATAAATTAGCCTAACACCTGAATGAAGTACAGTACATTAAGGGTATAAACAGTCGACGAGGGTCTAGTGCTGAGACCAGGAGTCATTTTTATATTCACTTTGAGTGGGGCAATTCTGCAGAGTAAACCGATTGTATTAAGCAAGCATCGTGCAGCACCCATCGGCAACAGTTACACAATACTGCAGCAATAGTAAACTACCAATAGCGGATGCATTTGTAAATGGTGTAGTGTCGACATCGAATGGGGACTGCAGTGGTAGTTGCCGTTCAGCAAAAGTCCAAGTCAATGGAGAACCCAGTTTTTGTGCAGTAGCCAACGGGAGTCATGACTGTCTAACCTCATGGTTCTACCACTGCTGAAAGGGCGGATCGACATCGAATGGGATTTGAATTGGTCAATATTGTTTGGCGAAATAAGAATCAACGGAGAATCAGAGTATGTGTGTAGACGATGGGGAATATAAAACACAAATCCTCTTTAACCATAAACTGTATTATGTTGCATGTAAATAAGTCAATAAACTGAAGAAATATCCGATTTTCTCATGCTGATATCATGTAAAATGCACTTTTTACAGTCTGAAATGACTTTGGAAATGCAGCTGAAAATAAAGCTCAATCGCAAGAAAATTTCTCGACACTTTCCCAACCAAGATATTTCATAAAATGCGTGCGGAAACCTTCGTGCGTCACATCTCGCCCCAAACACAATCGTCCATCTTTCTCGCTTGACGATGTAAGGAAAGCTCTTTGAGCGCGATCTCTAAAATACGGTGAAAATACGGCCATAAATCTTGTCACCAGTGTCTTTCGTTTCCTGTCTCAGCTCCTCTGCTTTTGACACAACGACGACAAGAATCTATCAGAATTGAGAAGTCAGGGAAAGTTCAAGATTTTATCGTCTATACCGATTTGTGATGTATGCTAATCGTCAATCACTGACTGCCTGAACGTAAACTCGAACTTTAAATACCTGTAGTGCGAGTCCCCACTCAACTGTCTCATATATTCATATTATATATATATATTGGTCTATAGTTACTTAGGTTAACACTTATTTACAACGGATGAGCAGTATTTTATGCATAATTTACGCTTATACATATAAATATCAATTTTTAAATATCAAATGTATCTCTTTACAGGCTGCAAGATGTTCTTTTCATTTATTTTAATTAAAAGGTTGGAAAAAAGTAAGTTAAACTTCTAAATGGGCCGGTGCGTGTTAATACATACTCTTTTAAATTTTTTTAAAGAATAAATAATTTCGAACTGTCTGTTTCCTGTGAAGACTACGAGTATATTCATTGAAGTAGTCTTCACATTTTGTGAAGACTACTTACTATCATTGTTCTTCATATCAAATAAGTCTGATAATATTAGATATCAAGCAATCTTCCATTTCATTCGAAAGCTCTCGCAATACTGAGGACGATTTTGTTTCCCGTTGGGGGAGGGGGATGACAATAAATTGATTTAAAAATATTTTGAATTAATTTTTATTCAACTGAACTGAAAGGTGGATCCACCAATGTGGAGACGTCCTACCCATCCCCTACTGTTTGCTTGACCATCCGACCTACCAAAGAGTGTAAGGTATCTGTTTGAACGGCTGGGTCAGTGCCATCCAATTTAGCCCGGAACCCAGTGGGGTCGGCATCCATAGAGACCGTACTCACCTTTCATTTGTGGGAAAATGACACTAGTTCACTATTGGGTTAATATTGGAAAGTGAAATTGAGTTCTGTAGTGTGTAACGTATGGCATGACCCAAACGTTTCCATGCTCAGAATAAATGTATGACAACCGGCTGGGGAAACAGGTGCTGAAAGCCTCTTTGGTGAGCTCCTCACACTGCTACCATTAACGATCATTTCAACGCCACTGCCAATTGAACCTATATAGAAATGTGGAGTCCTATGAGCTAAGCAATTGGAGTCAATTTTAATAAAAGTTTTCTGCATTCTCCCTATAATAAACCAAATATAAAGGGTCACGTTTACATCAGCATGCACAGAGTTATTAAAAGAAGATGCAATGCTTCCTTTTTCATATATGTTTAATAGTCAACAGCTTTCAGCAGATATGAAATGTGTGCAAGATATTTCACGGAAATTGCATTTTTTAAAACTCAATTAACCACCTGTCGTTCTATCATACTAGAATCGGGAACAGACGTCACCACACCAACACCAAACAAAAACCACTCTGGCTTTCTTTCCCGCTTGGAATACCTGGCGATATGTGATTGGCCAATTAAAAGGGGTTGACAGGCCCGTATTGCAACACAATGATAGGCTGGTTTCTATTCATTACTACCATAATAAGCCTTCATATCGACAAACCGTTGAAGTCTGGTGCAGCCTTTTCTTGTTTCTTTGCTCGCTTCTATTTCCAGGTAGAACTTTTGTTTCGTTCTGTATGCTCGGATGACAGTGGAAATTAAGTCGTAACTGCCGAGGCGATGATTCAACTGCTTAGATGGAGTGTCATGCTGATTATGGTTCTCTATTACTGAGAGTGACCCTATACAGTGTAATAACATCTTTAATTACACTGAATAACACTGTTCACACAAATTGGATTCCGAACGGGAAACGAATGTACGGATGAGGCGGCTTTTCGGTTTCTCCGGTTATGTGGACTTAGATACTTTTAGCTCATCAAAATTTTTGTACGACACTAAAATATAGTTATTGCAAATTATTCGGTTTGGAATGAAAGATATAGATGCAGAAGATGAGCCTCAACATTTGACTGACTTGGCACAATTGAATTTGAATGGTTGCACAAATAAATTTTTTATAGAAACAAAACTCGCGAATTGAAACAGCCATTAACAGTAAAATGCACAGAAGCGTCATGCCCAAAACGCAAATTAACAGTGATCAGGCGGTCTTTCAGGACTTTTGAGCCGGGGGGGGGGGGGGAGGCGAATGGAATTTTAGAGGGGCAAGTTTCATCTTTGCCCTATATAAATATATCTAAATGCTATCACATAAATGGAAACTAAGTTAATATAAAATGTCTCCGGGGGAGGGAACTTCACCCCCCTGGATGTATTCCTGAAAGAAACACTGACAGTCAAAGTTGAGTCTGCCCCCCCCCCCCCCCTCAAAAAATTGAAACAAATTCCCACACCTTATCGATTTTTGTTTACCGACAATTCCCTCATAAGAACTAATTATTTTTGTTTTATAGTGTCCCAAATGGTTCAGAGAAATTTTCGTTCCAAATGCCATTTCTTAAATTTTTTGTATCATTTTCAGAAAATCACTAAACGTCAGAAAAACGATGGCAAGTGTTTACAAAATGTCACTAATATTTATACTCAAGCATAAACTTGTATATGGACTTCCTTACCTGAAAAAGTTGTTACCATGTAGAGGCATAGGCGCGGGGATGAGCGCCATAATCCGACTTCATTGGCATAAAAGTAACATTAGGTCTCCGTAGGATCCACACTGTAAATTCCCCGTCGATTTTAGCCCACAGGCTTCGAATTCTATAAAATAAGCATATTCCTTAGATTCGAATTCAAGATTCCTTTGATTCAAATATTCATTGCCATGATATACAAGGGAGGATCAAAAAGTTCGGAGACTATGATGATATCTCCAACTCTGATTGGAGGAGAGGGGAACTATTTTACCGTGGCGTAGAGGCACATGTGACACAAGATGTGAAAAGGAAGAAGGGGTGTTTTTCCAGACAATACGAGTCAGTGAACTGTAGTCGTTCGCCGCAGCAGGTGCAATGTTTCTGTAGGCGATTTCTCCAAACGCTGGCATAATTTGATATTCGTACGTTGTTCTTCAAACGCCATTTCAGTTTTCGACGAACGCGAACGACTAAAGTTCACTGACACGTATTGTCAGGAAAAACCGTCACATGTGCCTCTACGCCACGGTAAAATAGTTCCCCTCTCCTCCAATCAGGGCTGGAGATATCAGCACAGTCTCCGAACTTTTTGACCCAACCTTGTATGAGAATGCCCCAAAAGAGTTAATTCATGAAAATCCTTGAGTTGGATTTCTGACAACATTACAATGTTTTCCCTTTGAATATACTATGCACTTATTACTAGGAAAGCCCGAATTGTAAATTTATCTCTGAGAACCCTGCAAAACTTTTGTCTGTTTTAGGACACCGATATCAAGTTTTAAATCACGTTCGGGTTATAAGTGTACCGAGTCCGCGAAATCAACAACTTGGTAGTGCCGGGGTTTGATCCCCAAGCCAAAGCGTCGTAGGCCAGTATCATAGCGCTGAGCTAAATAGGTCTCCAGCTCAAGGCATTTAATATTGCCTTATGAGAGTTTTCTATTGTACTCCCCCTGCCATTGACTTTCGTATAAATCGAATGAAGTTGTCACAGGGTTGCAAATGAAGCGACGAGCTCTAAGTTGAAGAGAAGGAGCTGTTACAAGCGGCCTTGTATTGAGTCATAAGGTCCAATGATATACGGTGAGTTGACGTCAGAGAAATGATGGCGCCACCACACTTACAGATGATCAAGTAAGTATGGTGACGCCATCTCAAGGGGGGTACAGAAAGCACATTTATACAATGCATTTATAATTCTCAATAAGCTGAATAACTGGAAATAATTCAGCGAAGGATGCTTCGTGCATATCTAAGGTCACCAATGTAGCGAGAATTAGATCCCGGGGAAAAAGCGTGGTAGACCAGTATTATATCGTTGAGCTAAAGGAGTCTCCAACTCAAGGCATTTAATATTACCTTATGAGCGTTCGCTACACACTTTCCTTGGGAATTGAATATTAATATGTCAGCAACAACTTAAAATTCTTTTTTCGGCGAAATGAGAGAAATTCATTGAAATATCCGATACATAATCTCCGAACAACGCTGGCTTTAATTCCAGATTACAAATCCCAAATTAAATGATGCCTGAATTAGGATAGAGTCTATGTTTGCGCGTCTGTACGCTTGAGGGCGACAACTACAAAACTACTGCTTCCACTATGTGCACGTTAAAAAAACTGGGTAATTCGGCTAATCTGCTGCCAAACTTCACTCTTCCACCACATATGTTATGTAGGCGTGATGGGCTGATTTCTGGAATTATTACATGAAAATTATATGAGGTATACAGTCGATATCTAAAATCCGTTTATTACTCAAATAATAATAATAATTATTATTATGACATTAATTCTAAATACTTAAATAAATTTAAAACTAAATATAAAATTGTACAAAATTAGCAGGATACGATTCTGTTAAACAATTTTGTTTTAAATTTTAAATATGGCTACTAATATGCATTTTGTTACATAACTTAATAATCCTGTGTAACAGATATATATATATATATAATATAAAAAGCAGCTTCTTATACGGGCCTTTTACCAAGTGATGTTAAATTAAAAAATGTTTTTGTAGATCTACTTTTTCAAAGAAAATGAATTACATGTTTTTAAGTCAAACATTCGTGGGATTATTAAAAGTTAAATTTTATAACTATAGTGCTTTATCTGCTGTGTTAGCTGTCCTTTATGTGCTACCTTTGGTTTTTTATAAGTGCTACCTTTGGAAATCTATTGGAAAGTATTCCTTTCGTAAGATCCTACCTTTGGAAAGTATTCCTTTCGTAAGATTTAAATACACATTTTAAACCATGATATAAATAAACTTCGGAATAATTTTCCTTCGGCTACAACTAATTCCCGCGTGATCAAGCAAAGCCGAATTGGATTGCACGAAATCGTACAAGAGGCACCAGGATCGGATCGAACAGAAGGAGCTTGTTCTTTTGTGAACATTTTGTCAAAAAATCATTCGAAATTTGTAAACCGCTGAATTTCAAGAACTATGTGTCGCAGCGTTTGTATTATATTGAGTCTTTTAATGTAATATCAGTACTGCATTCAATAAACCAATTATGCCTCGTTAAATTTTAACTAGCAATGTATGTCATTGTTTGGTTTGCGGCGTTACGGTCAATGTATGCTCATCTTGCAGCTAATCACACCTACAGCTTAAACTGAATGCTGCACTACTACAAGCACCCAGCCATGATCAGATATGAACATCGTCACACGTTGGAACCCATCGGCGAACCATAGAGATATAGTCTGTCGCGGAAGCCATTGTACCAGCTGCAAACTTTGCGAAGGGAGAACCTGACGATATTAATGACACTTTGTAAGACGAAATAAATCAAACACATTTTGATTTAACACCGAAAAGAAAATCAAATTAATTTTGATTTAACACTGAAATGAAAATCAAACCAAGGCCTGGAGATCTGAAGATTTGCACATTCATAGAGAGATAACACGCGTCAATAGGTAAACTTGAACAAACGGTATATGAACTCAGAATTGAATCAAAGTGCTATCTTATTTTTGGGATGCTCTCCAGCATCTTAAATGCTAAAATTTTAAATGTACGATATATTAGCGAATATTCCATTTAGAGACATTTTTTTTTAATATAATATTTATAATTATTTGACTAATAGACGACTAATATTTGATAAATTGGAAGAGGTTTCTTGGAAGAGAACCCGATAAAAGTTGCATTTCGTATGTTTATACATATACAACCCCCTGTAAAATACATGATATAGTCACTATTTCTACATGATTTGGATGTGCGTTTCTAATACGAATGTATAATCACAATAATATCCATTTTGAATCACACTGTATGATAAATATGAAATTTCGATTTTATTCCTGAGCGATATCATTGTAATTGCGAGGGATTTCAATTACCTATCTCTGTTTTAAACTTTGCTTAATAGCTTTATTTTCGATACAAAATATATATTTATGCTTATGTATGATGCTTGTTGGGATAGATGTAAACACTCAAGTACAAGGAAATATTAAAAATTAAAAAAATCGGACTTTCCCCCTAACTTAGCAGATCAACACATTTCAATATTGAGGGAAAATGAAGATACATTAAAGCTTTATTTTAAATGACGGGATCTTGTTTAAAATGGACTTTTATTCGCTGTCGACGCTGTCCCACCCGTAAGCAAAAGGTTAATGAATCGAAGAAAATTTCTGAAAGTTAATACAAGTTAGTGCTTTATTAACTCTTAAGTACTTATTAGTACTTAAGTACTCTTAAGTACTTAAGTTGATTTTGACAATACAAAAGTATTTTAAATGCTATTGTAATATTTTTGTTTAAATATGTAAATAAATGGATCATCAGTATACCCACAATTTCAGCCAAATTAAAAAATATTTAAAACGAAGTCATTTATAAAAAAAAAAATTGAGAAGAAACGTTTTATGCAAAATTTGCATAACAATTTAGATGAAATTTCATATCACTACTAAAAATGTATTTTTATCAGTAGGTGGAGGGGGGCTGAGCATACCTCTAGGGGGCTTAGCCAAATTTGGCTTATGCCTAGCTACGGCCCTGGTCTGTTTTGAGACATCTTCACCGCCGTAACTCTTTTATCGGAGTGAATGCTCCATGAGGCGTTCGATAGGTGTTGGATGGGTTGCTCGGCAGCCGGAAGTTCACTCTCACGCAAGCACCATAAAATGACTCCCACAATCGGGGAGAAAACCCCATTACAACGACACTTTTTCGCTGTGGCGAGGCGTTCAACTGGAAAAACGGCTGGTCAGGGCCGACTGGTCCTGGAAGGACAGACACTTCGAAGGAAGTCTCTCCTATAAACAATAGATTTCAGTGGCGTACCCAGAGTCCAAGTTCACTCCGTTCAGTATTTTGTCATGACCGCAAATCTTTGCTATTAAATATACAAAAATTATGCATGTAAATATAAAAGCTTTTATCCTTTAATCGTCAACTTAAAGACTTTTACTTCCCCTAAAGTGCATAACATATGTAAAGGAAAATTAAAATTTAAGACTCTCGCATTTATATGAATTCACGTGATTTGAGTTTCTCTATACACGAATAAAGCATTTTCTTTATTGATATCCTCTAAGTTTATAGGAATTATCTCTCTCAAACAAATTGAAAAATAAAATCGTATTTAATTGGGTTCAATTAACCTAATCGAGCAACAGCACAAGTATTTATTTTAGAAGGAACTTAGAACAGTTCCTTTAATTTTCCGAACATTTTTGATGAAAAGCGAAACAAACTAAAATCATTACATAAACAGCTATTTTAACATAGTTTTCCTTTTAAAAGTAAATATATTAAAAACGATATAATAAATATGTGAACGATTTTATACATAATTTATTTAGAAGCGATATCATAAAACCTTAAACATATCACATCATTCATCGAACTTACACCTTTCCTGGTAGGTCGGACGGTCTGGGTCTCAACACCAACAACATCATTCATCGAAGGTTAGCATATACTGCCCTCGAGATATTGCCCGATTTAAATCTAAAATATAAAAAGTCAAGATATTGGCATTATTCGTAAACAAGTCAGCGGTTTGTAAGTACTTTTAATATGAAATAAGCGGACACCATTTTTCGAAGTTATTGCGAGTCTTTTTTCAGAATATTAGATATTTTACTTTTCAAGTAAGGTAGATTTGCATAAAATGATATATACTTATATGTTTTAGTAACAGAAAAAAATACCATATAATCTCCCTTTGCAGACAACGGCGTCCATGGGCGCCAATGTCTGCAAAAGGTGATCGAACTGTTTGGGATAAATCAAATATCTGTCTTTTTGAGAGGTTCTTCGTTTGGGATAGACGCTGTCCCACCCGTAAGCAAAAGGTTAACAGCTTTACCACTAGTTAATGCATATATTAAAATCCAATGTAATTATTATATATTAATATTGGTGTATAGTAACTACATGGATATTAATAATCAGCTCTTCGCTTACAATTATAATTATGCAATAATTTGTTAATAATTTATATGGATTGAAATATATAATAGTAATTATCATGGTTTATAAATGTCAATAATTAATTGGCTTTTTAGTGAATCCCTCCTTCCCTGTCGAGCCCTCCCCCCTTGAATTTCAATCCAGTATATTCGTCTTCATATTCGTCTCTGGTTACGGACCTGTTTTTATAACATTATTTCATGCGAAATGGATAATATCGAAGCCGCCTCAAATTCGAACAAAACTAAGCATTTTTTTTTAATTATTTTGGATACTAACCGCATAAATATTGAGGATTTCATATGACACGAACGTATCATAAGTTGCATAATAAGTTAGGCTTGGATTAGCAGGGAAGGATAGATAACTTTAACAAAAAATTAACAGCGAGATCAAATGACAAGAAAGCTCAGATTTCAATTATTTTTTTCCCTTACTATAAAAATGTGTGAATCTACAGCAAAAGTCATGTGTTATATTATAGTTTTCTTTAAAAATCTTCGCCCCATTAGCAGTATGTCTGGATTGTTCCTACCCCATAAATATTCTTTCTTATCCATCTAAAAATTCTCCTCTAAATTAATAAAATATCGCGTTTCGTTTCCGTTCATTTTTTTTATCAGCCCATTTCGTGCGTATCGAGCAGGCGGCTAACCGGTGTTGTATAGAAACATACTTGTGCGGTCTTTTGTAATTCCGTTTGGGTCATAGGAGCGTGTTCTACAATATGTCCGCTCTCATGGTATGGTTTGTTCCTCCCTCTGGCACGTGCTGATTGCTCTTATGACCCCTGTCCCTCTCTATCCAATCGATAATCGGTTAGGGGTGAAGGCGGGGGGCAATCCTCTATTCATTGGGGTTTAAACGGAATTTACACACTTCAGGGGCTTGTGAACTTGGAGTGACATAGGGTGGAACTTTTTTTCATTATTATTAGACCGATTTATTTTTTATATTTCAATGAAAGAATAGTTTATTAATTATTTTAAAATACTTCTATCTGTCTGTTACGCTCATCAACGCCTCGTTTCTTGCTGTGCACACATTCGAATTTGATAATAGAATGGGTTAATGAATTTTTAATCTATTTATGCCATTTTTTCCCTATCAAGATTGGACCATGTTCCATAGTATTTTCACTCATTATCACTATTTTAAATTATACACGTGTTATCAATACTATTTTATGTATCTCGGTACCATATGTCTGGCGCAGCATATCCTCTTTGGATCTTGTGCCATTAAACCATAATCAACCTCAACCCAAAATGTGTATAAAGATGCTAGAAAGTTTTTAAATGCATCTTCAAATACGGAATGCCCGAAAAATATCACGTAATATGCGCTTTCTAATTTATATCTCCGCGATTTTACCAATGTGATATGCATTTTATGCATTACCACTGTGAAATGCAATTTTATGTTGCAGTGATTTAAAAATCGCTTAAATGATTTAGTAATCGTTTTAGAAATCGCGTAAAGTTAGTGTATGCATTTTTAAAAACATAAATTAATAAACGTTTAATAGTTCGCGATCATAAACTGATAGAAGAACATCTTGTTTTATCATGAAGATAAACTTTATTGTCATTTTGCAAGTGTGTATCCATGAAAATGATAAATAATTCAGTTGTAAGTTAGTTGCACTACTTTGTTTTGTACAGTAAAGTGCATTTTCCTATCCAATTTAAAAAGCTCCCTTTTCCTTAATAAGACGGGGGAAGGGGGGTAATCTGCTTTTGTTTTGAAAATTAAACCTAAATAGAAATTCAATGCGACTTGCAATATATGCAGGGTGGTTAAAAAAAGATTGGCCAAACTTTACGTGGTGGTAGTACCAAACTGTGCTCGCGTTCAGGCAGAGTACCTTAAATACGTAGATCTGAAAGTTCTTCCGAGAGGTTGGTGGTAGGGAAAGCAGGGCACGGTCCCTGTGGAAGTAGCCCTCACTGGGTTCCAATCTAAATTGGGTGGCACTGTCCCGGTCGTCCAAATAGATACCTTACACTTTCTGGTAGGTCGGCGTCGGGCGGTAAGGGTCGGGAAAAAAAAAGAAAAAGATAGGTATAATCCCAATTTCAGGATCACATATATTTAGAATGAAGGTTATAGATTCGTCTAAACTCTATAAAAGATAGGGAGATTAGAGTTTTCCAATATAGTATTTTATATACTAGATAAATTTGTCGTCGAGCGGTCAGTGTGCGGAGGTACAGGTACCGGACTCGCAGAGATTCGAAATCTACTTTAGGCTGTGGATTCATAAGGTTGTAATGTGAGCGACCTTCTTGGATGCACCGGTGCAATGAGATTAATAGCAAAATGGTCCATATCTCTGCCGCTTATAGGACTCATGGCAAAGTAATAGGATCGGCATTTGTCCAATACCAATATATAGATAGATATTTTTTTTTATGAATAAACTGAAGACTTTTCTTCCCTCTAGAAGATAAGTTTCTACAAGCTAAATATTCAGATGCCTTACATACTCTTTTTTTTTTCTAAATTAAATAAGAACAATACGAAATGCACCGCTCTTCGACTCACGATCGAATACACAAAACTTTCGAAATTCAATTCAGGGGATGCGGCCCTCCTTCGACACCCTCTGCTTTGCCTTTCCACCAGGATGCTTTCAAATGAAATAAGGGAAAGACACACAGGAAAAGGCGAATTTTCTATTTCAGGATACTCTTTCTTTGGTCCGCATAAAAGAAAAAGAAAAAAAAAACATTCTTTTCCTTTTCAGGAAACCCTGTAAAACGCATCCTGAAAATCTGATAAAGGTAGAAAAATTCGGTTTTTCTTCCAGATCTCTACTCCTCTCGATTCATACCTTTGATATATATATATATATATTGTTCTGTGAGAAATATTCCGTTTTCTGGGGAGGTAGTCATTCCTGTATGGAGGCATCCGCACCGTTGCCATCGGAAATTCAGTTTCGTGCTGGGAAAAGTATGCGGTATTCGTTGCAGAGTGTAACGCAATCTCGGTTCAATTTTCAAAAAGATAGGGTTTTGAGGGACTCTTCAATCGATGATT
This sequence comes from Amaurobius ferox, assembly GCA_951213105.1. Classification (NCBI taxonomy): domain Eukaryota; kingdom Metazoa; phylum Arthropoda; class Arachnida; order Araneae; family Amaurobiidae; genus Amaurobius; species Amaurobius ferox. The sequence goes on along the minus strand of OX578137.1, from coordinate 10,448,810 downwards.
CTATTGTTTTGCGGGATGATAGCCGATAATGCGATATCGATTTTATGCGGAATCGATAGATAGCTGCTTCGGTATATGGGTGGAAATTCGATAGTGTAAAACGGGAAAGGTTGCCGTTTTTTGGCGGACCTTTCAGAAGATTTAGTTCAGTTTCGAAAAAATGAGTAGGCGAAAAAAGTAAACACCTCTCTATATAAAAAATGAGACATTTTTTATTTCAAATTACTTTCTCCATATATTTTATGGATATCGTTAAAAATGTAGAATGACTTTTATAGAAAATACCTCCCCCTTCCATTTTTCGCATTTACTTTATTTCATACTTGCGAACCCATATAGTACTATGTACTACATACGGCCACCTGTAAGTTATTAGACAAAAATTATGAATGAAAAACAAACAATTCAAAAAGAGAGAACATTTTATTTATTTCTGTATGTATTAAAAATTTTCAGGGTAGATGTATGTCTGAGGAAGGGGGGGGGGGGTTACTATAGTTTTGAAATAAGAAAAAATTGAATCCTTTATACCAAATAAGTGTATTTATCGTACAGTTTATTGTGTATACAAATATGCCAGCCATTCTTTGTTCTTTAAATGTGAGAGTCAGATGCCACATTCCATATTTCAAAAATTAGACTGGGTATATTTAAAAAGTTCACAGTCAATCCATTTTGCTTGCTTAGCCACTGCGCATTAAATGATAATATTCTTTATATTTTCATTGCAGTCATAAATGCAAAAATAAATTCACATATTTACGTATTTTCAGAAAATTTCAAAAGCAATCCTAAAAGAAATCAATACCCTGATCATATCGACACAAGATTTGTTATAGAACTTAAAATTCTTTAAAAATTTCAATGTATGGAATTAAACCATTAAATTATATGTATTATCTAATAATTATGCTATAATACGCATAAAATTTTATATTTCTCAATTACAAAATTATTCAAAAAAATAATTATAATTTTAAACCAATTAATAATCAATCTCTGAAAATTCAAATCAAAACGTTGAAATTATATGTCCAATTAAATATTAATTGTAAATATTATAACCTCCGTTATATTACATTGGTTCCCAAATTTCATAAAAAACCCTCTCACTTTTAGAACTGCAACTTGACGTCATAACGCCTTTACCACTACTGCTAGTCAATATTTGTTAAATTATTTAAATAAAATTATTCTTTTATCGACTCTGATTGATTTAGTTAAATGGCAGTGAATTTTTCATTTTGTATTTTGTAATTACATTATGTTTTTTAAATGTATCGCATTTAAAATGTAAAATGATTTATATGCAAATTTTATCTCGCGGTTATGTCCTGTGTATTTAAGCTCATGTTCGCCACCTATTTTCACTTAGCTGAACATGCTCGTGATGTTAAAAAGGGTAAACTGTCCACGGCTATACCTCAATATGTTATTAGCGATAACTTTTCATCCTACGTTTGATAAAACTTTTTTTTTTGATTAGCTGCAATAACCTCCGTAATATTTTACTTTATGAATCCCTTTTTAATTATCTTTACAGCGAGCCAATTTGTGACTTTGGTCCCGTTCAGACCCTTGGTTATGCTCGGCGTCTCGTTCTCGACTCACTACGTGTCAAACCTTTATATGATTTTCGGAAAATTGAGTAGTTGCTTTATTTCGTTTTTGGACGACATTCCTATTGGTTACCATTTAATTTATTAAACTTTTCCTTTTATTGTAATTTGTATTTTATAATTAAGTTATATTTAAATGCCTCGTATTGAAAAATGTAAAACAGTAAATGGATTGATATGTAAATTTTGCCTGACGGTTATGGCCTCTATTTAAACACACGTTCGCACCTTATATGTTAACTTCGCCACTGATAAAGGGCATAATACTGCCCGAAAGCGCAATGGCCGTGTGATTTTTGTGAGTCGTAAAAAGGAGATGTTAATAAAATGCTTTTAAACCTATTTTTGCGTTGTCTTGGATTTTAAAGTTTTAATGAGTTGACGTGTTTTCATATTATTCTATGAATAAGAATAAACCTACAGGGGCCAATTTTGCTATCCTTCTTCCTGTTATTATATTAATTGGATGGCCTTGCGAGGTGACGTCTGGCGGCTGTCAAGTAGATGAAAAGCATGTATTAAAGTTATTAAAACTGTGATCGGAGATTAAATTTATTAAAATTGTGTTCAGGTAGAATGTTCCCTTTCAACTGCATCCATTTACCTGCACATACTGGATGTGCCAAAGGAAACAAACAGTGAATTTTGCTGGGGAGGATCTTTGCGTGCGCATGGGGCGTTCCTACCAGCTGCTATCACTGCCACCGAGAGCGTGGAATGGCATCCCCACCCCCGCAGGATGCGTAGGAGCAAAATACGCTGCGACCGGAAGGATACTTTGAAATGGAGTGCTTACGCAGCATACGAGTATATGGATGGCATGGCAAATCCTGCACTTGACTCCATTTTTCAACCCAGTCAATCCTGCACAATGAAATCCGAGTAGAAAGAAATCTGCTTGAAACGAAAATAAGTTTAATACGGGAACATTATTTCAGTTCCGAAAACCAGATTTTTTAAAATACAGCATGAATATCTCTGTTTTACGCTAAATGAGAAAATAGTACTTGTAGAGTCCGCTTTCACGATAGGAGCTTGCCATTTCGTCCCAGTAGCTCAACGGTAGAGCGTCGGATGGCCAGTTCGGAGATCCAGGGTTCGATTCCCGGTTGCAGCAGCAAGGCTCTTTACAATGGCGTCCGAACCCATCCACCCTATAGGTGAGTGCAAAGATGTCGGAGGTCTGAAAGTGACCCTAGTACGACTAGTACGGATTCAGTGGTTTTTGGAAAATTGAGCCCCGATTTCATATTAATATTAATAGGACATCGACCCCGCAGGATACTAACCTGGGTAAAAACAGGAATAGCAGAAGGTTCAACTGGGGTAAAAATAGTAGGAAGCTAACCTGAGGTAAATATAGCAGGAGGTGGTCAGTCAGATAGTCAGTGGGCCGCCAATCTGACATTAGAGGGTGGAGAAAGCAGAGTCCACTTCGACGATAAGAGCTTGTCATTTCGTCCCAGTAGTTCGACGGTAAAGTGTCGGATGACCAGTTTGGAGATCTAGGGTTCGATTTCAGGTTGGGGCAGCAAGGCTCTTTACATACTTTAGAAGGGGAAAAAAATATTACTTAAGACATACTTAAGCCATTTTCACTTAAGGCATATCGATTAAGACATGTGCACGTAACTTTACATTTAGCAGAAAGATAGAATGGGGAGAAAACAATTCAATGGATTTTTGTGTAGAATGATCTTTTATTAGCCATATTCCCCACAAAAGAGTAAAAAGAATTCTATGATGGCCCTAAGACTTTAGGTGCTCGTGTCCCACTCAGGTAAACTCATATTCGATAGCCAATCTTCCATTTCAGAGTCTCCTAGTACGTTTGATCGAGCCCATCCAACCCACTGTCGACAGAAAGTCATTTTCCAGAAAGAAAATTTTGCTAAATATTTAGCAGTAAGAACATTTTACTATGGACCACAATTGTTTTACCCTCTAAAGACCGGCTTTGTGACTATAAAAATATGCGTTGAAGAAATTTATACTGACTGTCCTAGTATGGTACATTTTTGTTTTCAGTTTAATATTTCCTTATATCTTTATTTTCATCAATATCATTTTCCGATGACTTTTTCGTTCTTCATAGGTTTTTCGCTTGATTTTCCCAACATCCGTTTTGCCACCGTTACTTTTTGTGAGGCGTTTATCTGCATCGATTTAGGCTTTGATGATATAATTAATCTATTTATCTTATTCTGAAAAATAGAGACTATATAAAGCTATAACTTTATATTTTTGTTTTCCCATTTATAAACATACACTTTATTTTATCAAATTAAATATTTAAATTATATTGCTTTCCTAACAAATATAAAAAATCTGATGTGGGCAGCACATGACTTGTACTGCGGACTCAAATTCATTTTTTCTTTACTTCTTTAATATTTCATGAAATTGAGTTTAATTGCACAAAATGACACTAAATTTGCATTTTTAATTCAATTTCAGTTTTTATTTGTTAATTGGACATTTTTCCAAAAGCGACATAATTAATTGCGAAAAATCTTAAATATCTTGAGAACTGTTAGTCCTAGAGTAATAGGGTTGTTCTTATTCTTTTCCTCATCAAAAATTACGTATGAAACAAGCATTTAATTAATATATTTTAACATACGTAGCTTTTATTTTAGATTTTGGCGATTTTTGAGGGCCATTTCGTGAAAAAGGGCAGGTTATTTTTTTCCGAATAATATCAAAATCTAATTAGCACCAGAGTATCCTACAAATAACTTATATACCACATTTTGTGAAATTTGGTAAATTAGTATTTTAGCTAGAGTGAATACATGAAATTTTTAAAGGCCATTTCGCAAAAAAGGCGGATTCTGTTTTTACGAATCGTACCAAAAACTAATTAGCACCAGGGTCATACCCAAGTGACTTACCTACCAAATTTTATGAAATTCGGTCAATTAGTTTTTGAGTTAAAGTGGATACATACATTGCACAGACAGACACACACACAGACGTCACGCTAAACATAGTTTTTTCGTATTCTAGAGGTCTTGAAACGTGTAGATCCGTCGAAAACTCGAGTTGCGATTTTTGGCATGATTCCAATACTTTTCCTATACATTACCATGTATTGCAGGGAAAGTGAAAATCAAACTATAGTTTAAAAATGTAATTTAACGTAATAAAAAAGACTTCAAATATCTTGTATTTTAAATTAGTTTTTCGAATTCATTTCGTCGAATTAAATCTTCCGTTTTTAGTAAAATATTTTAAATTACCTTTAATAATACATTTATTATATATATAAAGTAATTTTTTTCAAATCCTTAATGAATTCATTTGACAACTAAGCAGAGCGAATCATCTTAAGTGAGGAGTGTGACGTGCTCAGAAATTAACCAATTACGCAAATGACACGTGTCTAAAGAAAGACTCCATGTTAGCAAGGTCTATTTGAACGCGGATGTCAAGACTCAGTGAACGATCCATAGCCTCACTGGACTGTAAAACCCGTTTCCTTACAACCCTTTGCTGAATGGAAAGTACAGCTGGTGGTCATAATACATCGCTCCCAGTTTGGTGTTTGACGTTGCATTTTATTCACCCAAAATGACATTTGGATGTTAAAGGGCTCGAAAATGGGGAGGAAACAAAAATTCGGAATTCTGGGAGATTTTGTTAACCAAACTACAAAACGGGGGGATTAGACCGTACTTTCGTAAAACATTTGTTAAATCCATCGCATATTCGTAACACTTTACCCTTGCCTATACTTTGAAATTTGTAACTGTCTGATGTATCCAATACATTATTTTCCCTACAGAAAAAAAAAAAAGAGAGATTTTGGTAGAAACAATAGCAAAAGAGTCTTTTTGGCGTGAAACATTTAGAACGCGGAATTATGAAAGAAATAGGAAGAAGATGAGGCCAAATTATGCAACAGAAGTACCGCCATACTCATCGACATATGCGCTATACGTGAGTATGAGATTATCGCTTGCGCTAACCGCACACTCACTCGTTGGAGTGACTGCCAGCGTCACATCCGAACGTCTCGTGGCCGATAATTTCGTCGTTTGTGATCATATTTAGATGAAATAAACTGAATTTTATTAAATTATTGAAACTGTATAACTAGAAAACAAAATTTATATATATATATATATATATATATATATATATATATATATATATATATATATATATATATATATATATATATATATATATATATATATATATAAATATAGGACAAACTTGTAATACCATTCATCTACGTATGAATGTAAACAGAGATCACGTCAAAAAATATATCCTCAATAATAATTTTCTTCCTACTTCCAATAAAATAGAATATAAACACTTTGCTAAACACGGTTTTGAAAATATTACTATACATATTTTGGATATAGAAACAAATACTACAGCAGATGGGATTTATTTTGAAAATCAGTATATGAAATCAAATTGTACTCTTTTTAAATATGGATTAAATCAAATATATCTAAATGATAATATTGTGAAAAATAATTTTGTAGATAATAAGTATTCTATTTTTAATCACCTTTTTTTGAAACCCCATTTAAATAATAGTAAATCAGTCAAATTCAAAAGATTTAAACGTTGCAAAGGAAAATCCTTACAAAGTGATCATAAAGCTGAAATAATTTGTTTACATAATCAATTTAATAGCACTTTTCAATGTAATTTAATAAAATCCTGGGTTTTTGCGGTAAAGAAAAAACATTTAAATAAAGTTTATGTTATTTTCTTAAAATTAAATTTTGCTAATGAACATTTTAATCATATTTTCTATGATTTGCTTATTACAAGATCAAAGTATTTAAATTTAAAAGTTAATCAATTTCATAATAATAATACGTCTACTAATTCTTATTGTGTAATCTCTTTCAAGCATCCCATTTATAATTCTATAAATTTTGATCATCTATTTAACAAGTTCAAACATTTATTGTCTATTGGAGATTTGAGTGTTTCAAAGACTTTTAAATGCAACAGGCCTATTGGTAGATCTATATTTAATTATAATGAAATTTCACAATCTCTCTCTATAGATCACGATTCCATGTCAATTGTAGATAATGAATGTATTTGTAAAGTAAACAAATATGCTGAATTTCTAAATTCAGACTTGGGTCATATAGTTGCAGGAGACTTAGGTATAGTTAAAGACAATACGTTAAGAACCATTATGTCATTTGGCACTAAATTCAGGATATCTTCTTAAATAATAAAAGGCAATGTCTGTGTGTGTGTGTGTGTGTGTGTGTCTGTGTGTCTGTCTTATACACTATACGTTTCGCGACCGCGCGTCGGAGAGCTACGAAATTTGGCAATCGGAGACCTGGGGGGGAGGGAAGGGGACACGTGAAAACCGATTTTCAAAATTCTAATTATTTTTTTATTTATTTAATGTTTTATGCGATTTCGACCTTTTTTTGCCCTTTTTTCTCCACGATCCAGACGTCGTAGAAAAAAACAACTCACACCATCGGAAAGAGCAGACAATTGCGAGTAAAAATATATCAATTTCAAATCTCCATTTCGATTTCTAATATTTTTTAAAGATTTTAAAACAAAAGTCACTTTTGGCTCAAAAAAACGATTTTTGGTTTTTAAATTCTCGCATAGTAAAAAGTACTCATAATTTCGACTAATAATTTACATTTTTAGAAAGCTGAAATATCTGGCATTCTTACAAGTCTAATCTGGTCCAGAAATAATGAAAATTGCCTTCAGGATCGCAATTTTAAAGACGTCATGATTTTAAATTTCTCGGCGTTCCGTTCGTTTCTCCCCCGCTGAAGCAGGGAAGGTGGTGGGTGGGGACGTCAAGGTGGAGGTGACGTCACGGTTCTGAATAGAGCTCCTTTGCTCTATATAAATTATTATATTTATATTTTAAATGATGGGACGATCTGGATTTTTTAAATGTATATTTTAACTTTTGGATATTTTAAATGGATATTTTAATTTTATGGATATTTTAAATGATGGAACAATGAAACAATGGAATGAGGATGATGGAATTAAGCATATGGTCATTTTGTATATTTTAACTTTTGGATATTTTAAATGGATATTTTAATTTTATGGATATTTTAAATGATGGAACAATGAAACAATGGAATGAGGATGATGGAATTAAGCATATGGTCATTTTAAATTGCAAATTAGCGCGCGGGAAGTTAGCGGTAGGCCCGGGTTCGATTCCCGCCACTGCCAAAACTGCCGCCGTGTTTACGTGGAATACGATCACGTTAAATATGTGGGTCCGTAAGTCCTTCCGAGAGGTTGGTGGTAGGGGAAGGAGGATACGGCCCCTGTGGATGCCTCCCCCACTGGGTTCCCGTCTAAATTGGGTGAATATGTAGAAAGTTATGGAGATTGTCGCGGAGGGCGCGGCAGCCCAGTGGTTAGCGCGCGGGAATTGCACTCAGTAGGCCCGGGTTCGATTCCCGCCACTGCCAAAACTTACGCCACGTTCACGCAGAGTACGATCACGTTAAACATGTGGGTTCGTGAGTCCTTCCGAGAGGTTGGTGGTAGGGGAAGGAGGGTACGGTCTAAATTGGGTGAATAAAAAGAAAGTTATGGAGATTGTCGCGGAGGGCGAAGTAGCCCAGTGGTTAGTGCGCGGGAATTGCACGCGGTAGGCCCGGGTTCGATTTCCGCCACTGACATGGAGTACGATCACGTTAAACATATGGGTCCGTATGTTTTTCCGAGAGGTTGGTGGTAGGGGAAGGAGGGTACGTTCCCTGTTGATGCCTCTCCCACTGGGTTCCGGTCTAAATTGGGTGGCACATCCTGGCCGTCCAACCAGTTACCAGGCCCGGGTTCGATTCCCAAAATTGCCGCCGTGTTTACGCGGAGTACGAGCACGTTAAACATGTGGGTCCGTGAGTCCTTCCGAGAAGTTGGTGGTAGGGGAAGGAGGGTACGGTCTAAATTGGATGAATAAAAAGAAAGTTATGGAGATTGTCGCGTAGGGCAAAGTAGCCCAATGGTTAGCGCGCGGAAATTGCACTCGGTAGGCCCGGGTTCGATTCCCAAAATTGCCGCCGTGTTTACGCGGAGTACGATCACGTTAAACATGTGGGTCTGTAAGTCCTTCCGAGAGGTTGGTGGTAGGGGAAGAAGGGTACGGTCCCTGCGGATGCTTCTCCCACTTGGTTCCGGTCTAAATTGGGTGAATAAAAAGAAAGTTATGAAGAATATCGCGGAGGGTGAAGTACCCCAGTGGTTAGTGCGCGGGATTTGCACTTGGTAGGCCCGGGTTCGATTCCCAAAATTGCCGAATAAAAATAAAGTTATGGAGATTGTCGCGGATGGCACGGTAGCCCAGTGGTTAGCGCGCGGGAATTTCACTCGGTAGGCCCGGGTTCGATTCCCGCCATTGCCAAAACTGCAGCCGTGTTCACGCGGAGTACGATCACGTTAAACGTGTGGGACTGCAAGTCCTTCCGAGAGGTTTGTGGTAGGGGAAGGAGGGTACGGTCTCTTTGGATGCCTCCCCCATTGGGTTCCGGTCTAAATTGTGTGGCACTTCCTGGCCTTCCAAGCAGTTACCTTACACCTTTCTGGTAGGTCGCGCCAACGAGTTTGCCACGGTCAGAATTTTCAAGGGTAGCGAACAGGCTGGTCGCTAAAGGCGGCTAGTCTTGTAATAATTCTTTTAAAGTTTTAAACTCAATTAATCTTGATAAATATATATATAAATTAGCTTCTAAATATGCTCTGCCTTTAGAGGCATTTAATATGTGGAAATTTGCTTTATTAGAATCTATTAAAAATGCTATTAGTAGTATTAAATTGTTTAGATCTATATATAATATTGATAATATTAAATATTCCATTAATGATTTACAAAGATCTTTTGTTCTCACTCATGTTGATAAAGACTAATAATTATGCTATTATCTGTAAAAAATTTAAACTTGATTTACATTCCATTAATAGTATCAAATTGAAAATTATCAATATGTGTAGTGATTTAAATATTAAATATAAATTTCTTAAATTTCCATGTATAGTGCTTATTCCAAAATTTCCATGTATAGTGCTTATTCCAAAATTTCCATGTATAGTTCTTATTCCAAAATTTCATAAAATTCCTATTAAATTTAGAACAGTAACTAGTGGTCATAATACTTGCTCTACTACTGTGAGTAAATTACTACTAAATTCTTTAAATCTAATAAATAATAGTTTATGCAAGTCTAGCAATAATTACCTTATTCTAAATAATAGTAAAGAATTAAAGAATAAATTTATATCACTTAGAAAATTAATAGGATTTCAAACTTTTGATTTTAAAGATCTTTTTAATAATATCAAGATCTCTTATCTATATGATGTAACTTTAGTTCTATATAATGCTTATATTACTAATCTATCAACTCAAACAAATTTTATAAACTTTCCTAAACTTTTCTCTCTTTCCTAAACCATTTTGTAATTTTCAATAATTATATTTTTAAGGAAATAAATTATACTTACAAGTCTCAGGAGTTCCACAGGGTGATTGCAGTAGCAGTATGTTAGCTAATTTATACTTTTATCATTATGAAAAAAAGTCTTTTACTTCAATAGATTATACATTTTACAGATATGTCGATGATCTGATTTGTTTAGTATATACTGAAAATTATCTCATAGATATAGATTTCTATCCAGACAATTTGAAATTAATCCCTAATGAAGCTACTATTAATAATAATATTATTTTTTGGATTTAAATCTTTTTATTGAACCTTCTAACAGAATTGCTACTAATTTGTATGATAAAAAAGACTTTTTTAATTTTAACATTAATATAATTTTACCATTTAATTTCTGCAACGAGTTCAATTGTTTAGAAATATTATACTTAATCAGCTTTTTAGAATTTATAGATTATCTGATAAAAAAATTTCATGCTATGCATATAAATAATCTAAAAATTACCAGCAATTTATATAAATATCCCTCTTATTTAGTAAATGGTATAGTTAAAAAGTTTAGATTAGCTGAATTTTCATGAATTCTATCCATAGTATCTTATATTAGCCAGACATCACCATTCTCTTGTATTAATAATAATTTTATTTTTACATCCACTTAAACATAAGCCTTACTATTATCAGCCCCACTTTTTGATAGCTCTTATTGTATATTATTACTTTTTCTTATCTTTTCGCATTAATGTTTTTTATTTCTTACGAATGGCAACAGTAGCTCATTTCTTTTTCCTTTGCGAATGGCAACACTGGTCTCTTCATTCAGGGTTCCTGGGTTCGACTGGTTCGGGCATATGCAGCGTTTTTTCCATGTATTCTTGTTTCCTTCATTTTTTTCCTTCTTTATGTATGTTGTCCAAGTAGAAATAGTTTATAGATATAATCTATCTATTTCTTCAGAAACACACATATTTTGTGTTTGCTTCCACAAAATACTTGGACACGATGAAGAATTTTGGCGAAGTGAACAATTCCATTTTTTAAGGCCTATCCCTTGTCCATGTGTATAGCATTAATGCTTGGATTTTTTATGATTTTCTATTATCGTTTCCATACCATTGATATTTGTTGATTTTCTTTAACTTGATGACTCGAAATTTGTATTTTTTCCCATTTGATTGAAGATTAGCTGATTTATAGATTTATTTTATAGGTTTGTTAGAAAGTTAGATTTTCGAGTTGCAGCTTCTCACTTTTCTATCATTGGACTTGTCCTAAGGGACACGCCCGGTTAGAGCGCGAAGAAGAAACAGGCCGTGAGTATTTACAAACATTAATTTATTTACACTATATAAATATTTACAACATTATTGATTTAAATTATTTAAAACACAACTTCCCGTATTCCAAATAGGATGAATACCAAATTTAAGATAAACAAATACAAAAGTATATATAGTTTCATAGACTAAAATGTGAAAGATGGTAATCTATCATAAAAAAACATCTGACTTTTACTATTAAATAATTTATTTGGAGTTAACAAGTAGATATTTAATTGGCGTTAATTAGTAGTTATTTTATTGGAGAGGGAGAGAGAGACAAAATATACAAATCAGGCACAGGCCCTTAAATGTGTAACTCACCGACATCATTTGCAATTCAACAGCTTGCTTCTCTCTTTTCAGAGGACCATGATGGGGAGACGTCTTTTCTTTATCACAACCCAGTTCCTTCTCCTCGCTCCTTTTTTAAATTTCTGAAAAACTCTCTCTCTCCAAGATTTTAAAACACGCCCCTGAGGCGCACACAATTATCTTATTGGATTCTGGGTCTTAACCCCTTGACCCCAAAGCATCGCCATTGGCTTTAGGCCTTCCAGAAACAAAAAGCCCCCTCTCAAGCCCCTGCGAAACTGATATTCTTTCGGGCACTAATTCAAAGCTGGCCGAAAACCCTATGATCCCTCCGAAAACCGACAAACGTTAAATCTTTCGGTGAAAATACGATCTCTAAAGAAACCTCTACGTCCTGTCTTCTATCCTTCGAGAGCAGCTGGCCAAACGAAAAGACTGACCCCCAAAATAAATAACTAAACTCTAGGTCGCACTCCCGAAATATTGGATCATGGGTTTACCATGCGACAGGACTTTCAAACTATTATTATTATTATAATATATATATATATATATTTCTATTTGAAATAATGATGTTTTCTTTAACGGATAACAGAGTTACTTATATATCATAAATCTCTCTAAAAATTGTAACGTCTTTAAAACTAATTTTTATTGCAAATTGTACATACTATGCATTATGGGAGGGGGTGGGGGTGGAGGACGTCTCTAACAAATAACGTACCTTACAAATTGTGAAGTTATAGCGGAAATAGTCACTAAATCGGAGTAATTTGTAATTCGATTTTACTAAAAATATATCTTATTAAAAATATTTATTTTGAAATTGAGAAAGAGAACAAAATGTGTATATAATTTCAAGTGATTTAGTAAGAATATTTATTTTCATGTTTAATCTGATTTTTATAGGTTTAGGAAAAAATATGTGATAACTGGAACAGTGTGTATGTTAGTGTCTTATATAAAAAGTCCGTTTATAATAAATAATGCATTTGAAATGACTATTAATGTTATCTTTTATACAGTTTTTGTAACATGTTTAACATCATCTTTTATACAGATATTTTTCATGATTTTATTTAAGTGTTTGGGGTTAAAAAACCCTCTCAATCCGAGATTGAGGAATTTTTACTGATCCGATCTCCTCAAAAATTAACAGGTCTCTATTTCACCATTGAATTGCGTCGAATATTATTTGAATCCTTCAATTTCTCCCCAAAAGGTTGTGCCCAAATTCAGACGTCGTAAAATGCAGCTGGCAAAGTCCAAATAATCCTGGATGTGCAGTTTGAGCTCAATTTTCCTTAATTTTTACTTAATTACATAGTGCGACTGGCAACGTTGGTCACTATAAAGACTCCCAAAATTGTGACAGACAAATTTTCATATTTTCAAAATACCCATATCTTTAGAAACATGTCATTATTTCTGTATTAAAAATGGTTATCTTAGAAATTTACAATCGTTTAGCCCGTCATTTTAGTAATATATATTTAAGTTTATCTTCTTTCATAGATATTTTTAATTTACTGAAAAAAAATCTGATGTAGGCAACACATGACTTTCTTTATATAATGCAATGAATTTACTACTTTTACAGTTAAAAAAAATGTTATTCTCATAGTAGATACTTATATTCTTTCCAGGATATTGAATTTTCTGCAATGAGTCGTCATTTTCATTGATTTAGCGCCATTTTTATCAATTTGGCGATATCTTTGTTAATTTGGCAACCATTAAAAATGTCGCCAAGTTGGCAACATTCCGCCAAATTCGTCGCCAAAATCTCGCCAAGCGTTATGGACGGAGAAATAAGTTAGTCTTATAGCAGATAAATGACTATTGGTGTTCAAATACGAAAGTATTATTCAAAGTATCTTTTTCATGAATGGAAAGAGCTAGATCCACGTGAATGATATCACCCAATGTATCGCATGGTATTACATATGAAAAGTGAACATGTTTCTCAATAGGATTTTTTTTTTATTTTATATAATTTTGATAACTTTTGTGAAAAATGTGCAATATCTCAAGAACGGTTCATGTTAGCGTTCTAAAATTTATGTCAATCGTTTTCTAATGAAAAATTACATAAGAAATGTCTATTTCCGAAACTTTATGAGCGGTTTTAATTTTTTGACGATTTTTTCGAAATTTCACTCGAAAATTTAGAGGGGTTCTGAACATTCGATTGCGTATAAAAACAATAGGCTTGCAGTGTTTACGGATTATGATTTTTGTACTAAATTTCCTTCGAATCGGTCCATTCGTTCGTCAGTTATCGTCTCCACAGACTTACTGACACACACACCACACACATATTTTCACACACACACGGACATTACTTCAAAAATGTTTGATTCGTGATCAGGGATGCTTGAAGCATGCTCTCCCGTCGAAAACTCGAATTCAAATTTTCGACCCAGTCACAACACTTTCCTTATACATTATGTATATAAGGAAAGTAATAAATGATTCATATTCAATAAAATACAAACATGAGCTTTTTTAAGTAAATTCGTTATGTACCTTTCCGTTCTAGCTCTCTTTTATACATCAAAACTTTCTAGTAAATGTGTACATCTACAGAACGATAGTTAGTGATTACGGTAAAAATGAGTAGTAGCGTACATTCATTTAAAATCACTTAAAGAACACTGTAACAAATGAAAGTTTTAAACAAAGTATACTGCTACTCAAGTTTTCTAAATAACTTATTATCAGCACAAAGATACATTTCGATGTTTAATGGGTTCAGTTTCAATTATTATTTTCCATCATCGTCCGTTTACCATTTCCGCTATGGTAAAAATAATGACTTTTTGCCCTTACGTTTCTGCGCATTCTACTACGCAGGTTGTTTATGGACGCTCGTGCCCATGCTCTATTGGAGCTCAATTCGAAGCAAGGAAGAATATTACATAAGATAAAAGTAATAACATTGCCTTACTGTACAATTACTACTTTGATCCTACGTTGCTCGGAAAGGAACCTCTCCTGCCAGTGATTTGGAAACTAGTTCTAACAGGGAGAATCGGCAGTCATATCAGTTCCTAGAAGCAAGCTCATTTATTTGGTTATCCATCCATCTTTTTTTAACTCGCCTCGAGTCAATTCATTTATACAGATGTGATTCCACGTGCAAGTCCTCGCGTAGCTCAAAATGTTGACCCGCGCGGACCACCTCGACTCAGACATGGAATACAGAAAGCAGGCATCTCATAAAAAGTCATGATCCGTCATTCTCAGTTTTTTCTTTCTCCTTCGTCTTGTTGCCACTCCAATCGAAGAAATTTTCCTCTTGAAACAAATGATTGGGTGTGCTACTGACTGATACTTCCGGCCGCTAGTGTCAACATGAAGCAAGAGCACTCCTTCCGTCCGAACAGCCCTAAGAAAACAGGGCTTGGAATTTCTGTGCCTCTTGTCCTAAACACGGCCACGTGCAAGGGAGGGGTAGAAGCGGGCCAGTTTGGCGGCGTAGGCGGGTAGTTATGGAAGAATAAAGTGGAAAATACCGCCAAAATTAATTTAAGAGCTTTGACTGTGTTCTTAATATTTATTTTATTAAAAATATATAATTAAAGTAAATAAATTTTTGAATTCTTCTTTTTTTTCATTGTATGTCATTTAATTATGAGTATAATATTCTTGTTTCTTAATTCTGACGACTGCTTGATTATTAAAAATATTGTAATTCTTTATTTTTATTTTGAACGGCAACATTTGCATATAGAAATCGTTTTTGCATGAATTGTCAAATGAAAGTGGTAAAACTAACTTGGAGGCAATTTTAAAATAATAATGGCTGAATAAGTATTATACGTTTTTAAAATAATTCTTCAGATTGCACTTCTGCATAGTTAAAAAATCTAAATAGTGTGCAACACATGACTTTCCCTATATAATGCAATGGATTGACTTCTTTTACAGTGAAAAAATGATGTATAAGATCTTCGGCACAATGTTTTTAAGGTTTAGGTGGTTTTTCGGATGACAACACGGAAAACTATTGCGAAGTACACAATTAACTTATGTTTCAAGTAACTCTAAATTGATAATTATTAATACTGATAACTTGCACAATAGGTATTAATAGAGTCCATATAAAGATATTTTAATAATTAATTCATCCAGTTGGCGTCATTTTCGTTAATGTAGCGTTATTTTTTCAATTTTAACGACATTTTCGTCAATTTGGGGTGACATATTGCCTAATTGCCGATATTTAACTACATGAGTCTCCAACTATATTGCTAAGAGTTGCAGACAAATGGGGAGAAGAGCATTCCTCGTTTAAAAATGTCTGTTAAGAGTCAATATACAATACACAAAGTGTCTTCTCTCGTGAATGGAACGAGCTCGATTCAGGAGAATGATTTTAACAAATGTATCGAATAAAATTATATATGAAAAGCGAACTTATTTTATAATAGTTAATGCTTTTCATTTAATTTTGTGATTTTTTTTAATATATATATTTGAAAAAAGTGCAACATCTTAAGAATGGTTCAGGCTATCGTTATGAAATATATATCAATCGTTTTCTAATAAAAAATTGCATCAGACATGATTATTTATGCAACATTATTGAAGGTTCTGAATTTTTAATGATTTATTTCAAAATTTCATTCGAAAGTTTCGGGGAGGGGGTGGGGGGTGGGGGGGGGGGGGTCTTCCGAACATTCGATTTCATTTACAATCAATAGGTTTCCGCTGATTGTAATTTTTGTACCCACTTTCGTTTGAAAAGCCCCATTTGTTCGTAAAATATCAGTCTCTTCGTGAGACATCGCGAGTCAGGTGCAGTTGAGAGTGCGGAAGAAGAAAACGATGAAGAACGATATCCAGAAATGCAAAAATTCTCTTCGAACCACAGGAGTGCCAACTGTGGCACAAGAGTGCCAACTGTGTAAAGGGAAATCCAATTCAAAATTCCTCCTCTACTCTAAATCACTTCACCGTTATTACCTCGACATCCCGAATCGCAACGTGCAAACCATTTGGCGTCCTGCAACTCCGCTTTCACCCCGTAAGACACTTTACACAGAAACAGCAGGTAACCTTGGATTCGTATAATCGAAATTTGTAGACAAATCATGGACCGTTTTCCGTCTGTTCTCGTTTCCTTGAAAAAATGCAAACATTTATTAATTCATATTCCCGATGAGAAACCAGATATTGTTCAACATCTACAGCGATTCATGGCACTAAACATGCATAACTCGAGACATCACTCAAAATCCACGTCCGAAATCCTTGAACGCTCTTGCCAGAACAAAATGGACAGAACAAACATTTTCTCCTCTCCGACAGCTTTTTAAATACAAATGATATCTAGTTTTCGGGTAACCCTCCTAATGTCAACATATCATCCGGAAAATGTGAGAAAGAAAACAAAAAATTATCAAATGAAGGAGGAAAAAGAAAAAATCTTGCAACCTTGGATTGATAATCGCAAAATGTAGACCAATCATAAGTCATAGATCGCTTCCCTTCTGTTCTCGTTTCCTTGAAAAATGCAAACATTTCTTAATTCATATTACCGATGAGAAATCAGATATCGTTGAACCTCCACGGCGATTCATGACACTAAACATGCATAACTCGAGACATCACTCAAGATCTACGTCCGAAATCCTCGAACGCTCTTGCCAGAACAAAATGGACAGAACATTCGCTCCTCTCTGACAGCTTTTTAAACGCAAATGATATCTAGTCGTCGGGTAACCCTCCTAATGTCAACATATCATCCGGAAAATGAGAGAAAGGAAACAAAAAATTATCAAATGGAGGAAGAAAAAGTAAAAATCTCGCGAGGGCATTTCTTTCGGAACACAGGAGCACCATTTTGTCAGTACATCTCGACACTCCTTCGTTTTGGCTGCCGTTATTTTTTCAAGTCCTCGGAGGTCAAGTGTTTGGGTGACTCTGGGAGAGGCCTGCCCTCCCTCTGCCGGGAGACCTCCGAAGTAAAAAAATGTGACGTTAAGCAGTGTTTTGGAAACTGAGAGGGTAAGTTAGTGAAAAGGGCACACGACAAAAACTGTTGAAAAATAATAATAAAATATATATAATAATAATCTGATTCTATTTTCATTTTTATTTTTTAAATCTGGAACAATATAGTAGGACCCGGTTATACCGACCCGATCAGGACCTGCAACAAAACTATATATATATATATATATATATATATAGTATATATATATATATATATAGTATATATATATATATATATAGTATATATATATATATATATATATATATATATATATATATATATATATATATATATATATATATATATATATATATATATATATAAGTTCCGGATCGGCAAATAAAGACACATCTATTAGGAATGTGGATCAACTTTTAGATAACAGTAATGTGAAACAACATAAACATGACATCAAACTCTGTTTGCACTCCCAAATGCCAAACTAGAATCCTCCTGGCACGCCTCCTAAAGGAAATGTGGATTCAGACTTTATCATGACTCAAGGAACTTAAGGTTTTATTTCAACCCAAAGAACGCTTTACTTACCTCTTCTTTAAGGTATTTTCTTTTCTTGAGAAATGGTTCTTATTTCCTTGCACCAAGACCATGTACAGAAACGCTGTCCAATCTATTTGTTTTTGACTCTGCAATTTGTTTTCGGGCTCTGATGCTTAAAACTTCTGATGGAATCAGACCCATTCTGAATCAGATAACATTGACCGTGATTCCGATGACTACACCCTGTTTCTTGCCCGATTCTAAAGGTGTGACCTCTGGAAAGTTAGAGATGAAAGGGGTTTTTCCATAACTCAACCGCCTAGTGATAAGAATTTGGCATTTAAATGAGTTTTCATTTATCTCAGCCTCTATTGATCCGATTAACATTTCACTGAAATGCTTGATTTCCCTTTTTTTACCGTTTTTAAAAGGCATGACCGATGTGTAATTGTCTATTGAGCGTTGAATTGTCCGTTGAATTATTGGGATGAAAGTGCAAGCTCTTATTGTCGACTCTGCTTGCTACCTTTTGAAAAATTACAGAAACATAGTACTCTTAACCGATTAAAACCGTCTGGGTTCAGGACTAAACCTTCCTTCTATCGCTTTACTTCTCGTGTTTCAGTGATCAGAGTCGTAATACTATGGTCTACGGATCAGCATGCTTCAGTTTAGAAAGAGGGATACCCAAAGGGCGGAGGTATAGAATCTTTCAAAGGAGAAGTCAAATGCAACCCCTCATATGTTTGAAATATTAAAATAATTTTGTATACTGCACGAAAATAACGCTTTTAAATTCAGACACAAATAAGTTCCAATTTCAACTGTTCGCAAAATCTTTATTTAATATTATATTCATTTACTCACTTTTATAGCGTCCACATCTGTTTCAACGTTATCTTCTCATATAACAATTCGCTCAAATTGCTTCCTGAATCAGTCTGAAAACTAAATACTTCGTTAGGGCATCAGCGAACAAGGTTGTTTGTTGGCAAGCCTCGGTCTACAAGGGAATTTTCGGTCTTTCTATCCTGAAAAAAGACTACTTTTTGTCTTCGAAACTGCTCGATACTTTCAATCAACCCTTATGTGTGCTGTTAAATTATCGAAGCATTTACTTCACAGAATGGGGTCTCAGCTAATCATCGAAACTTTCTTTCAAGTTTTTCTTAATTATGTATGACCCTACTATACCAGTTTTATAGTATTGCAGCATGAATGAATTTCATCTGTAGATTTATTACATGTTTTAAATACAGTGACAAAGGAAGAAATATTACAAAACAAAACATAATAAATCTCACAAAAGTAAGAAACTATTTTGAAATGAAAGTAGAAGTTATTCAATAATCATTAGTGCATTTTTTTCTGACATGTCTTATGATTATTGATACTACTGATGGATCATTCATTAATGCACTAACTAGCACTAGATAACCTCAATGAAAAATTAATGATTCGCTATTTATAATGGGTAAAATCTTTTTCATTCCGCAAGAAGATTTTCAGCACTGTAAAGGAATAACTCTAAAGTAAATTTATTTAGCAACTCAACAGCGAGCATAGCGTGTATGACTGATATTTCTTCTCTCTATTTGGGTTGCACACCCACTAGCTTCAGCACCTCTCAAATCCTTTCTTCAGTTTCGAGAATAAATTACGCTAACCCCCAAAAGAAAATCTTTTAGATAATTATTTCTGACCAACTTTTCTCATCTTTTCCGCGTGGAATTCGAGCGATCTTCCGTGCTTTATTCTGAAAATTTTTGATACCCCGAAAGCTGCTTTTCTCGCATTAATTGCACCTTACGCTTGCCATTTTCTTCATCCGGAATCATTTTTCACCCCCTCCCCCAGAAAATGAGTCGCGCACCCAAGTTCTGAAAATGAAACAGACGTTATCAACCACTTTCGAGGCGAAATCAAAAACTTTAAACAATTTGCGATGGGACACATTTCTCTCGACCACGGTAACGAAAGCGTTCCACTTAAAATACACTCGACTCAGGGATTTTTTAATAGACCCGTTTATTTCTCCATCTAACTTCCCGTATCTCTTCATTCCTCATCTTTTTCTCACATCAAACGCGAATTTAAGGAGAAATAAAAGAAGAAAAAAAAAACGAAAGCTCGAAGAAATGCACACAAAAAATTGCTTCCCCAGGAATTAAATGATTAACTTTTCCCGTTGCCAAAACGCGAAAAGAAATTTCTCCCCCAAAATATGTCTCGCGAGCGCCTCTTTAATTTTGTTTCAACATCAAACCAATTTCTTGTAAATGTATAATAGAAAACAATGAAAGGCCAGAGAAGAAGGTTTCTTTTTTTTTATTTATTTTATTATTCGCCCCCCTCTGCTCCTTTTATTTCTCTTTCTCGAAGTCTCTCTTTCGTTTTTATCATTTTATTTCTAAGTAGCAGTCGTAGTGAGACGGGTTTAAGTTCATTTCCTTCAATTGCGAGAAGCACGCTACGAACATCCAGAAGCAGGGTTGCCGGGTGATTTTTTCTATTTCGGTATGGCGGTCGCCAAACACGCTCATCAGCTGCAAAATATATCTGGATATGAGATATCTATCTCACTTTTAATGGGTCGATTTGTTTACACGGATCGATATCCCTCTCACATGGAACGTTTTTAGTGTTTATGACCTGGGTCATTCTGTCTGTCCTTTCGCACGATAACTGTTGTAAAAATGACTTTATCAAAATGAAATTTGAGTATGTTGTTGAGACGGTCTATGGGACATAAGGAAATGTAAATGAATAATATCACCCATTTAGTTTTGGATTGAATCCAGGTTGAAAAAGTGAAATGCATTGAACCTTATGGAACCTCATTTTTCAAACATTTTTTAAGAGAAGTTAAAATTTACAACTTGCTTCGAAGATTTTAGGAAATATTCAAATTATCCCATAAAATATATTAAAAAGCATTTTTAGCAAAATAGGTTCCGTAGTTTCTTAAATAAAAATTCAAATAATAATGACACTCATATTGTATGAAGCGATCACGTGACCCACTTCAAAATAAAGTAGGGCATCCATCTTTTTTCCCAGTGTCAAAATCGTTATTTTTAAAGTTCTTTTAAATTTATATCAAGTGTTGCATCCGTCCTAAAACCGCTTTATTTTTGTGTATTTTCTATGCATCTATATTCTGCGCCAACGCAATGACACTATTTTTGAGTTTAAATGATCATCCAACTTTGATTATTTCTACAATGACGCCTAATCTTAACGTATGCAAAATTTAAACAAATCAAGCTGTAAGATAAGTTGCATAAGAATTGAATTTTTTAACGCAAACTTATTGAGCTCTGGAGTCTGGAATATAGATGATATGAATGAAATATTCATTGATTTTACCTAGAGAAGCAGACGATTTTTTAGCATTGCCTTTTTAAGTTTTAAGCATGGAGTCAGAAAGTAGTTTTACCTCCATGATTTTAAGTTTTTAAGTAAAATAAATTATTGCGGTACTGTGGTAATTAAAAAATATCACAGTTGAATATATCGCATTTTAGAGATGTTTAAATAAAATTGCATTGCAATTGGAAGGTGTTTCATAAACAAGGTTTTATATATGATCGATTTTTTTCTTTATTCCAAAGTTACATTCTTTAAAATTTATACTTTGGGCAAGGCTAACTTGAACAGACTATGAAAACTCGTTGAGAAAATAGCGGTGAAAACTATTACCCGCTATTAACTCTGTTTCATTTGCATACACTCATCGGGTGTACACTGTATATTCACTGGACGACTTCCATGGGAACAGAATTCAGTTTCAAAAAATGAATTTATAATACTTTATTATTGAAATATGAATACCATAAATATAATTTGAATTTTAATCGTTTCATTTTGAAGACGGCTTGAAATTTCTTGACTCGGGTTATCAGTGGCTACAACGGTTCAATTTATAGCCACAGTCTGTGCTAAATTCTCAATAAATTTGAACTCTGTCGTGGCAAGACTAAAGCTGTAGGTTCCCCCAGAGTTTTGCAAAATTGCGGGATAGATAACATTTTCTTGCAGACGTCGCAAATATTGGTTATTTCATACCGATGAGTGCAAAAAAAAATCATAATCAGTCCAAGGATGCCGTTACCTGCAAATACTAACTTTTATCACTAATAAACTTATCTTTTACTATTAATATCTGTATCTCATATTACTAATATATTATTCGTATCTCTTATTATAACATATATAAATTACTAATAGTCGTACACTTCATATATTTTAAAATGAGAACTTAATGTATTTTATTAACACTTTCTAGCATAGTTGAAAAGTGTTTATGATATTGTTCATTCTGTTTGTTCGTTTGCACGATAATTGCCGTAAAAATGACTTTATCAAAATGAAATTTTAGTATGTTGTTGAGACGGTCTGTGGGACCTATGGGAATGTAAATGAATAATATCACCTAATTAGTTTTGGATGGAATCCGGGTTGAAAAAATGAAATACATTGAACCCCATGGGACCTCATTTTTCAAACATTTAAGCAAAGTTAAAATTCACAAATGGCTTCGAAATTTTTAGGAAATGTTCAAATGACCACGTAAAATATTAAAAAAAAATTCAGCAAAATAGGTTCGGTAGTTTTTAAATGAAAATTAAAATAATAATGACATTCATATTAGAGGATGACACCCATATTATATGAAGAGATTTATCAGCGCTGAATGTATCGCATTTTAGAGATGTTTAAATAAAATTGCATTTCATTTGGAAAATGTTTCATAATCAATGCTTTATGCATTATTGATCTTTCTTGTTATTAATACTTTATATTTTATATACTGAAACACTATTGGGTTGATAAGTACTGAAGTGGAAGTGTAAAAGCCCTTGATGAAATATGAAATACGAGATAAGATACATTATTTCATCTAATAACAATTTCTGGTACATGTAACACCATCACTCGGTTTATTTCACTCTTCTTTTTTCTAAGAATTGACGGTAAAATATTAAGGGCATAAATTTGGGTCAATGAAACCGAATACTATAAGGGACAACACAGAGGTATAACCAAAGAGCTAGAATCACCAAAGAGAATTATTACTCCTCGAAGGGTATAAGTAACTCTCTTTTAATAACGTCGCGGCCCAACCAGGTGAAACCGATTTGTTGAACCATAAACTCGACAGTCGAGTTCTTCCTCGTCTTGGCAGACATCTCAAAATACTCGGAGGGGTGAGGCGGATCATTTGTATATACTTAGTTTGGGGGATATCTTTCGCACAGGATTATCGTCACTTTGTCGCTGGTGTATGAATAAAATATGCAGATATGCGCTCTTTCCGCCCATTAACTGCGTGGACAACACACCATAAACAAGCTAATACCTCTTTTGGCGAATTTTGAAAAGAGGAAATGGTGTCGTTTTCTGACTGTCACCCGCTGTGGACATCCACTGTCTTTCGGAGGATTAAAACCAGACTTTTTTAATGCCCTTATGGGCAGGAGGGGTAGGCCTAGCTTGCA
Organism: Amaurobius ferox; assembly: GCA_951213105.1. Lineage (NCBI taxonomy): Eukaryota > Metazoa > Arthropoda > Arachnida > Araneae > Amaurobiidae > Amaurobius > Amaurobius ferox. Next base: position 10,425,125 of record OX578137.1, on the reverse strand, counting down.
ACCGTGGAGGCGAACAAGACCGTGCGCTCATCTATATCGGTTTCAATCAATGTAATTAATGTACAGTTAATCAATACAATTAATGTACAGTTATTCACTGTAATTAATGTACAGTTAATCAGATATCAGATATAGTGTTGCGCTACTAAAGTGACAACTTTTTTCACACTGCATAAAAATAGCAACTTCATAAAAACAAAAAGTAAAATTATCGATGAAAACACAGCATAAAATGAACGGCTCGAATCATCGACTGTCTCATAGTATCGATCTGTTTTAAATAGCTTGTGGTTTTCTTTTGTAAGTTTTGCACACCAAAAAATTGAAAACGTGTATTGTTGGTCTAAATGATCACAATTATAACTCTTCATTTTAAAAGGTTCGAAAAAATCTTTCGATTGATACCAAGAATGACAACATATGTCCTCGAGTGTGTGTGTGTGTGTGGGGGGGGGGGGGGGGGATGGAGAGTAATTACGTCACGAACACAAAATTTTTATGGCGGCTATTTTACGTTACAATGATGGAAACTGTCAAGTTTCGTGATTATTGATCCCAAAACCCTTTTATGAATGGTTAAGACCAAATGTTGTCCGATGCTGCCAGGTTAAATAAATAGATATAAAAGGTAGAATCAATTTCGAAGTTTTCGCTGGAATTTAAAAAAAATTCTCTCCAGTTCTAGATTTTTCGAGATCAAAGGCGGATATAAAGTTTTGTGAAAATCCATTAATATGTATGACAGCTATCGTGTATACAATCGGCCACGGACATCATTCTAAATACATGTTCAGGAGGTCCTAAAACATATATCTATATATTCTATAGTATGAGAAAGTAACACTATCAACCAGTTTCGGAAAGTGAGACTCCTCTAAGATAAAAAATCAGACCAATCATTTTAATAAAGACGAGAAGTCTATCAGTAAATAGTTGCATCGCATGACCTAAGAAGGAACTTGTTGCCAAACGAAAAATAGAAAGGCTGAAAGGAAAAAACATCCAAGAAGGTTGTTCGGAAAGCTACATCAGCTTCTCTATCCAACAAAATCAATCTACCAGTAGATTAAATCATTGGATCAAACTACTGATGAATTAAAGACTGCAGAATGAACAAAAATAAAACAACAGAAACATAGAAAATAAAATGCGTCTAAAGCTAAATAAACATAGTTAAACTTTATTTATTAGAAACAGGTTAAAGGTATTGTAAAAATGAGAAATGCATAAGTATGCGAAATTATGGCGATAACATTAATAAAGGACATACAACCCGTTTCGAACAGCTACATCAGCTGCTTTTTCAATTAAAACCGAACAACATTCGAATGAACTATCAATGAATAATAGGCTGCGAAATAAAGAGGAATATAACAAAAAATAATGAAACAACGGGTTTCGGAAGCTATGCAATGCGACTTCATCAACTAAATAAAAAAACATTGGAACAAACTACTGAAGTATTACCACTGAAAAAAAAAGATTGTAAAATTAAGAAGAATATAATAAAATTAAAAGGTAAAGATTAATCATTCTATTACCCTTATATAAGAACATAACTTCGTGCAGTTCTTAATTTCCTTTTCTTTTTCTGTTAATCTTTCATTTTCTTAAAATAGCATGGAAACACGTCAAAATAATTAATACTTAATTAAATACTCAATTAATAATTAATACTTTAAAATAAAGACAACCCTGAAAAATTGACCATAATTAAAAGTCCTGTAATATTTTACTTTATGAATCCCTTTTTTATGTATCTTTACCGTGAATCTATTTTTAATTTTGATCCCGTTCAGACCCTTGGTTGTGCTTGGCGTCTCGTTCTCGACTCACTACGTGTCAAACCTTTGTACGATTTTCGGAAAATTGAGTAGTTGCTTTATTTCGTTTTCTGACGACATTCCTATGGGTACCATCTAATTTATGAACTTTTTCCTTGTATTGTATTATGTATTTCATAATTAAATTATATCTTAAATCCCTCGTACTGAAAACTGTTAAAATATAAAATAATTAATAAGTAAATTTTGTCTGGTGGTTATGGCCTCTATTTAAGCACATGTTCGCCACTGATAAAAGGCATAGTACTGCCTGAAAGCGCTATAGTCGTGTGATTTTAGTACGTCGTAAAAAGGAGATTTTAATAAAAGACTTTTAATTATGGCCAACTTTTTTTGGTTGTCTTTATTTTTAAAGTATTTCATTTTCATTTTTCACAGCTCCTTTAATATGCTGCTGCGAGGATCACAGTCACCTGCGAAATTATGTAGGGGCTGAAGGGACATTCAGATGGGACTCAGCAGGACAAGGGCGCCTACTGAAAACTGTCGTTTGGGACATACAACAGTATTAGCGATAATATTTGCAAAGTCCACGTCGACGATAAGAGTTTGCAATTTCGTCCCAGTCGCTCAACGGTAGAGCATCGGCTGGCCAGTTCGGAGATCCAGGGTTCGATTCTCGGTAGGGGCAGCAGGGTTCTTTACAATGGCGCCTGAACAAATCAACCCTGTAGGTGAATGCAAAGATGTCAAAGGTCTAAAGACCCCGGACCGTGCGACTCACATAGTGGGTTTAGAGCAGCTAGCTACACGGCCGAGAAGGGATACCTCCTGCACTCAGGAGGCACCCAAGGTCTACCATCCCGCCAAACGAACATTTATTTTGGTCTAAAAAGATAACAACGGATGAAAAATAGTGTGATTAAACAGACAGTTTTACATTATATTTGAACTTGGCAAGTACGTCCATTTTTCAAAAATGGAAAAAGGGTTATTGCGAATATAGATAAAAAGATCACTGAAAAATAAAATTTAGAGTGAGGTATATTAACATAATGAAAAATAGATTAAAATTAAAGAAAACAATAAAATTTTAAAAGTAAAATTTAGAAAATATATGAAAAGGAAAAAAAATTAGGCACATGGAAAACATAAAAAGAAATTTAGAATAAAATTTAGAAAAGAAAAATTAGGAAAAATACAAATAAAAATCTGATGTGGACAACACATGACTTTCCTTATATAATGTAATGAACTTACTACATTTACAGTAAAAAAATAGGTTTTTCTTATAGTAGATACTAATATTCTTTCCATGATATTGAATTTTCTTCAATTAGACGTCATTTTGATTTAGAGTCATTTTTATCCATTTGGCGAGATTTTCGTTAGTTCGACAACATTTCAAAAAGTCGCCAAGTTGGCGGCATTCCGCCAAATTCGTCGCCAAAATCTCGCTAAGCGTTATGAACGAAGAAATAAGTTATTCTAACAGCAAATAAATGACTATTGACGTTCAAATACAAAGGTATTACTCAAAGTATCTTTTTTCATGAATGGAACAAGCTAGATCTACGAGAATGATGTCACCCAATTTATCGCATGGTATTTCATATGAAAAGTGAACAAGTTCCTCAAGAGGAAATATTTTTTTTTATTTTATATGACTTTTTGATATTTTTTTTGAAAAATGTGCAATATCTCGAGAACGGTTCATGTTAGCGTTCTAAACTTTATGTCAATCGTTTTCTAATGAAAAATTACCTAAGAAATGTCTATTTCCGTAACTTTATTAGTGGTTTTGATCTTTTGACGATTTTTTCAAAATTTCATTCGAAAATTTAAGGGATTCTGAACTTTCGATTGCGCATAAAAACAATAAGCTTCCAGTGTTTATGGAATGTGATTTTTGTACCAAATTTGGTTCGAATCGGTCCATTCGTTCGTCAGTTATCGTCTCCACAGACTCACTGACACACACACACACATACTTTCACACACACACACACACACATACTTTCACACACACACACACACAGACATCACCTCAAAAATATTTGATTTGTGATCAGGGATGCTTGAAACGTGTTCTCCCGTCGAAAACTCGAATTCGAATTTTCGACCCCGTCACAATACTTTCCTTATACATTATGTATATAAGGAAAGTAAAAAGGATCACAAGAAAAAGAAAGAACCGAGAAAATAAGAACAGTTAACACAGCTTAACAGAAAATATGGAGGGAACACAATTTCAAATTCAGAGGATAACGACCACGCAGTAAAAATAGTGGTAGCAGGCGGCTAACCTGAGATAAAAATTGCAGGGAGTGGTCAGTCAGATGGTCAGTTGCTCGTTAATCTGACATTGGTGTGTGGAGAATGCAGAGTCCACTTCGACGATGAGAGTTTGCAATTTCGTCTCAGTAGCTCAACGGTAGAGCGTCGACTGGCCAGTTCGGAGATCCAGGGTTCGATTCTCGGTTGGGGCAGCAAGGCTCTTGACATATTAATAAAACACAGAGTTTCGAAAAATAATTGAATGTTTAATTTCTTAAAATATTTTAAAATGAAATTTGTAGGAAGATGGGTGGCATTCCACATGTTGCCTTAAATGATTTCTGAAATTAAATTTTGTTTTACATGGGAATTCTTGAGTTTCCTACGGTAAAGTTTTGAAAAACTTTCTTCTAATATTTTTTCGTTTCGTCTAAAGGATTTACGAAAAAATAAAATCACATTTAAATGTATAAATAATTTAAATTATTTATTTATTCAATATCTAAATAAACTATTTAGATGATCACTTAAGCTTTGAATTTAGAAAAACCATGAGTTATTATCTATAAAACATATTATGTTCGTTTAACAGTATAATAGCTTGATTAAAAGTAGCAAACGGTTTCGGAAGCAAAGAACAGCCCCCTTCTTCAAGTTAAGAAATAGTGCTCTAGTATTCCTATCGTTAGTGCTAGTGCTTTGTCTTTAATACCCTAGATAGTTTAGCATTAACAGTTTTAGAGGCCCTACACATAAATATTAATCAAAATCCCCGTGAGACGTCATTGCTTTTATAACGCATAAATTTAGTGGTAATGCCCACAATAGGTTGGCTGGCTGGGGGAGGGGGGGTGGTAGTAAACAGGATAATCTTGCCCGTTTCTACTTGGTTACTACTTTTTTATCTTTATTTTAATTATTTTCAAAGTTACAGAAATAGTGTCGAATCTGCTTAATCCCACTTCAGGAGCGGGAAAATATGAAAACTAACCTTCTGAAGGATATTCCAACTCTTTCAACGCGAATGATGTAGATGGATTGTCCCCCATGTATACTGGTGAACATTTAATTCAATAACTCTGAGAATTCGTCCTACACCTCAGCGCCATTAAGTATGTGAACAAGATAACTGGGTTGATTGCCACTAGAATGACACTTTTAAACAAGAAAATTTCCAGTTGCACACTTATAAAGGTAATTATGTTTATATGAATGTGTTATTTTATTTCTTTTATATGAGAATTGCACGGAATAATGGGTCTATTTTATTTTACGCTGAAAGGACCGTTTTAAACAGGTCATTTTGCATAACTGTTTACCTGTTGCTTACCTGCTTAAAAGAGTGCGTTAAGAGGGACCCATTGAAGCAGGCAAACAAGCGCGTAAAATGAACATATCATGCAGCCTCTTTACCTGTTTGAAACGATCTTTTCAGAGTAAAATAAAATAAACCCATTATTCCGTGTAATTCTTATACAAATGAATAAAGTAACATGTGTATATATACATCATCTACCAGTATATGCTTTATTTTGGGGATTAAACTATTTAATTTGTATACTAAAATAAATTCAGATTTAATTCTGTGCTTAAACATTATTCGGAGCATAAGTTCCAACTAAAACAAAAATTAATTACATTTATGGAACATTTAGATGATTCATCCTATTTCTTTTCACCATGTTGACCATAATTTTAAGTGTAACCAATTCTGAGTTAGTTCAAAGACTCATCATTTTCAAAAATTCTAAATGCTTCAGGTGAACATGACAGCACTTTTTATCTTATTTAAATTTTTCGGTTCTTTTATTATTACACCATAGCATATATCAGGCTTTTTATATGTAGTTGTTTCTTGATTATTATTCATTCTGATCCTTCTTCTACGTCGGGCCATGTGCATAGTTTCTGCAATAAGTATTACAGTTGTGTACACAGAAACGTAGAATTTGAGTATTTCCGAATTAGGTATGCCGCATGAGAACGTACATGGTTTCGGAAATACTTTTCATTTCATTTTATTTTATTGTATTTATATTCTTGAGTGTGATATTATCACAATTTTTTGGGTGCCAATAAAAGCTTACCTTTTTTGTTGATTTATTTAAATGAATATATTCAGCTCTTTCACCATTATTACTCCATGTATGTTAATACAGGGAACAAGGGGTATAGTACCTGTATTACATATATGATTTTTCGTAGAATTTAATTTTTCAATTGGGAGTAGTAACAGGCGTAACTAATATCATGACTTTCTCAGCATGATATACAGAATTTAATTTATATTGCATACCTTATATATGGAACAGAGAACGAAGGGCATTTAGTACCTGTTTAGTATTTGTGTTATATATGAAAGGTTTATTTTCATGCAATCCTTTGTGTCACTTATAATTTTACATGTACTCTTCATACATCATTTATTAAGGGATAAGTAACAGGTACACTTTTACAAGTAATTCAATTTCTTACAATATATATATATATATATATATATATATATATATATATATATTTATATATATATATATATATATATATATATATATATATATATTTATATATATATATATATATATATATATATTTGAAATGTAATAATAAGAATTATGTAAAAATAAAAAAAAATAAAAATACAATTCAAGTAATATTAACATCACCATAGAAGCAAATTCACGGCCATAATGCCGATATATATATATTAAAAATGAAAGTCCAATGATATATAGCTAATAATAGGGAGATCATCTTTCTGGCACATATCCTTACTAAAGCTATACTAAATCGCAGTTTACATAAAGCAACGTAACTCCTTAAGAAGTATCCCAAAGGCAACTCATATATTATCCCCAACTCTGTATATAATACCTCGTTGGAAATTTTATACCCGTATATGTAATCATTTAGAGATTTCATCAGTGGCCAGTGGCTTTAAGTACCATACACATGAGTAGCTAGCTCAGTTGTATTAGTGACCATTAAAAAATGAAAATATGGCTAAATATTACAAGGATAAGATTCAACACATTAAGGATAAGATTTATGGCTACCGGCTCTTGCGCCATTCCAATTACGATCGTCCATACTAAGCAGCATAACCCGAAACCAATAACCGAACCAGAAGATATCTTTCGGTCCAAGCGTATAGTATCGGGCTATCACGTCAAAGGTTACAGGTTTTGTCCCCATGGCAGCAAGACCGTTCTCCCACAGTTTGTGACCCAGTCGTGATAAGAATACATTCAATCATCCTTCGCGACGATGATCGCCTCGCAAGTCACTAGATGGCAGCACTACAAAAAGTGCATTCTTCTTCTCAGTCTCCAAGGATCGATGTAGGTCCGAACCTATAAATTTCACAATGTGAAAACCGGTGGGCTTTAGAGGTCGGCGGTCAAATACCGCCATCTCACAAGTTTAATTGTGCAGGTTTCGATTAAGAATGAGAGTTTTGTGGGGACCGGCTATTATGTTATTCCAAGGAAGATCGACCATGCTAAGCAGCATTATCCGCAGCAGAATGAAGCGTTCAGATCCGCCGATATATTTTGACTTAATTGTATAGTTCCAGAGGCTCCTCGACGAGAAGCAGTTGACAGGTTCAGCCTTCTGTCTGGTCATCACTGTCTCAAGGCTCATCTCCATCGAATTGGACTTGCTACTCCCCGGAATTGTATTTTATGTGACCTAGGACAACCTATGTCTGGAAAACATTTTGGACGAGTGCCCTGCACTACTGACTTTTAACTCAATCATCGAGAAATACTGGATAACTCGTTGTCTAATGGCCTAGTGGCCAAATGACCGGCATTTGTAAACAACACTTAATCGTATAGAATCGGGGTACCCCGCCAAATGCCATAAATTCTGTTTTAAGATTCTGCTGCCCCCCCCCCCCCATACACACACAAATTCAGCGGCGCAATTCATGGTGACCATACACTTTTTGTGTTACCATATATCAGATAACTACAAATGGTGCAGGCCTTAATGCTGCACTACCACGATTATCTGTAGTGCCCACTGGCTTGAGCATGAGACCATCACACGGTGATTTGTGCCAGTTTTCTTGATCGACACATTTTATCTAATTAGTTGCTTCATGGTCGGTGGCGATTTTTAATTTTTACCGATAAAGACCCGTTCATGTTCATTATGGGATGAATATCGGACCGATTGCCAGTCAAAAAAGATCGAAATCAACGGTTTCTGATTGACTTTAAAAAAACCTATTTCATCATAATAACCATAAATCGGTGCACCTCACGCTACATGTGCGATCATAAAGACCTATCCAAAAAATTTTCCCATTAAATCAAAAATATTCCCAATTTTGTTTTCCTTTGTGTTAGTCAAGAACATATGCCCATGTATAACAACAGGTTCATTTAAGAATTTATCAAATGTCAGTTGTGAGATATCTTGATAACTAAAAAGACTTACTGTTGAATTCTTTAGATTTCCACCCGCGCTCAGGTAGTCCTGCATGTAAAACTCCGGCCTCGAGATTCAGAGGTGGGGTCGGTGTGTCAGTCTCATTCTTCATCACGATTCCGTAATGGTGCACGTTGCTGACGCTAAAAAAGATGAAAGGTAATGACATTAATAACAATTTAATAATGAATTATAGATTAACAAAGAGGATAAAAGAAAAATGTGGATTTGTTGAGAATTGTCAAACTAGGGAAATGTGAAGGTGAGATTTGCTCACAAGCTCTGGGTGCCTCTGTTAGTAGAGTGCTGGTTTTGGGATCCTGGCTCAAGTTCTTTGACTCTTTGAATGAGACTTCCTGCTCATAAAATGGTTGACTAAAAGATAGCGTGATTGCTATTTTTGGAATACTACATAACACGTTTTAGCATCTTCTTCAATCTGTAATATAAATGCGACCAACTCCATTGCATTTAACAAATATTTTAATTTGAAATAGCTTTCTTGCAGGAGCCGTTGACCGCGCAGCCGTACGACTTGTACCTTCGAGTGAAGAAAACGGAACTGAGTATGCCAGTGAAAACTGCATGATAATCAAATCGGTAGAGGCTGAGATAACTAAAAATGTAGTTCACAGGGGGGGGGGGGGGGTAGCTTAAATTATGGAAATAAGGGGGCTAAATTGTAAATTCTTATTGTTCAGTAGATTTGAGGTATGGAGAAAACAATTTCAACTCGTTGCTTCCAAGAAGCGACAGCAGACCTTCGACCAAAAAATAGGGAATTCATAATCGGAATTATGATAATTGCTATCCGATGGAAAAACTGTTTTCACAAAATTCTTGATATGAATATACTTACAAAATACTTACAATATTGAATAAATTGCACTTTTAAAAATCTAAATCTTATCTTTAAAATTCACGAAATCAGAAAACTTATTAACACACTATTTAATGATGTTTTTTTTTTCATTGAAAAGAAAAAAAACTTTTTAAAAATATCTATATAAAAACATTATTAATTCTTTCACATTTTTTACTGTAACCTGCAACTGCCCACGTATTTATCATAAATTTTAAAAAAGTGAAAACAATGACCATAGGATATAGCATTGCGTTGTTTATTGGCCTTTTTGCTTTTGTTTTTATTAACACTTAAAAATTTATTCAATTTTCTGAAGTTTCGAATGTTTCGATATGTCTGCGTCTTCATTCACCGCACATAAAAAGAAAAGCGAGATTCAGGCCAAGAGTCAGCTTTGTAAATTGCGAAGTCTACATGGTTTATCATGTTTCAATAGTATAGTTAATAGAATTGTCCAACACATGTCCTGTCCTACAAAACTAATACTTTTTCTGTGGTTGAAACAATAACAAAAGATCTGCATAAAATAAAAACTAGTATAGGCCTATAAAGGTTTTATAAAGGCATGAATCGCATTAAAGATGCTTTTTCATCCGGATAAATAAAACAGAGCACCAGTACCAGCAAAGGCAAGAACTCTGCTAAACGCTTTTGTTGGTACTGGTGCTGTGTCTTATTTATCCTGATGAAGAAGGTTTCTTTATTGTGTTTGAAACCAGCTGATATCTTTATTCCATCTTTTTACTTTGTTTTTAATGGTTTTTTTTTTTTTTTTTTTACAAATTCGTTCGGATGAAAGACAGTTTTTTTTTTAAATGACTAACGAATCTTCTTTTAATTCGCTTTTATAAACAATCAAAAAGGAATTTTGTGACTGATAAATAAATCGCCGCACTCATTTCAACTCATTTCATTTCATCTGATCACTCAATTCTTTCGACATATGTCATAGTGGGTCCATAAAAATATCACCTTTAAGCAGTAGCATCCAGATATGTGTGATGAGTCTTTGAAAATTTTTGAAATATTTGATAATAGTAAAAAAAAATCTGATGTGGGCAGCACATGACTTTTCCTGCAGACTTATATCCACGTTCTCTTTATTTTAATTAAATTTAATTCACTTTTAATTCATTTTTCGTTCTCATTTGGTAACTGGATTTATTTTCAAGGGTGGCGTAGAGAAAATAGGAAAAATTAAAATATCTCGAGAGCGGCTAATCCTAGTGTCATGGTGTTGGTCTTATTTTTTCTTCGTTAAATATTACATATAAAACAAGCATTTAATGGATATATTTGAGCATACGTAGTTTTTTATTTTAGATTTTGACGATTTTTGCGGGCCATTTCGCAAAAGAAGGCGTGTTCTTTTATCCCGAATCGTATTAAAAACTAATCAGCACCAGGGTCACACCCAAGTGACTTACCTACTCAATTTTATGAAATTCGGTCTATTCGTTTTTGAGTTAGAGTGGATACATGCATTGCACAGACAGATAGACACACCCACAGACGGTACGCTAAAAATAGTTTTATCGTATTCTAGACGTCTCGAAACGTGTAAATCAGTCGAAAACTCGAGTTGCGATTTTTAGCAAGATTCCAATACTTTCCCTATACATTACCATGTATTGCAAGGAAAGTAATAATATATGAGTTGGCATTATTTGTTGAATTTGGCATTATTTGTCACAGTTAATTTTTATATGTTAAAATAGTCAGACCTTCTTCGGAATCCTTCGGAATGTCAAAAACGTTTACAGATTGAAATGATCTATCTAAACTCGTTCAAATAGATCAATCTGTTTAAGAGATATCGTGCCCAAGACAATATTAAAAAAAAAAAAAAACCCTTGATTTGGCTTCAGGGTTACTTAAAATAGGTCAGTCCATCCAAATACCACAGTCAGACATTTAAAGGATTTGTCACAGTACTTTTTCTTTATAAATGTAAGGACACATATAATTCAGATATGGTGATGTTTCTACAGACTGATATTCTACATATACAGGGTGTCCCAAAAAGATTGAAACGCGCTTTAATTTTTACCTGTTGGAGATAAGTGGGCAATGTAAATCGCAATGATGTTGAAAGTAAGATAAGAAATAAGACTACGTTAATGAAATAGTCCATTCATTTCCATTCATTTTCATTCAAATTAATTTTCAAAAAGTGACACTTTTTAAATTTTTATACGAGCCATTAGACAAATTGGGTCAATCAGAAAATTTTTGTTTTTAATGCAACGAGATTAAAAAAAAACCGCATATCTGTATCTTTAAAATGGAGCGAGTTCTATTTAATTGAAAATTGAACGTTGTGAATGGGGACCCTATAACAAATTAGAAATGTAAATGGGTGACATATCACAAAAAAGATAAAACTGGATGACAATACTTAGTACTTAGTATACCCAACAGCGTAGTGAGTATCACTGCTTTACAGGATCTCTGTCTGTGTAATGCTTTATTTAGATGCATTTGTGATAAAAAATTTTGACACATAGTAAAGTATTTTTGATCTAAACAATTTCCATCATCCATTTGTTTATGATCCCTATTTTCACTGATGAAACAGCCTTTCACATGGTACGGAAAAGTGGCATAAGTCAAATTTTTTTTCCTTTATCATAATTTAGTTGATTTTAAAGATACAGATATGCGGTTTTCTTTTTAATGATCTTGTTGCATTAAACATAAAAATTTTCTGATTGACCCAATTTGTCTAAGGGGGTCGTATAAAAATTTAAAAATGTCACTGTTTGAAAATGAATGGGAGGACTATTTCGGTAACGTAGTCTTATTTCCTATCTTAACTTTCAACATTTTTTCAATTTACATTACCCACTTATCTCCAACAGGTAAAGAATTAAAACACGTTTCAATCTTTTTGAGACACCCTGTATATTCTGCAATAGGATCATTTAAGTTTTATCACAAAAAACAGTTTCAAATATTTATTTGAAATTTTATCTAATTTTCAGTTTAAAGCATTTTGTTGTTTTATTGAATGAATGCCGCCAGTTCTCTAAAATACTAAGAATATATTCTCTAATATACTAATTAAAATATCTCGAAAAGGGTTTATGCTAGAGCAGTAAGTTTGGTCTTATTCGTTGTGGCATCCATCCACAGTTACGTATATGGAACACATATTTAATTATTATATTTTAGTACATAGAATTTAAAATCTTTTTAATTTGCGCTTTTGTACACATTTTAATTCGTTTGAAAAAAAAGAAGTTAAAGGAAAAACTTTTCCCTTTTCGAAAAAGTTTTGCGTTTTCTAATTGTTTCAAAATCTAACGAGTCAGGGTAACCCGTAAGTGACTTTACTACTAAATTTTATGACTTTTGGTTTTATAGTTTTTGAGCTAAAGGGGATACATACATTATACAGACAAACAGACGCACAAAATAATAGTGTATTCACGTCCTAAAGTGCTCCAACCTCTTGGATTCGTCAAAAACTTCAGTTCCGAATTTTGTGTTCATTAAGTACTTTCTCTATATGTTATCATTTACGGTAGGGCAAGTAAAAACATGGAAAAGAAAGTGTGCTTGATCGTATAGTGCTTGATTCATGCCAAATAAACAAGGAATTTAAAAAAAAATGCACGACTTAATATATAAGGGACTTACTATATAAGAGATATGGAGTAGTGCGACCATTTTGAAACACTTGTGTAACGCCATATGAACTTTCGAATGTCAGTGTTCTTCAATCTGCAACCACGGATTTCATTCATGTGCAATGGATGACAAACGAAATCATTCCTTATCGTAAAATTATAAGCATTCCAACATTGAACTTGAAGGGTGATACTATACGGTAACAATTAAATCGAAAAGTCATCTAGTTTAAGTTTTCGATTTGTTATTCTTGAATTCCTTGCAAACAATATTGATAAGTGTCTTTGTGGAAAATTAATATACACTCATTGCCATAAAAATTTACCAAGAAAGAGTTATCAGAATTGAACGAAATTTTATTTATGTAGGCGTAACGTTGATATAAGTAAGTGATTACAAAATCAAAGAAAAAGGATCATTTATTTCAGGAAAACCTGCAAATGAATGGAGGTTCTAGGACCCTGTTGGGCCACCTCTAGCGTAAATGCATGATAAAATACGAGCGGGTATTGAGGCATACAGGTTCCGTATGGTGTCCTGCGTCATCTCATTCCACAGTTGTTGTAAGCACGTCTCTAGTTCGACAAAACACGTAGGCTGTCCAACTTGCCGTTCCAAGTGATCCCAGACATACTCGATCGGTGACAAATCTGGGGATTGGGCAGGCCAGGGAAGGGTGGTAATGTGACGGAGGCATCCCTGTGATACTCTTGCTGTGGTTGGCCGAGCATTGTCCTGTTGAAAAATGCTTCTCTGGGAGCCGTGCCATAAGTAATAACACATGTGGCTGAAGATTGTCACGAACGTACCGCTGGGCTGTTATGGTTCCGTGGATCAATATTAGAGGTGACCGGGTGTCGTATGAGACAGCACCCCATACCATCACACCAGTCGTGGGAGCGCTGTGCTGCTGTAAAGCGAAAGCAGGATTGAGGCGTTCACCACGGGGCCTCCACACACGTACACGGTTGTCATCACTGCCCAAACTGAATCTCAATTTGTTGCTGAAGACGACCTAGTTCCATTCGGTTGCGGTCCAATACCATCGAGCGCGACACCACTCCAAGCGGAGACGGCGGCGGGTGGGTGTCATTGGCAGCACACGTAATGGGCGCCGCGATACCAAATGTCCTTCAGACAGGCGCCTCGCGATGGTACGGACAGACACAGGAGCCCGTAGTAAAGGTGCTGCCTGTGTCCGGATGGCGGATAATGATGCAGTTGGCGCTGTGCGCACGTGTCGGGTGATATGACGGTCTTCTTGGCTATTTGTCTGCCGAGGGCGTCCTGAACCTGGCCGTTGTGTATGTGACCTCTCTCTTGTCCACTGGTCCCAACACCTCCTCACAGTGAAGTCAGAACGACCTAGGTGGAGGGCTACTGGATGAGCTGATCATCCGCCTTGCATCATCCCGAAGATTCTTCCCCTCTCGAACTCTGACAGCTGATCATATTGTTTTCGATGGCGGTGTAGCAGCATCCCTAATGAAAAAGCGTCCCTCTACAACAGCTTAAGTACAGCTCGTATATTTTTTTTGTGCCAGAAAGTATATTTTTTGTGCCAAAAAGAATGAAGTTCAACGTAATCTGGTGGCATTACGCAATGCGTATTCAAGCTGTATTTCTAATCATTTGCACATCTGCCTGACATGTACCTCCATCCAAGTTTCGTTAGTATTCCACAATTACTTCTTGGTGCGAAAATTTTTATGGCTAGGAATGTAGATTTGCAACCTCAATAACTAGAACTAGTATCGACATTTTGTTTTTAGGGCAGTTATGTGTGCTCAAGTGTACAGAGGTTTTTTTTTTTTTTAATATACAGAGGCGAGTAATAAATTTTTCTCGACTACATTAAAAAAGTATTACCAGTAATATTACTAATTTTCGCATTACAAAATTACCAAAGCGATAATTTCGCAACGTTCCTAGTACGTTCGTATTTTAAATGCAATTTCAAAGAATACAATAATTCATTAGACGAGTATAATCGGAAGCTTTTAAGTATAATTCGATATAAACAGCAATCAAAAGCAGTACATTACTTAATATTTCAGTAACACAAATAAAAGATTCGAATGCAGATAAAATATTTACGCTTTCCCGAGTTGCTCCAAAACAGTGAATACTTCACCATAAAAATTATATAAACGGTTTCTTTTAACGAATTACATTCCACAAACATGATGATACTTAATTTTTTTTTATACATTCTAAGACAAAAAAAAATCGACGCACCCCGCCAAATAATCCGATAATAATGAAACTTTACATGCAAACACCTGTCGACCGAATATGCAAATGATCAAATATTCGCAGCCAATGAATGAATAGTCGGAACTACAGCGCATTGGAACTGAGCACTATGGTGGTGTATATAAGGAGTGAACTTCGCTTTCAGAAACAAAACGTCCAGTGGATTTCGATTGAGTTTACGTACCTTGTTTGTAAAAATGCCTCCCCGGCGAATTCGCGGCCACTACGAGCATATGGTGGAGTTTGAAAGAGGGCGTGCGGTCGGACTGCATGAGGCTGGATGACGAATTGCACGAATTGCACAAATTGACGAATTGCACGGCATTTGGATAGGTGCGAGGTAGCAATTAGACAATGCTGGCACGAATAAGCCCGAAATGGCAGATTTCAGCGGCAAAAGGGCAGCGGACGGCATAGAACGAAAACATAATGGGACGACGATAGAACGATTGTCAAAGCAGTTGTGACAGCACGAGATTCGTCGTTATCAACACTCCAACGTGTGACAAATACGGAAGTGACCACTCAGACCATTAATATAAGACTACGGGAACGGAATTTACACTCGCGACGCCCATTACGCCGCCTACGACTGACCAGTATGCACCGTCAACAGCGATTGCAATGGTGCCGGGGTCGATTAACGTAAAATTGTTCGGATTGGGAGAATTGGCTTCAATGATGAGTCCCGTTTCAAAATGACTCCCGACGACCAGCGCAGACGTGTCTGGAGACAGCCCGGACATCGTCAGGTTCCTGCTCTTACTGTCACACGCCACACGGCGCAACAACAGGGAGTCTGGGGCGCCATTTTGTTTGATAATCTGACACCTTTGATAGTCCTCCGTGGCACCATCACAGCACAGCGATACGTTCCCGACATTCTACGACCCGTTGTATTGCCATTTCTTTCGGAACACCACGGTGTAACTTTCAGCAAGAAAATGTCAGGCCACACACGGCACGCCTCTCTATTGATTGTCTGCGTGCTTACGACATACTTCCTTGGCTAGCCAAAATCCCAGATCTCTCGCCTATTGAGCACATTTGGGCTGACATGGGGCGTCGCCTGCGACCATCCCAGTATGTAGACGAATTAGCTCGTCCATTGGAGGCCATTTGGAACGACATCCCTCAGAACACAATCCGGCAACTTTATGCATCAATGCCACGTCGGGTAACAGCTTATATCAAGGCCAGAGGTGGACCAACGCTATATTGACGTGCTCACTTTGTGTAGATCTTTCAGTGCAATAAATCATCCAATAGTTCTAAAATTCTAATCATTTCTTTTTCTGTACATCCGCATTACACGTACCAAATTTTGTCTCATTTGGATAATTCTTTCTTGGTGCGTCGATATCTTTGTTTTAGAGAGTATATTAAAACTCTAAAACATGGGAATTCAGATTCTAAACCACATGGAATTATCAAAAGACATTTAGAATTATGCTGAAATCCGTTTTTTTGTCAGATGCAAATACTTGAATCGCAATCTTGGAAAAGTAAATTTATTTGGAAGTTAATTTGGTGCAAATTCCACAGACAGACGATTTATTTTAATTTTAAATAACTTATTTTTAATTTAAAACTGCGCAGACGAAATTATATTTCACGGAAGGTTAACTTGATAGTACAGAGACATGGATAAATTTATCCGCTTCCGCTAAGCCATTTAATATGTATATTAATAATTAAATGCTGTAAAAAAACTTATACAGTAAAATACTATAGTTTGAGTTCAAATCAAGCAATCCTTAAAATTCAGATGTAAAATGAAATTGTTTCTCTATATAAATAAAACACAATTCTTAATTTGTATTCAATTGCGATTCTGTAACTATGGTAAATGTTTAAGCAATGCACGCTTAATGGGCATATGAATACAAAACTGTGTAAAAAGGTATAGCTTATTTAAGCTAACTTTGCACGTAGTTTCATGGGAGCAACTAATAACGCTATTTGCTTAGGAGGGGTGAAAAAATATATAAATTCCAAAATAAAAGTCTGAATTAAAATACATCAATTCAATAAATTTTAATGCTGTAAAATAAATTAACTGGGGATAAAATAAGGAACGAAATAATGCAATTTTCTGAATTTATATTATGTGGCAAGCAATAAACTTTGAAATTTAAGTATGAACGACAGTAAAGTTCTTCCAACGGCGTATTGCTAGTCAATAAAGAAGTCCAAGTCCCGATTACGACCTAGATCCATAAGACCCGGTGTCTAGGGCCCCAGATTTTAGGGGGCCCTAAAATCATTCTATAATCATATCCTAAAATCTTGAAACTTAATTTTTTCTTCTTGCATTTCTTCTCACAAAGGCGAACGTTTTTTCTCTGTACTTAAAGGAATTCAATATCGGTTGTGGTTTTGCGTGAATGGCATCTTGTAAAATCAAAATAGTAAAATATCGAAATTATAACCATCGTCTCAAAATTGTTCAAAATATTAAAATATCAAAATTATAAACATTATTACGATAATAAAACTGCTGCTTGTAAGACAACAACTTCCAAAACTTCCTTGAAGAGCTATCTGACATAAGCTGTGCTAGACTGTGTCACCTAACTGACATATGTCTGCTTTCTTCAAAGAAGTTTTGTTAAGAAGTTATTATAAACATTATATTACAAAAACTAAGAACCTGAGCCCAAATTCAATTATATTTAGGAATGCGGCAGCATATGGCAGCAGGTAATGAAAATGAAACAGAGATGAAATGTGAACGAAAATATGCAAGCCACAAGATGGGTTTTTCAGCCCCGTATCTAGGCCTCATTTCATTTTTAACTCTATCCAATATAGCTGAAAAGTATTTATGACTTTGGACATTCTGTCTGTTTGTCCGTTCGCACGATAACTGCCGTAAAAATGAAATTTTAATATGTTGTGAGACGGTTTGTGGGATATATGGGAATGTAAGTGAAGAATATCACGCAATTAGTTTTGGATGGAACCCGGGTTGAAAAAGTGAAATACATTGAACCTTATGGGACCTCATTTTTCAAACATTTTTTAAGCGATGTTGTTAAAATTCACAAATTGCTTCGAAAATTTTAGGAGATATTCAAATTATGCCATAAAATAATAATAATAATAAAAAAAGTCAGCAAAATAGGTATCATAGTTTTTAAATAGAAATTAAAATAATAATGACACACACACCCATATTGTATGAAGAGACCACGTGACCCACTTCAAAATAAAATAGGGCATCCATCTATTTTTTCCCCAGAGTAAAAATCGTGATTTTTAAGGTCCTTTAAAATTTATATTGAGTGTTGCATCCGTCTTAAAACCGCTTTGTTTTTGCTTATTTTCTGTGCATCTTCTACGACAATGGACTACAATATGTATTTTTGAGTTTGATCATCCAACTTTGATTATTTTTACAACGAAGTTTAATTTTAATAGATGCAGAATGTAAACAAGTGATTAGAAGATGAGTTGTATAAGAATTGGTGACTTTTTCCATGTAAAATTATTTAAATCTGGAGTCTGAAATAAAAGTGTATGAATTCACTACTTTTACATACAGAGCCAGACGATTTGTATTTCAATGACGTCATTTGAATAAAGTTCATAATTTTCGATGAAGTGTTAAGTTTTCAAGTAAAGTAAATTATTGTAGTTTTATGATAATTAAAAAAATATCACCTCTGAATGTATCGCATTTTAGAGATGCTTAAATAAAATTGCGATTCAGCTGGAAAGTGCTTCATAATCAATGCTTTATGCATGATTGATCTTTCTTGTTTCATAGTTGTCATGGGGCAAGCCTTATAGAGACGAAAATTAATATATGTATATACACTGCTCACAACTGAAATCGCAACACCATAAAGTTGTAGGTGTAGCTTTATGAAAAATCAGGCAATAGAAACAGCAAGGCGAGATAAGCAAATGATCACAGTTTCGTTACTCATAGTAACGTAACATCTTACCGAGCAGCATCAAAGCATCAGGTCAAGGAAGAGCGATATCACAGCTAAATTGTAGCGTCATTAGTTTCAGATTGTAAAAATCATCACAGTATGCCAAGACTACGTCGACACACCGCATACGTTCAGTTGTTGTCAACGGAACGGAGACAAATCATTGTTTTACGCGAGGCTGGAATGAGCCTTCGAAGGATCGCTGAACTGTTGGGTCGGGATGTGAGCACAGTTCAACGGTGTGTGTTACGGTTCGTGAGAGACAACGAAGCGACACGAAGATCAGGTAATGGAGCTTTCAGGAGTACCACACCACGTGAAGATCGTATGCTTCTGAGAAGCGTCGCGCGGGAGCCGTTTACCACAGCAACCGTGTTACAACGACATTTATCCCACACTACAGGTAACGTGGTTTCGATGCAAACAATTCGAAACCGTTTGCATGACGCGGGACTCCGAGGTAGACGACCTTTTCGACACCTGCCGTTTCAACGTCTTCACCAGTTACGTCGCCTCTAGTGGTGACAATTGAGACGCAATTGTTAACAGAATGGCGAAACATTCTGTTCACGGATGAATCACGATTCATTCTGTTTTAGCATGCCAGATGGCCGTACTCGCGTATGACGTCGCTTTCAACAAGGCCACCAGGGATCTTTTTCTATCAGTCGTCCCCCCCCCCAAAAAAAAAATGGTACCATGGTTTGGAGTGGTATAACATTTGGTGGAAGAACACCTTCGGTCCACGTTTCTGGCAGTATCATGGCACAATACGTCTCTGACATTGTGAAATCTGGGGTGTAGCCATATCTGTCAACCAGGCCTGGATTGCTTTTTCACCAGGATAATGCCAGGCCACATACTGCACGGTTAACTATGGATAGTCTACAAAGTTTCGATATCCTGCCATGGCCAGCATATTCTCTGGATTTGTCGCCAATTGAGCCTATCTGGAACATCATGGGTCGCCGATTAAGAGAACTCCCAATTCCAGCAAACCATGTTCATTACAAGCCCAATTGCATGCTGTGTTGAATGCCATCCCTCAGCACACCATTGACCATCTCATTGCCGGGATGCCTCGTCGTATTCAATCCTGCATAGCCGTTCGTGGTGGGCCTATTCCATATTGATCTAATGCCAATAAAGTTCCATGATTCATTTTCCAGATACGACTTTTTGATCATTTGCACATCTCCATGTTACAATTATTGTCCGTAAATTTCATAAGGATACACCCATTTCTTCATGTTGTTGCGATTTCAGTTGTGAGCAGTGTATATCGAAATCAGTAGAATACAAGTAGAGAAAACTACTGCTGAAAGCTGTCTTTTCTCACTCTTCCTGTTTCTCTGTTGGCGAGTTTACAGGGCAAACAAGTTAAAAAAAATATCAGAAAAATCTGTTACCTTTCCCCTTATAATCTAAGGGTGTGTCTTGTAAAAAGAAATTTAGTTATATTCTGTAGGAATTAGGGAAGTAATTAAACATTGGATAGGGATTTTGTAGGCTATTTGGCTTTGGCGACAGAAAATAAAAATCAACAATGAAATTCAAACTTGAAATCATGGGGCAAGAGTGATAGTTTACCTCCATTTTCCTGAAATGAGAGCCTATCTTATTGTCACCATTTTTATTTGTGTATGATATATTATTACAAATAGGTCTCACCTTATGCATTCCGGTCGAATTGTAACATTAACTTACTGTATGCTTATACTGTATGTTATACGGCGTATGTTTATTGCATAGAACACTATAAACATACGCCACACGATGGGGTTAGAAGTACAGAGACATAGCGATGTTAAATCTCTAAAAAATTATCAGGCCTGCTGTAGGCTCTATAAAATAATGTCTAACTCCCGATTGAATTTCGAATTAAAAATCGATACAGACACATAAAAGATGTGATATCGTTGAACGAAAACATTTGTATTGTAAAAATTACCATTTATTTATTTTTAGTTAAGATTACAAATTTTAATTTTGAAGCAGAAAATTTCCAAGACTATGGCTCAGAAATTATATGAAAATAAATGATCGATTTAGGAATTGGATTTCCTACAGAACATTTCTGCCGCTCATTGTTTATATATATATATATATATATATATATATATATATATATATATATATATATATATATATATATATATAATTGAAGATTTTTATGATTACTTGTAATATATATATACTCGAGAAATACCAAAGAAAATTGCTTGTAAACTGAAGGTAAAGGTAAAAAAATTGCAAATCAGAAGCCAAGTGTAGCACGATGAGCTAGGCAAGAAGTTTGGAATTTATACAACCATACACGACAAGAGAAATTCATACAATATCAAAATTAATAATATTATTGATTGGAATTCAAACCTCACTAAAAATATATTCAGAAATATTATTGTCGGGTACTTCAGAAGAAACAGAAACTACAGTACTTTTAAAAAAGACTGCATTTATGAATGTAATAAAATAATAAATGATGCATTAAAAAGAAATTACCCTAGATATTTTTTACAACATTATTACTATTCCTTTTTCAAAGAAAGAAATTGTGCATTGTTTGATTCCAAATGAATATTCTTAATCATATATATCTTCATATCTGCGATCCTATCATCATGAAGTCTTATCGCGCATGTGCGACTTTCCCTTATAAAATGTTGTGTTTTCAAGCTGGATTGTAGGGTGTATCTCTTCCATGCTTGGTTCCATCTTTGCTTTTGTGTCCGTTCGGGTGCTTCTGTCTTTGCACATGTGGGAGATTGACCATTGAGTTACATTGGTGCCGTGAGCGTTGCCCGGGTCGTAAAAGCTGCTTTAAGCGGGAAAGGGGTGTCGCAATCCACCCCTGCCATTCTATGCAAATCATATGGTCACTCCTGTTCTCGCTTATTTTTTCTTCTTGTTTATATCTTTATATGCCACTCTGGATGCAGAGCTGCTAAGCGCCACATCCTCTGTAGGGTTTCTGTTTTCTCCTTTACTTAAATAGGAGTTCCGTTCGTGATATACTTATTTTTATATGTATATATATATATATATATATATATATATATATATATATATATATATATATATATATATATATATATATATATATATATATATATATATAATTGAAGATTTTTATGATTACTTGTAATATATATATACTCGAGAAATACCAAAGAAAATTGCTTGTAAACTGAAGGTAAAGGTAAAAAAATTGCAAATCAGAAGCCAAGTGTAGCACGATGAGCTAGGCAAGAAGTTTGGAAATTGAATAAATGGAATCTAGTGAATATAAAAGGAATAAAATGAATATGAAAAGCATTTCTGAAACCATGTACGTTATGAAGGGCCATACATGTTTCATTAATGCTGATTCTACGTTTCTGTTTACACAGCTATATATAATAATTTACAAATGTAAAGTAAGTTTGTGATAGCTACATGAAAAGAATTCACTTACGTAAAATATGCAAACATGGCGCAATGCTGCCCTTGTACATATTTACAAATATAATTTCTAAAAAGAAAACGTAATACACATTAAAGCAAAAGATGAATTTGAAAGACGAAAAGTATCACAAATCCTACTTTTCCTACTTTTTCCTTTCTGAAAAGACATTGTAACGTCTTCAAAATAAAGTTTTGAAGTCATGTCGTACTCAACAGTCAATAAAATTAAATTGCCGGGGGAAGTTGTGACCCCCACTCTCCGGTAAAGCAATGCTTTAAGCCATGGCAACACTCCCGGAAGCCGATACTTATTCATCAATACACCAATATCATTTTCCCTTTGTTGCCATGTATCCAATGATCACCCCCTGAGAATGCATTATCACTTCCTCCCCCCTACCTAC
The DNA here is from genome assembly GCA_951213105.1 of Amaurobius ferox. Classification (NCBI taxonomy): domain Eukaryota; kingdom Metazoa; phylum Arthropoda; class Arachnida; order Araneae; family Amaurobiidae; genus Amaurobius; species Amaurobius ferox. Next base: position 10,402,078 of record OX578137.1, on the reverse strand, counting down.
AAAGTGAACCTTCTCTTCACCATCCAAATTCCCATGCTTAAACAACGTTATTGTATTTATAGCGCTATGCTGCTTATACTTTCAACAACGAAAATAATTTACAATTGTAAAGTAAGTTTGTGATAGCTACATGAAAAGAATTCACTTACGTAAAATATGCAAACATGGCGCTATGCTGCCCTTGTACATATTTACAAATATAATTTCTAAAAAGAAAACCTAACACACAGTAATGCAAAACGTATATATAAAGTTTAGAGGATATTTGTGAGGATAGGGATGAATGTAAGCAAGGTAAAGAGAAGGAAAAGGGAAAAACATGAATGTTTAAAATATTAAAATATTGAAATAAATTTATAGGCTCATTAATGGTACCTTATTTCCGACAAAATCTATCAATTGTTTTGATTTTTATAGATTAGGTTTGGTGATATAAGCGTCCCAATTGTTTACATTTTTCGTAGCGCCCCGATATCTATCGGATACCTCAAAAACAGGCATGCATCATTTGCGTCCAATACTTTTTGAAATAGGATTTAAGGCAGCATGAACTCCAATTTCATTTTATTGACTGCTGAGTACTTCAAAACTTTATTTTGAAGACGTTACAATGTCTTTTCAGAAAGGAAAAAGTAGGAAAAGCCATTTATGATGTAATCAGTGTTTATTGCATTTTGTGCCTTGTATTTTGCTTCTTAAATGCAACTTAACATGCCGTTCTTCCAGAGAAGAAGGAACAAGTATTCCATTCTAATATTTTGTTTCTGAAACATCAACAGAATTGAATGTCGTATAAGATAAATATATTTTAAGTTAAAATGTGTTGCTTTCCTTAAGACTGAGTTGTTCTTAACCACTCTAATCAATCCTTTATATTTTATCAGCGTAAAAATACTAGTATAGAGAAAAGCATATATTTTGTTTTCCCTTATGAAAACAGCAAGAGTGGACGTGGGGGGGGGGGGGGGTTAATGATGCAACTAGGGCCTTAGACTGCTTTAATCGGACCTTAGTATAATGTCTGTATGATAGACATAATTTCTGACTCGAGATGTTCTAAACACGAAAGTGGTAACAATTAGAATATGAATTTTCGACTCTATATCGTGGTTGTTCCTAGTATGCATTGTGGGGAAAGTAAATATCGATTTTTTTTTTTGCTGTTGTTGCCCCTCCCAGTCGATGTTCGCGCAAGTAACCTCTGCTTTTCTCCGACATATGAAGATGGATGTTTCAAATCCATCCATCCGTCTCGTGCCTTAAGTAACAAATACACCAGTACGCTCTTCTGTCGTGCCCGGATTGAACGCGATTTTCCATCTCAATGAGTCGTAAAAATCAATTTGCCCCGAAATGACATTCATTTCGCATGATTCATTCAAAACGATCTTCAAAAAGAAAAAAGCGAATTGGCCGGATCGCATCATTGAATTCGAGTAATTGGCATTATTATTCTCTGGAGAAGAAATAACTTCGATTCTTAGCTTAGTTTCGTGTGAACTAACTGCCTCCCCATTCAAAAAATCCCTGGAACTAATTCCACTTTATAAGGTTTGCACTTCAAATGCAGCGAGATGACTGAAACATAAATTGAGATTTGTTGAAATGTGGATGATGTCTTTATTTTCCTACAGGAAATCGTTTCTTCATTTGAGGTCGCTATTGCAAGCGTCATTTCAAATCTTATAAATTATGAGAAAAAACAAAGTTTTTCAATGTCCTTCCACGTCCAACACGACAGTGCGTAGAAAATAAATTTGAATCCCACACAAAATCGAACAAAATAAAGAGGGGGTGGGACATCTTGTAAAGGGCAAGTATTCTATATCTAGTTCAAGCAATTGCAATAATCCACTAAAATTCAAAATTGCGTGATAATATAGGCATTCGTTTATAAATTAGGGTATATTTATACCCTTGTGTCTACACATTCAACCAAAAACAGTTGAAACGTTGCCTCCATTATTAAAAATTTCTGAAAAACTTTCATTTGAAAACTTTTGAAGTCAAATATGTTATCGAATATAAATAAAAATTCAATAACCGTCACAAGATTTTGGAATTTCTATAAACATATCTTCATTTTTAACACTTTACAACGTAGTTGAAAAGTGTTTATGACTTTTTCATTCTATCTGCCTGTCCGTTTGCACGAGAACTACCGTAAAAATGACTTCATCAAAATGAAATTTTTGTATGTTGTTGAGACTGTCTGTGGGACATATGTAAATGAATAATATCACCCAATTACTTTTGGATGGAACCCGGGTTGAAAAGACGAAATACATTGAACCCTATGGGACCTTATTTTTCATACATTTTTTAAGCAAAGTTAAAATTCACAAATTGCTTCCAAAATTTTAGGAAATGTTCAAATTGTGCCATAAAATATATAAAAAAAATGTTAACAAAATAAGTCCGGTAGTTTTTTAAATAAAAATTAAAATAATAATGACACCCATATAATAGGAAGAGATCACGTGACCCACTTCCAAAATAAAATAGGGCATCCATCTTTTTTCTTAGTGTCAAAATCGTGATTTTTATTCTTTAAAATTTATACTGAGTGTGGCATCCGTCCTAAAACCGCTTTATTTTTGCGTATTTTCTGTGCATGTATATTCTGCGCCAATGCAATTACACTATTGTTGAATTTAAAGGATCATTCAACTTTGATTACTTCTACAACAAAGTCTTATTTTAATGGATGCAGAATGTAAACAAGTAATTGTAAGATGAACTGTATAAGAATGGCTGAATGCTTTTCAAGCAAAATGATTTAACTCTGGAGTCTGGAATAAAAGTATATAAATGAAATATTCACTGCTTTTGTATAGAGAGACATACGCTTTATATTTCGATGACGTTCTTTTTTATGAAGTTTTCAAATATATTAAATTATTATAGTACTGTGATAATTTAAAATATGTCGGCGCTGAATGTATGGCATTTTAGCGATGCTTAAATAAAATTGCATTTGGAAAGTGTTTCTTAAACAATGCTTTATACATGATTGATCCTTCTTGTTAAAGCTCAATTAATTAACTTTAAAACTCGTAACCGAAAACGAGTTTTTATAGACGCAATTCCATAGAATTCTGTTAAAATGGCTATTCGATTCTTGATGGAATACAATAGAGTGAACCTTTTATATATTTCATGCAAAGCGAAATTGAAGTTACGAGCGCCATTTTCATTCAGGTTAACCTTCATGTCGCATGGTAAACCCATGATCCAATATTTTCGGGCTTGCGATCTAGAGTTTACTTTGGGGGTCAGCCTTTTCGTTTGGCCAGCTGCTCTCCTCGGAATAGGAAACAGGATGTAGGTTAGTTTTCTTTAGATATCATTTTCACCGAAAGATGTAACGTTGGTCCTTTATCGGACGGATCATAGGGTTTTTGGCCAGCTTTGAATTAGTGCCCGAAAGAATATCAGTTTCGCAGGGGCTTCAGAAGGGGCTTTTTGTTTCTGGAAGGCCTAAAGCCAATGACGATGCTTTGGGGTCAAGGGGTTAAGACCCTGAATCCAATGAGGTAGTTGTATACGCCTCAGGGGCGTGTTTTAAAATCTTGGAGAGAGAGAGTTTTGAGAAATTTGAAAAAGGAGCGAGGAGAAGGATTTGTGTTGTGAGTGAAAAAAGACTGCTCCCCATCATGGTCCTCTGAAAAGAGAGAAGCTGTATAATTGCAAGTGATGTTGGTGAGTTGCACATTTAAGGGCCTGTGCCTGATTTGTATCTTTTGTCTCGCTCTCCCTCTCCAATTAAATAACTACTAATTAACGCCAATTAAATATCTACTTGTTAACTCCAAATAAATTATTTAATAGTAAAAGTCAGGTATTTTCATGATAGCTTACCATCTATTTCCAATTAGTCTATGAGACTCCTTACCATTGTTTATTTTGAATTGTTATTAGAATGGATGATCAATACATTCATGTTAAGAGGAGCATTTTGTGTATTGTGTTATTTGTACATAGATTTAAATATTGTAAATAAATTAATGTTATTATTTAAAAACACGGCCTTATTCTTTTTCGCGCTCTTACCGGGCGTGTCTTAAAAAGGAAGTTACCTTAGGACCCTTCATACGCCCGTTGTGTGGGCATCGAATAAGTGGATATATCATAGTAACGAATTAACATAGGGATAACACTTAAGAATATTTTTTATTGAAACGAAAAATATTAGAAGGCATTTTAATTATAATTTTAGGAATAAATTTACTTGAATTCGAGCCACAGCAAAATTTTAATTTTAAAGTATAACAAGTGTTTAAGACTCGGGGTGTATTGCATAGAGAAAGAAGTTTCAAGGTATTGCTGACGTTTCTGTTGTCATGCCAGCTTTGCGAGAAATATATAGCAACAATTTAAAAATCGGAGAAAATACATTTTCCTTCTTCGCAAAAAAATATTTTACGTATTACGCCATCGCATAAAAAAATCTGATGTGAGCAGAACATGACCTGCAAACTCATATTCACGTTCTCTTTATTTCTTCAATAATTCATTATATTGAGCTGAATAGCACAAAATAACACCCACCATTATTTAAAATGACACAGAATTGGCACTTTTAATATAATTTTCATTCTGGTTGAGTAACTGGACTTATTTTCAAAGGTGGTGTAGCGAAAATGCGAAAAAATTAAAATATCTAGAGAACGGCTAGTCCTAGTGTAATGAGGTTGGTCTTAATTCTGTTCATCGTTAAAAATTACGTATAAAACAAGCATTTAATGGATACATTTGAGCATACATAGTTTTTTTTTTTTTTGTAATTTTGACGATTTTTGCGGACCATTTCGCAAAGATAGGCAGGTTCTTTTTTTCTGAATCGTACCAAAATCTAATCAGCACCAGGGGCACCCACAAGTGACTTATCTACAAAATTTTATAAAATTTGATTTATTAATTTTTCAGCTAGAGTGGATAAGGGCAATTTTTGTGGGTCATTTCACAAAAAAGGCGGGTTCTTTTATCCCAAATCGTACCCAAAACTAATCAGCACCAGGGTCATACACACGTGACTTACCTACCCAATTTTATGAAATTTGGTTTATTAATTTTTTAGTTAGAGTAGATACATACATTGCACAGACAGACAGACACACACATTACGCTAAAAATAGTGTTTTCGTATTCCAGATATCCGAAAACATGTAGATCCGTCGAAAACTCTAGTCGCGATTTTTGGCATGATTCCAATACTTTCCTTATACATTGCCATGTATTGCGAGGAAAGTGATATTAGTTTATAGGATGAAGGTTTCAGCGCTGCTGAAGATATATAACGTAATGCTTTCAAAGAGGTTAATAAAACTACAAAAATATATTCATAGATACCAATCTGTTTCAAAGGAGGCAAAAAAAAAACAAAAAAAACCCAGCTAAAACAGCTATTTTCATCTGGATAAATGAAACAGATCAGTCTAGCAAAAGCTGAAAAATGTCTATACTGCAAAGGTGTTCTTATGGGACTTTCGCTAGAATAAAATCTGTGTCTCGTTTATTCGGATGAAAGTGGATTTTTTTTATTATTATTGTCTTCGACATGGGTTATTTTTATTTGTTTCACGCTGTTTTATTCAAGTGTTTTATTTTTTTAATTTAATATGCATTTTCATCCATCACGTTTCTAATAGGCTATATCGGGTATTGGACTTTATTTTAGTTGCTGAAGAACATCATAGAACCGGGGATTGAACCTCTTGGATTGCGTCCAGAAGTGCAACTTATTTCACGGCTCTGTAATTAATTATTAGAATATTAGAGGACAAAACGATATTAAACTAACGATTATTCGACTGCGCTGATTCAACTGAAATTTTATCCATTTCCCAAAGTGCTGTATCGAAAAATTACGTTTACAAATTTTCTATATGAAAATATTCCATTTTCTCTGAGGTGAAATTATTTTACTCCACTGACTCCTATATTCTCTAAATAAATGAGTTATTCAGTTAATATCGAAGTTGAGGCCGTGCATTGAAAACGAGAATATTGAAAATAGTCATAAACTAAAAATTCTGAAAATGGAACGAGCGCGCTTCGAATTCCCTTTCATTTAAAATTGACAAATATCTGAATACAACCTAAATGAAGATAAATAAACCTGATTACAACTGAACGCTGGGGTAATTGCTCAGAAAGTTGACTGGCTCGCAGAATCCAACTTAAACAAGACATAACGACATTGCGCAGGAATATAATTCGAAGGTGAGAACGCCTCTCTAAGAACTGCTGGCCATAAATTCAGCCGCTAAAATTCCGAACATTCATTCACAAAACTACTCAACTCCGCTCCTCCGTTTAGCGGCGCCTGAGAAAGTCTTTATCATTTGCATATGGTTTTCCTCCATGACTTATTGAATCCAAAACAACTTTCTCCCGCAGAACACGCGAATTAATTCTACCGGCAATTACGTTCGAAATGCCCCCATTTCCAACTCTTGTTGCTCATTCATCATGTCCCCCCCCCCCCTCCCGAACCAACAATTTGCGGCCCACTAATGGGCATCGTTATTGCACACTGTTTGGGAACATGGAGAGAGCGAGAGAAGTCTTCCTCGCAAATGAATACGTACGTTTCTAACCAGAGCAGATAGATACTTCGGTGTGTGCGCGAGTTAGTTTGTTGCGTATCGAATGAAATTCGGCTAAACATCCAACAAGAATCTGTTTAATGGATCTGCGGAGGTGAACTCGTTCCGGAATGAGTCGTTCGCGATGGCGGTTTTGATCTGTTGCTGAGGTATACGGTGCACGTTGCCATTTCCCATTTGCAAATATTTCGTATGACTTTTACAGGAAATATCAGTTGGTAAAAATGAACCTCAAGAACTCCGATGCACATGCAGCCCATTATTGAAAGCATTTACAAAGAGGTAGAATTCGGATGGGATTTAATCTGAATAAGTATCAGCAATGATGGGGCGGAAGCGATAAATGAGGTCGAAGAGAAGCTAAAGCAAAAATTGTGGAAGGGGGGGGGGGCTCACTGTAAGACTACTTATTTAAAACACATCATTGTTGCATTTTAATATTTCATTAATGAAATTATTGTTAAAATATCGAATTTACGATTTTTTTTTTAAGAATTTTAATTTTTTTAGTCGAATGGGTTTGTATGTATTGTTTATCCGATTCTAAATTGTGAAAAAAAAAAAAAAAAAAGAAAACGTATGTTCGAACTATTTGCGCAAACATTCATTTAGATCCTTTTTGGGTGATTAATAAATTCTGTATTCAGCTAGCTACCTTATTGTAAAAAATCTCCTTGCTGTTTCTTTACTGCAGAAAAAAATTTGTTATTTTCTTTCAGGAAACAAAAACGGGTAAATAACTGGCTTATTCTTTGATCGTCAGATCCATGACAGTTAGATTGGATTCTCGGATACGGTGAAGTACCTGTGAAGTGAACCCCTGTGAGTGCATACGTATTCATTGATTTTGAATCTTCTTTAAACTGTAGCTCCCGGTCAAAGTATCTTTCTTGCGCTTAAAAAGTACAAAGTACAGTAGAGTATCGAAAGAACTCAACAAGGCTCTTTAGAAAGTTTAAGAATACAGCACGACCTATCGTTGGATTACAAGACTTATTGTTGGATTACAAGTTTTAGAGGTCAATGCGTTATGACCCTGATAGTTATGAAGTGCTTCCTGCCTAACCCAGGGAACGAAATAGGCCGGATGGTTTTTTAGAAGATTCTGAGCAGGAATCGGGGTAAGTTTTAAAAATAAGACCGCACTGGGCCGGACGCAAGTCAGCTGCGAAATTATGTAGGGACATTCAGATGGGGCTCAGCAGAACACGAGCGCCTACTGCAAACTGTCATTTGGGGCATACAACAGTATTAGCGATAATATTTGCAGAGCCCACGTCGACGATAAGAGTTTGCAATTTCGTCCCAGTAGCTCAACGGTAGAGCATCGATTATCCATTTCGGAGATCCAGGGTTCGATTCCCGGTTGGGGCAGCAGGGTTTTTTACAATAGCGCCCGAACAAATCAACCCTCCCTAACAGCATTTTTATTTCGCAGTGACGTAAGATTTACGTCACACTGTGACTCTGGGACGTCACAGGACTTCGCAGTACGTCTCAGCAATGTCATATTGAGGTTACTGAGAAGTCATTTTGATCATTTTCATGGTCGTTTGTGACGTCACATATTAACTTGTTTCTGACGTTACATTGTAATTGCCACTGTAATGTCGTCATATTGTTAAGTGTTAATTAAATTGTGGAAACGTCACAGAATATAGTCACAATGAAGTTACAAAATTACGAATACGTAACATCGTATAGAAATCACAAATATGATGTCACGTGGCTACAACGTCACTGTCACACATGTGACGATCTTTGCTGTGAGGGCTGTAGGTTAGTGAAAAGATGTCTGAGGTCTGAAGACCCCAGACCGTGCGACTCACATAGTGGGTTTAGAGTAACTAGCTGCACGGCCGGGAAAGGATACCTCCTGCATTCAGGAGGCATCCAAGGTCTACCATCCTGTCAAACGAACATTTATTTAGATCTAGAAAGACAACACTGGATAAAAAATACTGTGATTAAACAGACAGTTTCACATTATATTTGAACTTGACAAGTACGTCCATTTTTCAAAAATGGGAAAAGGGTTATTGCAAATATTGATAAAAAGATCATTGAAAAATAAAATTTAGAGGGAGATATAATAACGTAATGAAAAATAGATTAAAATAAAAGAAAATAATAAAATTTTAAAAGTAAAATTTAGAAAATATATAAAAAGAAAATATATGAAAAGGAAAAAAAATAGGCACATGAAAAACAAAAAGAGAAATTTAGAATAAAATTTAGAGAAGAAAAATTGGAAAAAATAAAAATAAAAAGGGTCAAAAGAAAAAGAAAGAACCGAGAAAATAAGAACAGTTAACATAGTTTTTTTTTTTTTTATTTTTATTTTTTTTTTTTTAAACAGAAAATATGGAGGGAACACAATAAGTTTATATTAGTTAATAAGAATGAAATAAAAGGATTCATTGATCAAAATTAATTGAGAGCACAATCTACTAGCATAAGCTCAGGTCACTTTATTAGAAATTTCCATGGCAACAAGAATACAGTTTTTAATTTTATCTACTGAGGAGGGATTTCAACGAACTTTGGAGAACCAAATTGGTTTATTAGAGGGGGAGGGTTTGCAGAGATGAAAATTTTTAGAAAAAGGACAATCGAAAATGTAATGGTCAACGTCCCCGAATTTATTGCAAATGCAGTTAGAGGTGGATTTAATTTTGAAAAAGTATTGGTAATCAAGAAAGGGACCATGACCAGTAAGAAAGTAAATGAGGTATTTATTAAAAATTTGTAAATTAGGATTCTCGATAGGGAGGTTAGACAGGATTCTAGCCGGATCACCAGTCCTGGTGGAAATATAATCATTAAGATAATTTTGCCAAAGATTAAGGATATGAGATTTACAAAATTTTGAGAGGAGTGGGTAAGGAAAGGGAATAGTAAGAGGGGAACCAGAGATAGCAGCAATTTTGGCATGGTGATCAGCAATTTCATTTCCAGATATATTATAGTGAGCTTTTACCCAAGAAATATTAACGAAGTTTTTGGCAAAGAGAGCTTTGGATTTAATGGGATTAAGATAATTAGATTTATTTTTTATTGAGTTAAGAGCTTGATTGGAAGAGAGGCTATCGGAAAAAATATTAACAGGAGTATTATTAGAGGAAGCCCAGTCAATAGCAAAGGAAATAGCGGTTATTTTGGCTTGAAATCCTGTTGTTAAGTTTATAGGAGAGAACCTTTTACAGAACCTCAAGTTTAAAAATACAGACTGAAAAACTAGTGTTATTGTCAATATTTGAACCATCAGTATATTATAAATGGCAGAGTCTTTATCTATTCTGTTAGATAAATTTACGGGCTATTTAAAGGGGTGAAAGTTAGAGAAAGGAACAAGGAAATCAAAATCAGAGAGAGGCGGGTGGGAGGGAGAAGAAAAGGAATCAATTTTTTGTTTCCAAAAATTAAATTTATTATAGAGGGTAGAAATTGTAAAACGAATCGGATATTTATAATATCAGACGTCCGAAAGTGACCCTAGTACGACTATTACGGATTCAGTGGACTCGATGATGGAGCGCCGATTTCAAATTGAGAGGATAACGACCACGCAGGATACTAACCTGGGTAAAAATAGTAATAGCAAGAGGCTAACCTGAGGAAAATAGCAGGAGGTGGTCAGTCAGATGGTCAGTTGTCCGTCCATCTAACATTAGAGGGTGGAGAATGCAGAGTTCACTTCGACGATAAGAGCTTGCCATTTCGTCCCAGTGGCTTAACGGCAGAGCATCGGCTGGCCAGTTCGGAGATCTAGAGTTCGATCCCCGGTTGGCGGCAGCGAGGTTCTTTAAACCTTTATATTTTTCCAGTTATTAGTTTTAGTGAAGTTTAGATGAACTAAATATTCAATTTTTATTTTCAATTAAATACTTTTTTCAAAAAAGCTGATACTATAGACATAGTTTTCAACACTTTACAACATAGTTGAAAAGTGTACATGACTTTGTTTATTCCGTCTGTCTGTTTGTTCGTTAACACGATAACTGCCGTAAAAATGACTTTATCAAAATGAAATTTTAGTATGTTGTTCAGACGGTCTGTGGGGCCCATGGGAATATAAATGAATGATTTCACCCAATTAGTTTTGGATTGAACCAGAGTTGAAAAAATGAAATACATTGAACCCTATGGGACCCCATTTTTCAAACATTTTTTAAGCAGATTAAAAATTCACAAATTATTGTTGTATTATGATAATTTTAAAAATATTAACGAGGAATGTATCGCATTTTAGGGATGTTTAAACCATGCAATTTATATTTCAATGCCGTCATTTAAATGAAGTTCATTTTTTTCGATGAAGTTCTAAGTTTTCAAATATAATACATTAATGTAGTATTGTGATAATTTTAAAAATATTACAGAGGAATGTATTGCATTTTAGAGGTGTTTAAATAAAATTGCATTGAAGTTATGTTTCATAATCAATGCTTTATGCACGATTGATATTTCTTGTTCTCTTTTTGCCTTGATTGGGCAATATTAGAATGGATGTTATATTTGTAACTTTGCACATATATAGAAATAATTTTGTTTACTCGTGCACTAATTTACTTTAGATGAATAGGCGTAATTCTATCAAACACGCAATCAAGTTTAAAAAATTGTCTGTCACTAGAAAGGCAGAAGAATGACGAAAATCGAACCGATATTCTGCGTCCATATTTATTGCCATAAAGCTGTAACCAGATCTCTAGGTTTGCCCAGTGGTGTTATTCCAATGTTATTTTTTTAACAGTTCACACAGTTAGAAATGGGCAATTATGCATATAGTAGCATATAAGCTTATCAAAGATGGGAAAGAATTTAGTTGGAACTTTTTTTTAATATATTATATTTTGTTTAACAATATATAGTACTTAAATCGAAAATAGCCGCCTTAATTAAAAATGAGTTCAATTTGGTTGTGCCCGGAGTCGATGCTATAAGCGTGCACAGTTTCAGTCTGCCAGGTCTCTAGGAAGGCTTTCAAGGGCCTGGAAAAACTTTTCGACCATCTGCTTTAGTTCTAGAGAAAAATCGAAAATATTATTTCGTTAGATTTTATCTCGTGGTCAATAGTATAAGTGTGCAAAGTTTTAACCTTCTAAGTCAAAAGGGAGGAGAGGGGTCACTGGGGGGACTGGAAAAACTTTTCTAAAAGAAATATTTTCTCCTCCCTGGAAAGGGGGATTTAAAATCTGGTTACGGTAGGTTTTATACCGTGGTCAATACCGCGAGCTTCCAAAGATTTAGACTGTTAAGTCATCAGGAGATTGCTGAAGGGCCTGGAAAGACTTTTCGACACCCCCTAATTTCTGCATCCACAGAGGGGGGGGGGGAGATCAAAAACCCAGCTCTGTTGTTTTTGTCCAGTGGTCTACACTATAAGCTTGCAAAATCTCCTAGGTCACTAGGGAAGGAGGGGAGTTCATAGGGTCTGGGGAAACGAAAACGCGATAGATAATTATTATATATAATTTTTTTTTCGCAATTTGCAAAACTGATTTTTGTGTCACTTATAAAAGTGTTATTGATTTATAACGCTAATAATAATGTTATGACAAAGCTTGCATTCGAATGTCAAACATTTGTAGCAGATTGAGGGACCAGTATCTACTTTTTGAACTCAATTATGGCATTTTTTATTCTCGCCGTTTAACCGTTTGTTTTACGAGTCTGCACAAATAGGTGGAAAACCGAACGAATGACAGTGATGCAGTTTTTACCATTGCAGATAACATTCCTTATTGCGTATGATTCAGACTTAAATGTGAAAATCTTTTACACATGAGATGTGAATATAGTAATGCTTTGGAACTCGTGTGCACTTTGCGAATATTTTATACCTAAACACACATATTGCCCTCTATTCATTTAACTTCTGAGATATTTTATTGACTTTTGTTTTTACATTTCTGAATATTTCGAGCATCATCCTGACGATATATTCATTTTTCCAAAAGTACAAATATTAATATTTTCGCGAAAGCCTTCAAATGAATCGTTGTTAACACTTTCCAACATAGCTGAAAAGTGTGTATGACTTGTTCATTCTGTCTGTCTGTCTATTCGCACGATAACTGCCTTAAAAATGACTTCATCCAAATGAAATTTTAGTATGATGTTGAGACGGTCTGTGGAAGATATGGAAATGGAAATGAATAATATCACCCAATTACTTTTGGATTGAACCCGGCTTGAAAAGGTGAAATACATTGAACCCTATGAGACCTCATTCTTCAAACATTTTTTAAGGGAATTTAAAATTCACAAATTGTTTCGAAAATTTTTGGAAATATTTTAATTATCCCATAAAATATATAAAAGTAATTTCAGCAAAATAGGTTCGGTAGCTTTTTAAATGAAAATTCATATAATATGGGTGTAATTATTATTTTAAGAGATCACGTGGCATACTTCAAAATAAAATACGGCATCCATCTTTTTTTCCTAATGTAAAAATCGTGAAGTTCTTTTTAAATTTATATTGAGTGTTGCATTCGTCCTAAAACCACTTTATTTTTGCGTATTTTCTGTGCATCTGTATTCTGTGTCAACGCAACTAACATATTTTTGAGTTTAAATGATCATCAAACTTTCATTATTTCTACAACAAAGCCTAATTTTAATGGATGCAGAATGTAAACAAGGGATTGCAAGATGAGTTGTATAAAAATAGCTGAATCTTTTTAACTCAAAATTATTTAGCTCTTGAGTCCGGAATAAAAGTGATATGAATGAAATATTCATTGCTTTTACATAAAGAGTGAGAGGTATATATCAATGACACCGTTTGAATAAAGTTCATTTTTTCCGATAGAGTTTTAATTTTTAAAAATATAATATATTATTATAGTACTGTGATAATTTAAAATATATTAGTGCTGAATGTATCGCATTTTAGAGATGTTCAAATAAAATTGTATTTGGTTGGAAAGTGTTTCAGAATCAATGCTTTATGCATGATTGATCTTTCTTGTTATCTTCTTGCGCAAATCCACATTCTATATATATTTTTGGTTCAATGAATATATACTTACTGCAATGATAACTTACCTGTAGAGATATAGGAAAATATATAAACCTCTAAATAAAACTATGAACTGTGAACAAATATCCATTTAAACTTTAATGACAAGAATCTGTTGATTTAAGTTGGTTAATCATCATCGGTTTAATACAGCAATTTATTTAGTGTAGTTTAAATTTTTAATGATAGTAGTATTTAATCGATGTATTTTATAACTTATTGGAGGTTCATAGGTTCTTTTATACAGTCAAGTTAGCTTTGAGTATATGAAAAAACTACAATGCAACTTCAAACCTAACTTATTACTAAACTGACCTGCAACTTGAACATGATGATCAAACTACGACACACTATACAGGGTCCCGAACGCCCAATTTGCTGCTCACGTCTTCGGACGAGCCGGTCGTTCTGGGTTTTCGACACTATACAGGGTGTCCCAAAAAGAATGAAATGCATTTTAATTCTTTACCTGTTGGAGATAAGTGGATAATACAGATATGCGGGGTTTTTTGATAATCTTGCTGCATTAAAAATAGAAATTTTCTGATTAACCCAATTTGTCTAAGGGGGTCGTATAAAAATTTAAAACGTGTCACTTTTTGAAAATGAATGGGAAGACTATTCCATTAACGTAGTCATATTTTCTATCTTACTTTCAATATTTTTGCAGTTTACATTGCCCACTTATCTCCAACAAGTAAAGAATTAAAGCGCGTTTCAATTTTTTTGGGACAATAGAACAATGAAGGACGATATACGTGCATTCTTACTTGAATTATCTTATTTACGTGTAGCAGACACGCGTGAGTTTAAACTGGTATTATATATATTTCTAGAAGTGTTGAAAATGTATTCACGAGAATTTTATAATGTTTGTATTTCCGCTAAATCTCGAATTTGACAATTTTCGAGAAAACTTTTGTTTATAATATTTTCTCTAGATTCAAATTAATTTCTGATTCATAATTAGGGCTTCTTATAAGACAGCCACAGGAGTCTGTGGCTAAAACATACGTTAAATAACCTAGATATTTTCCTGTGGAGTAGTATGCGGAAGTTAAAATTGTACCATTATTATAAAAATATAATTTATTGCGCCACTGCTTTAAATAAACACGGAAGTATACGTAAAGTAAAGTGATATAATGGAACGCGGAGGAATATAGGGGGGGGGGGGGACTTGTTCCGGAAATGTTTTCTATAGTTGAGGGGTTTTGGAGATAAAATATAAAATATTGGTAAATACTGATTCACATAATATAAAAAGGTAAAAAAAAATAACAGGAAGTAAGATACATATGCGGAATTCTGATGAGTACTCTTATCAAGTAATTTCTAGCATCCCTCTCATAATTTTATTTTATTTTACAGGCTTCTTCAGCAGCAGATGCAGCAGCAGCACCTAAAGCAGCAAACGAACGGAGGGTCGGCCAACTCCGGCAGCACGGGGCTTCATCTCGGCAACAGTCACCACCACCACCCGATGAACGGCGGCGGCGGAAACAGCAACGGTTCCAGCGGCGGCAACCACGGACCAGAGCGGAAGCGCCACGGCGGCGGCAACTCGTCCTCCGTATCAAGAGAGGACGAGGACGAGGATGATGAGGACAGAGTCAATATTTTAGACGACGACGACAGCCTCGGGAGTCTGTGTGGAAGCAGCTCGGCGCCTCCCAGTAGTCCCGCGGCGGTATCCACTACTTCAGAGTCGAGCAGGAGTCCATCCCCGCACCAAACCAATCACAATCACCACAGCCACCACCACCACCACCACCACAGCCACCATCACAGCCACCATCACAGGCCGCCTCAACCACCGCAACAGCCGTGACGAGCGAGGACAGTTTAGACTGAGTTTGTGTAAGAATACGTTTGTATAGGATCGGAACGGGATTGTTGAGCGAATGTTTAGGCACGGAGTGAACGACAGAATAAAACAGTCAGCTGCAAACATATTTATATTTCGTGACGTGGAAGAACTACCCGATACTTTGCTGAGGGAGAAAGAGAACTCGAAATTTGAAAAAAAGAAACGCAATCCACAAAATACTTGGTAATATTTTGTAATGGTACAGAAATGGATTTTTCAAAATAAGAATATGAATGTCCTCTACTTAAAGGTTGCTTCACAGCTACTCAACGGTAATCCTTGCACTCAATAAAAAAACTATCCAGTTCTTTGTTTCTTCTCCGTGTATCGTATCAATGGGAATCAGAGTGAATCTCAAGGAAATAACAGTCGTATGTGGCAAAAATCTCCTGCATTTTCCGAATCTTCAGTGGCCAGTGTTTCATCCAGACAATATGAATCGTGTAGATGCCAGGATTGTGAAGTTGCCCACCATCCGGCTGCAGAAGAAACAGTTTCAAAACTTCACCCGTGCCTACGTTTTCTCACGTCTGTCCGTACATGTTTTTCTCTCCCTGTTTCGTTAAATCTTTATCCGGTGGTTTACGTATTAGAGACTTGTGATTGGCTGCATCTTCAGAAGGAAATACTGGTTTCGAAGATACCCAAAGCTGCATACTGATCGTAAGTTTCCTTAAAGTATTTTTTTTCCCACGAATGTGTGTTATGATATGCGTCAGTTATTTTCCCAAACATTTAACAATCAGGTGCCCATTTTAAAGCACTCATTTTATAGGCGAACACTCTTTTAGAGATGGCTCTTAAGTGCACCTTTTTTCGGATTAGATATAAAAGAATTATCATTGTTATGAAAATAATTAATCCTTTTAATACTTTAATAATTTTTGTAATGGAAGTTATCAAAATTTGCATTTGAATGAATAAGATATGATGTAACAGGCGTGAGCTGTTCATTTTTCCAAGATTTAAAGAAAAAATGTATTAAAAGTAGTTTTGTTTAACTATTCTGCATTAAATACTTTGTAGCGCATGTTTGTATTAAATAGGCTACCATACATACATTATAAGTCAACGTGTATCAGTACAGACACTAACAGTTTATGGAATTGGTTAAAGTTCTGCAACTTGTTTCATTTACAAACACAGGAATATTTAAAACCCAATACTTGGCTAAAACTTTCGTTCCTTTCAGCACTTTGCGTACCCCTTCGGAACCATTTACGTACCCCAGGGGTATACGAATACTGCTTTTAAGAAACCCCGATAGGCAGATGCGCATTTTTTAAGACTTTTGAAAAGTGTTTATGACTTTGTTTGTTCTGTCTGTCTGTCCGTTCGCACTATAATTGCAATAAAAATGAGTTTATCAAAATGAAATTTTAGTATGTTGTTGAGACGGTCTGTGGGACATGTAAATGTAAATGAATAATATGACCCAATTAGTTTTGGATTGAATCCGAGTTGGAGAAATGAAATACATTGAACCCTGTGGGACTTCATTTTTCAAATATTTTTTAAGAGAAGCTAAAATTCAGAAATTGCTTTGAAAATTTTAGGAAATATTCAAATTATCCCATAAAATATATAATTTTTTTTAGCAATATCTGTTTGGTATTTTTTAAATGAAAATTAAAATAATAATGACACCCATATAATAGGATGAGATCACGTGATCCATTTCAAAATAAAATATGGCATCCATCTTTTTCCAAGAGTAAAATCGTGATTTTAAAAATTATTTTTTATTTATATTTAGTGTTGCATCCGTTCTAAAACCGCTTTATTTTTGCGTATTTTTTATATGCATCTATATCCTGCGCCAACACAATTATAATATTTTTGAGTTTAAATGATCCTCCAACTTTGATTATTTGTACAACGAAGCCTCATTTTAATGTATGCAGAATGTAAATATGTGATTGTAAGATAAATCGTATAAGAAGTGCTGATTTTTTTTCACTCAAAATTATTGAACTCTGGAGTCTGGAATGAAAGTGTATGAATGAAATAGTCACTGCTTTTACATAGAGAGCCAAACAATTTATATTTCGATGACATCATTGGAATAAAGTTCTCTTTTTTTTCGTATATATCGTATTTCAGAGATGTTTAAATAAAATTTCATTTCAGTTGGAAAGTATTTCATAATCAATGCTTTATGGATGATTGATCTTTTTTGTTTTATTATTATTGACTTATTGGTTTTTTCACTTAATAATTTAAGTCTAGCAGGGATAGCAAAATGGTTATCAACACTGAATACGGACAGATGGTGGCTAAGGAATTTCACGTTATGGTCCTCAATCTAACAGCAAGTAGATTGGACAATTTGAATTTTGCAAAATTTCCTGTCACAAATGTGAATCCAGAACAGACTTTGAAAAGTTGCCACTTCGACGATAAGAGGTTGCCATTTCGTCCCAGTAGCTCAACTGTAGAGAGTCGGCTGGCCAGAAAGGAGATCCAGGGTTCGATTTTCGGTTGGGACAGCAAGATTCTTTACAATGTCGTCCGAATATATCAACTCTGTAAGTTAGTGCAAAGATGTGGGAGGTCTGAAAGACACTCTAGACACAGATTCAGTGGACTTTGGAAGATTGAGCGCTGATTTCAAACTGAGGAGATGAAGACCATGCAGGAGGCTAACCTGAGGTAAAAATAGCAGGAGGTGGTCAGTCAGATGATCAGTTACCCGCCAATCTGGCATTAGAGGATGGAGAATGTAGAGTCCACGTAGACGATAAGAGCTTGCCATTTTGTCAAAGTAGCTCAACGGTAGAGCGTCGGCTGGCCCGTTCGTAGATCTAGGGTTCGATTCCCGGTTGGGGCAGCAAGGCTTTTTACAAAGTCTCTAAGAATACCGCAAAACCTATCCGTGTTTTTTCAAGAGAAATTTGTTGGATTACAAGTTTTAGAGGTCAATGTGTTGTGATCCACGTCTTTAAGTCCTGCCTGACCCAGGGAACGAAATGGACCGGATGTTCTTTTTTAGAAGATTCTGAGCAGGAATCGGGGTTAGTTTTAAAAATAAGACCGCACTAGGCCGGACGTAATCAATGTTTGAAAAGTTTATGAATCAAATTTCATGAAGGACATGAAATTTGATATTTCTGGTTGATTTCAGCTATTTGAGGATAAATGTTTCGAAAAATCTTTTAACTTAATTCTGAGCGCAAATATGGCACACACTATATATAGCACCGTCTGGGTCCGAGATCTAATTTATTATATGAAAATTTCTTCACCTGCATAGAGCGGATTCGGGCTTTGATACTATAGGGTTGAGTCGGATCGACTTGTGCAGACAGCAAGTTACAATTATTGGATTAAAAAAATCTGAATTGAATTTTACTCAGAATATCAATACTGTTTAGTAACAATTAGCCCGTTTGCACTGCATTGCATATAATAAGGTACTCAGTTGAAAATAGATAAATAAAATTAAATCCGAAGTAGTTAAATGTATAAGGCAATGTTCAATAAGGGGAAATCCAATTTAAAGTAAATGAAAATCAATACGCATATTGATAATTTAAGAAAATAAAACCATACAGGTTTTTGTTTTTTTATAAATGTTTAATACGGGTATATTTTTGCGTTAAAAATCTGATAGTCGCAACATATGCCTTTCTCTACAGACTAACCCCTTTTCTTTATGTGAAAAAATAATTGCAAATATCTGGAATGTTCTACTCAAGTTCTTCATACATTTCTATTCTGTATAATGTCCATCCTATATCGCCAATAATCTATTTATATTTTGCTTATTTATATAATATACAAGTCCATTTGTATAATAATTAGTGTTAGAATGAAAAAAATATGTATATACGCTTTTATGAGCAAGTGATTTCAAAATCTTCTTGAACTTTTCTTAAAAAGACACTGGAAAATTTTATTTTTCACTT
The DNA here is from genome assembly GCA_951213105.1 of Amaurobius ferox. Taxonomy (NCBI): domain Eukaryota; kingdom Metazoa; phylum Arthropoda; class Arachnida; order Araneae; family Amaurobiidae; genus Amaurobius; species Amaurobius ferox. The sequence goes on along the minus strand of OX578137.1, from coordinate 10,382,659 downwards.
TTTTAATTTTTGTCAATATAAACTACTTTAGTGTTATTTACAACCAAAGTGTAGTTCAAACTATCATTTTCTTAACGACAGAAACACTATTGTTCCAGATACTATTACGTTTGCCATGAAAATCAAATTTCAAAAAGTTCGTATTCTGATTCTGAGAATTACAAAAATTCTATGGAGTTATATATAATGTTTATATATTTATCGGCACAAAATTTCAGCATTAGTATTATAAAATTTCATCATAAGAGCATTAGTTTATTGCTTATAGTGTCCTCACACAGACGGAGGGATTTTTTTTTTTTTTAAGTATTCGATATATGTTTAAGATGTGTCTTAAAACTTTCTTTAATATAAAAATCTTAAATTCCAGCATTTTCATAAACAATGTTCAAAATATTATGAAAAACTAACAATATTATGGTAAGCAATAGCAAAAAATGATTGAATATTTCTTTAAATCGATAGACTTGCTATGTCTCTCTATTAGTTCAGATAATTTAGCACGAAAGAGCGAACATTTTTCCATTTATAAATGGCACTGACGAAAAAACCTAAGTTGGTCTTATAGGGTGTTGCACACTGTAATCAAAATAGCTTTGCGTACAAAATGCAATATTTTGTTTTATTCGTCAAATATATTTGAAAATTTTTGTAATTATGATAAATCTTGTAAATTAATTTATATAAAATTTTTATTTGTATTATCTTTTGAAGAATGTGATCCTTATTTCAAGAAAAATGATTAATATTTTAAATGTATAATCTTCTCAAAAGTCTTCGAAAGTAAATATTTCAGGCAGGACAAGCATTTCACGATTTATTTGGGAGATTCTAAGTGAATCGTTTTAGGTCTATATTGATAATAGTTTTCATAATTCTATATCAAATAAATCGGACTTTGGAAATTACAGTCAGAAATTAAGTATTTTTAAACGTTTAAGCTCGCATTTATTTGTGATATAAATGTTGATTCTATTTTGAATATCTGTCTCTACACAAAGTTTTCTTTAAGCTTCTACACAAATTTCCAAGGATTTTAGTGTGTGAACATCGAAGCGAAATTTAGCCTTCAGTCACTATCATGCAGCCTTCTTCTATTAAAAATGTTGCAAATCCACGCGATTTCTTAAGGTGTTTATGTGGTCAAGTGTAAACTCCTCTCAACACAATATTAGCCCAGACATGCGATCCACTCATTTCATTTTGACACTCAATAAATAGATTGTATTAAAATGTACAAGGTTAGCGACACTCATTAGCGCTTAACTCACGACTCAAACCTGCAGTCCGTCACTTCGAACTCTTGAAACGACACTGAACACTTACACTTTGTGCCGCATGGCGGCGCTTTTCACTCATGTCGTAGTATATATATATGCCAGGCCATGGAGGTAAAAGTAAGATGTTAAAATTTTATATTAAGAAAACGCCCCTACCGTTTGAGACAGGCATTCAGGTGGTGCAGGGACGATGTCAGTAGCCCTGCATTGTATGCATTTCCATGGCGAAATGCCGAAAATATTGATTTACATTGACAATTTTTTAAAAATAAATTATGAGCGCAATGCAAAGTAGAACTGAAAAAATAAAGAATATTCTTACGTATTCAAAAAACGGAATGTCTAAGTTTCTAACAGTTGCGAAATTAAGTAATGAGTTTGTAAAGTATCTTGCTGCCCCAACCGGGAGTTGAACCCTGGATCTCCGAACTGGCCAGCCGACGCTCTACCGTTGAGCTACTTGAACGAAATGGCAAGCTCTTATCTTTGGAGTGGACTATGCAAGTTAGACGAACTCTCGGTACGGTAGACCTCGGCGAGATTTTTTTTTTTAAATTGGAATTAGTTTTTTATTTATTTCATGTTGAAGTACAATTTTGAGCGATATTAATATAAATCGGTCCTTGACGATCAAAACAGAGTTTCCATTTTGACATCATCGGAAAGATCAAAGAACGTTCTTTCTAACGTTATGTGAACCGCATCCTTAGGTCAATTCCTTCCCATTTATTTATTTATTTTTAAATGCATCGAAATGTTTTGTTTTTTATTTCGCCGCATCCGAAGAAGGCACAATTCCATAGCTTGGCAAAAGTAGGGGTGTATATCTTAGCATTGTAGCAATTACTTTTTTAATGAGTCATTTTCTGATATTTTATTAATTATTAATCAGTATTTTATTAATTATCAGCCTAAAAATCGAAATTCTCCACATTGTCCTTTCTCCGGTTGGCTGGCCGTTACTATGGAAAGGAGTGGACACTTGTACACATGCGTGGTAAATAGCGTTGTTTACAAATGCCGGTCTATACAGCGAGCTCTCCAGTATTTCTCGATGATTGAAGTTAAAGTCAGTAGTGCAGGGCACTCGTCAAAATGTTTTCCCGACATAGGCTGTCCCAGGTCACATAAAATACAATCCGGGGAAGCAGCAAGTCCAATTCTAAGCAGATGAGCCCTGAGACAGTCATGACCAGTCAGAAGTCTGGACCTGGAAACTGTTTCTCACCGAGTAGCCTCTGGAATGACTGAAATGTGAGGTAAATAGTTGCCCGCGACTACACTTGCGCTGAAACTGCAGGATTATTTGGATTGAAACGAAAAGGGGAATGATTTCAGTTCAAAACAAACGATTTGGAAATGGAGTAGTGTTGTCTGTATCTGCTTTATTCAAGTAGCAGGCGCTTATTTAGAAGCCGGGAAACGGTGGTTCATTCGTTCTAGTTACACATATTGCATCCAGTAACTGTGAAAACGTTATGTATAGGGTTGTTGCTTGAAAAGTTCTTGAAGTTTAGTTCCATATATTTTTAGTATTTTATACATGTGAAAAGTGTATAAAGTACTTTTCCACTTCAAACCAAGATCATGACTTTTGTATGACTTTATTTACAGCTAGCTTCGCTGGGAACTCAAAACACACACGCACACACACACACATATATATATATATATATATATATATAAGAAAAAAAGGTTTGAAGATCCAATGAAAGAAAAGTGAGAATCTGTAACACGAAAATTCAAATATCTAACAGGCTTACGAAATAAAAGCATAAATCAACAAATCCTCAAGCAAATGGAAAAAAATAAAAAAAACAATTAAATAAAATAAATATCGAATCAACAAGTCAATGAAAAGTATCAAAATACAAAGGTATGGAATCAAAAAAAGAATAACAAACGAAATCAAGCACAAACGCTATACACGTGGACAAGGCTCTAAACCTAAATCATGAATTGTTCACTTCCACAAAAATCATATTCATGCCCAAGTTTTTTGTAGAAGCAAACACCAAAATGTATGTTTCTGAAGAAATAGACTAATTATATATATATATATATATATATTACAAATCTAAATACAAATCATTTGCAACGCTAGCATTACAAATTCTTCACGAGATATACTAATCTACAGTGAACTTCCAATCTAACTTATTACTAAACAGAACCTAACTCTCTACATTCCATGGACGATCAGAACACACACACACACCCGCGAACTCGGCAGAATGGCAGAGCCGTTATTCTAAAGTCTGTCTGTCTGTCCTTATAGATCTGGCCAATCATGAGTATGCGATTCTTCGGATTGAAAATTGAGAAGTTTAGGGCATACACTAAAATCAGGAAAAGTTGAATTAGAATAAGGATAATAAATAATAGAATCCTCAGAAGTGTATTATAGATTCCCTTCAAATTATATTTAATGATTTCATAGCCTTAGCTGAGATAAATTGAGATTTTTTAAAACTTTGTGAAAGAATGAGTGCAAGGTGAGCTGTCTTTTAACACGCGTCAAATGTGTTTCTGCGAATGTTTCTTTTAACACTTGATTGATAAAATATTGTTATTGATAGTAAAGCGTTATATCTTGCCATGGTTACGACCTTCGTTATCCCTTCATAATCTAAGGTTTAAAGGTAATAAAGCGATAACAAACATATCTCCCTTTTTAAAGATTCGAACATTCATCACCATGATATATGTTCTGGCTAGAAAAGTCACTGATGTTTCACTATCGTTTGGCTTTGTTAATTTTATTCGAACTAAACTTTATGTTATTTTTTTCGAACTAAAATTCTTTACAGCAAATAGACTCATGCCCCTGGTTGAATACTGGAGAACATGAAACCCAATCCCACCCAAGACAGGGGAACAATCCATTCCGCCACTGAACAGATTGATGAAGAATGAAAATAAAATGGAATCCCTTCTGTTCTGTAAGCTTTTAACATTAAATATATCACGTAAGCTTTTAACGTTAAATACATCACGTAAGCTTTTAACATTAAATATATCACGTTTATGTTTCAGCATATGCATCATAATCAGAATTATAGTATTTTTTTTTCGCTCATTTTCACGATCCTAATTACAATACTCGAAATAGAAATCAACTTTTACCACCACCCCTTTTTTTTGTACAAATAGCTTTAAAATATAAATTCTACTAGTTCAAGGTTATGGAATTATTTTCTACCTTTTTTAAAATCAATGAACTACAAAAATAGTTTCAAGAAGTAGTTAACGTTGTTTCTCTTGCAAGTTGGTTCAGTTTGCTAATCTATCATTTATTTATTTCTTCTTGCTACTCGTATTCTTACTAGTTATCTCTAATCTATTTTGTTATGAATTTTGTTTTACCACCGACTAGTTATTTTAGGCTAGCGTTTTGTCAGCTTGGCGGGGCTGGGAATTCGTCAGCCCAACTAAAGCTCCCTTTTCTGTAGTTCCTTCCCCACTGTTATGCATTCATTTATAGGATAAAATTGTACCTATTGTGTGGCAAAATTAAGTTTATTAATTATTTATTTAAATTGAGAACCTTCAAGTCATTTTCAAATGTCTAGTGCACATGAGATTCCGAATGTCAGTCAGACATACGCGTTTGTACGCACAGATATTATATAATATTCAGTTTGCGAAGAACTATTTGAAAACTGTACATAATTTGCATTGCCGAGACTTGCCTTGAAATATAAATAAAAAAAACATTGGCGCCAGACTCGCATGTTCTTTTTTCCCCTTTAGACACTCACTTGATCATCTTTAACACGACCTTTTAACGTGACGACACGGTGCGGCGTGTCGCACCGCTGGGATAAAAAAAAATAATAATCGATGTCTCCAGTTCATCACTCCATCGATTAATCGTTTTCCCTTCTAAAAATTTAATCGCTTGGGAGCTCTTCCGCTAAGCGATCTGCAGGCTTTGTGAGACGAGGGAAAAGCAGTAAATAATAATATCCAAACTTCAATTATGAAGGGGGCCATAATCTATCGCTTCGTCGAAGTGTCACCCATACCTGTTGGAAGCAGAGAAAAACGATAAATTTCTACCGGGAGCAATATTTCAACTCAGCTCGATCCGAAAATCCTGTCTCACGTTTCGTCAGTTTCGGAGCCGTGAAATATCCCTGTTGTGGAGCTTTTGCATTTAGGACATGATGCGAGTTATGCGCGAAGGTGCTTTCCCCTTCCATCCCCCCATTACTTCCATCATCGTTTTTTAGGGGCTAAGAGAGTGTTTTGGCTGCGTTGAAATGAAATCGTGGAATATTTTATATCTATCTTATATTTATACATCTGTATGTCACATGTTGCAAGTGTAAGATGACAATTTTTTTTTTTAATCCAATAAATTTAGTGTTACATTCAGTGGTATATTTCGTCTCATATTCTGAAATGCTTTGCAAAATCTCTACTGATTTAAAATGATTCAGTATTTAGATGTAGTAGGAGGCCTTAAACAAGCAATCGTAATGAAATGCATATGAATCCATTTGATATACATTTTAATTTCATTTCTTTATAAATAGCAAAAGTGCAAACGATAAGACTCACCATTTTGATTTTCAGTTTGTTTTGCTATTTTGGTTATTCTATCATGTTTTAAATTCTTATATTTCTGCTTATAACCTTTTAGACTATATATGGAATATATTGCACGAATATAAGCCACAAAATTTTGGATATATTTTCTATCCCGGCCGTCCAACTGTTACTCTAAACCTTGGGATAGGGTCAGATGACCTAAGTAGTGTAATGTGTAAGCGATAAAACTGAAATTAAATAATCACAGACGATAAAAGGAATCAATGAAACCCTCGAATCCTGTCATTGATTAAAAATCTGACGTGGGCAGCACATGACTTTCCCTGCAGACTCATATTCACGTTCTCTTTATTTCTTCAACAATTCATTATATTGAGTTTAATGGTACAAAATAATGTCCATAATAATTTAAAATAACACTGAATTGGCACTTTTAATTCAATTTTCGTTCTCAGTGGGTAACTGGACTTATTTTCAACGGTGGCGTAGCGAAAATGCGAAAAAACTAAAATATCTCGAGAAAGGCTAGCCCTAGTGTAATGGGGTTAGTCTTATTCTTTTCATCGTTAAAAATTACGTATAACACAAACATTTAATGGATATATTAGAGCATACGTAGTTTTTAATTTTAGATTTTGACAATATTTCTTGGCCATTTCGCAAAAAAAGGCAGTTTATTTTTTTCCGAATCCTACCAAAATCTAATCAGCACCAGGGTGACCTACAAGTGACTTATCTACCCAATTTTAAAAATTTGATTTATTAGTTTTCTAGCTAGACTGGATACAGGCCATTTTTGCGGGTACAGTTTTACAGGCCATTTCGCAAAAAAAAAAGGGGGGGGGGGGTGTTTTTTCCCGAATCGTACCAAAAACTAATCATTACCAGGATCTCACACAAGTGGCTTACCTACCCAATTTTATGAAATTCGGTCCATTAGTTGAGTTAGAGTGGATACAATACATTGCACAGACAGACAGCCATACACACACACACAGACGTCAAGTTAAAAATAGTGTTTTCGTGCTCTAGAGGTCCCGAAACTTGTAGGTCCGTTGAAAACTCGAGTTGCGATGTTCAACATGATTCCAATTCTTTCCCTATACATTACCATGTATTGCTGAAAAAATAAAAATGGAGTGTGTACAGCACATGACCTTCTCTCTAAATTTACGAATTTTGATATTCCGGGAAAACAGCATGACCTTTGCGAGTTTTTCAACAACTCAACCTTGTTGCTGTTAAGTCAATAAAAGTAAGCATGCCTAATATCTTATAAACCGCTCTACTATTTTCAGAAAACTCAGTGCTCTCCGTAGAAAAGTAAAATTTCAAATTTCCATCTCGACATGGCGACTCAACAAAGGTGTCCATTTATGTATTGCTAAAAGTACAAACCATATTAATATATAGTCTTCTTTTAAACACGATAGGCAATTCAATTTGGGAGTTAACAAGTTTTGGAGGCAGAAAACTGTTTTTTTCTTCGGGTCAAAGAAAGAAGCGCAACTTTATTTTTCTCGGTATTTATGGGATGCTGAAACCGCTGATCGGCAATATCCTTGCTTTCAGATCCCCTCCCCCTTCTATGAGTGCATCAAGGTATAGAGCATGGACACGACGCGGAAACAAACAGTCTGCGTAGTAGAATGCTCAGAAACGTAAGGGTGAAAAGGCGTTATTTTTTCAATAGTGGGTCATGGTAAACGCAAGATGATGGCCGATAAGAATTGAAACTAAGCATCGAAATGTATCTTTGTGATGAAAATAAGTTATTTAGAATACTTGAATAGCACCAGATTTCATTTGTTAAAGTGCACTTTAAGTGATTTTATTTTAAGTGTATTTACACGACTACTCATTTTTACTGTAGTCACTCGCTAGCGTTCTAAAGATGTATACATTGACTAGCCAATTCTGCAATGTATATGCGAGCAAGAAGGGAAAGATACATAGCGATTTTTTTTTTAAAATATCGTGTATATATGTTAGTGAAAGTGAATATTTTATTTTCCGGTTCATTAAAAATATCCAGAAAAGAGGATAGATTTCGATATATCCTATTAAAATAAGAGGTTAAAAGATTGTAGGTTTCTAAAGTAGCCGTATTTAATACAGAAATAGTGAAAAATTCCATACTGCTAAGCGAACGAGTACTTTGTTTTGGAAACGTCAGGGCAAAAGGGTCCATGCGACGTCATACCCGTGCTCTATAGAAGTGCAATCCTTGTTTTCAGACCCACATCCCTTCTATGAGTGTGAAGTACATCGAGGTATACAAAAAGGATACTCGCCCAGCTTTCCGCAGTAAAATGGGCGAACACACGTAGACGACCAGAAAGCAGCATATTTTTCGTCATGTTGGGTCACATTTATTTTTGTTCGGTCTTGACTCGAATGGTCGGGATATTCTTGTTATGTTTTGGCGCGCGCCAATCTTATGTATTACTTCTCGTTTCGGATCGGCTGGACTGTTCTTTATGCTGTTTCCTGATTGGCCCCCTCTTACTCCAGGTCATAGGTATATAATTCCGGCTGCTTCTTCCTCTTGAGCCCAGTCCACTTTTGGACTTCGGGTTTGCATGGTTCACAAAGGGGAACCAGCGTATCTTTGAAACAGCTATTTGTTGCGTTATTGCGCTATTTATGCTTATATTCGTTGCTCAAGTTTTCCTCATATTGGCCTTTGTAAAAATATACAGGGTGATTCCAAGAAGATAAGCCAAACCTTACGCGGTGGTAGTATACACCAAACCAAGCATTTTCCCTCATAGTTTACCGGGTGGGAAATGAAACGTTACAGGGCGCTTACTCGTTGGGAAGTGGCCGCTCCGCAAACTTAAAAGCGTCATTCTAGTTGATATTTTCTGGTTGAAGAAGAGAACCACGTTTGCAAATTTCATCCGGGGAAGAACAATACTTATGCAATTCCTTACGTCTCGCCTCCATTTTGGGCTAGAGGTGAGGAACTATCTGGACGTCACTTTTTCGGACCGATGGATTGGGCAACGGGGTCCCATAGCTCTTGGCCCCCCACGATAACCTGATCTGTCGTGTCTTGACTTCTTTTTGTGGGTATATCTCAAGAGTCTCGTTTATGACACGCCCCTTGAATTTGAAGAGGAACTCGTTGAAAGAATTTCGGCTGATGCTGCCGAAGTGCACGATATGTCTAGTCTGTTCGAGAGGGTTCGTCAATCCTCCATCGCCGCTGTGAAGCGTGTATCCAGATTGGCAGTCGCTCTTTTGAGCCATTAATGTAATTATTTTTTTGATTAAACGTCATTTTTGTGTTTTCGCCTCACCTCATCGGTTTCACGATTAAGAGCTCACTGGTGCATTTACGTTTCACTTTCGACCCGGTAAATTATGGAGGAAAACGCTTGGTTTGGTGTATATTATCACCCCGTAAAGTTTGTCCCATCTTTCTTTTTTATCACCCAGTATATTCTTCTGCAATAAGGATAGTGGTTCCGTCAGACGTGACGTTACATGAACATCATTAGCAGAGAATGCGACTTTATCCGCTTGCGTCGGCAAAATAATGCCATACAGTCATCCTATACCCGCTCAGAATGTCCGGACGAAAAGTGAAAAGGCGCAAAAATCAATTCTGTATCATCTCCTGTCTTATTCAATATCCAACAAAGCGTGAAAGAGTAAGAGCGATCGGAATCGCGATTCAAATCGAAAGATTCAGGAATCATTCATCAGATTATATATGGATACCCGAATTCCCGTCATTGTTATCGGTGGCTTAACCAAAGTGTATCTTGGATGCGATAAAAGCCTCGGACTGTTTGCCATTTTGTTAGTTTTCCACGGGATTATAGCGCGAGAAGGGATCGGCGGCGCGTGCAAATCGCTCAGTCTCGGAATAAATTTGAATGGGAATTTCAATCGGCTCATTTGGCGCGGATATTTATATTTAGATAAACGTTTCTGGTTAGTAACTTTATAGCGAGGATCGCTCATGAGTGGTTAGACAAAGATTAGAAATCGAAATGGATACATCTATACATTTTTTCAACTCTTACTTCAGCGAAAGGTTTCATTCGGCGCAACTGTATATTAAAATGCTGCACAAAAAAGAAATGGAGGTAGAATCTCTGGAGGCATCTAAGGGAAAGTCATGGAGCGTCCTCGGCAAGAACATTTCTGTCATTCCAGAGTCTTCTCGACGAGAAGCAGTTGCTAGGTTCAGACTTCTGACGGTCTCAGGGCTCATGACCATCGAAATGGACTGGCTGCTTCCCCAGATTGTATTTTATGTGACCTAGGGCAGCCTATTCCTGTAAAACCTTTGTACCCTGCACTAGTGACTTTTAATTCAATCATTGAGAGATACTGGAGAGTTCGCTGTCTAATGGCCTAGCGGCCAAACGACCGGCATTTGTAAGCAAACAGCACTTCAGCGAAAGAAAAAATATAGCTTTCGTGAACATTTCCAAAGTTTCTATTCAGATGCATCTACTTTAGAAATTTCTTTTTAGCCATTTTCATGAGATATCTGCATCTGTAGCTCGTTTTCGGAATATAAACATGCACAACTGTTTGTGAGAATGGCAACACTAAATATTCGATTGAAATGGATCTGGTGAATTATAGTAGAAAACCGATTATACGGTTGCGGAGCTATACAGGATGTTTCCGCTTAATTCGATAACGCGTTCTTATTGCGGTGAAACAAACTTCGGATAAGTGTCGGACGACGCATTGGATCCAATCAATATTGCGGACTTGTGCGGACTTTTTAGAGTTAATCCATGACGCCCGCTTGTATCGCGAAGTCTCGAGAATACGTTTTCCTTTTACGTAAATTCGGCAGTCTTCACTGCGTCTGACGACAGTTTTAGGATTTTGACGGATGGTTAGAAAGGCTATATTTATTTCAATGTCCCGTCGAAGATCATTGCCGTCAGGAATTTCAAGTTCCGAATATTCGTATTCCAAAACTGCACTCGTCAGTAGGGTGGGTGAGGCAGTGTAGTAGTATAAACGCTTAGTCCTGGAGACGATGTAGAGAATAAAAGTGACCGTTTCAGGTCATCATTTTTTACTTTAAATATTCAATAGTTTAATTTTCAGATCACATGCATGTGAGAACGTTATTCTCTTATTCTCATAGCACGACAATTTCTTCCAATACGACTCTGTTCCCAAAATAAAAACAATTCGTGTTAGATACTGAGAATTGTAATTATGAATTTTCATTGCGTAGTTAATACTCACGCGATCAAAAGAGACTCAAGGCTACAGAACTGGTGTGCAATACAACAAGAAAGCTCAATCATGCATAAAAATTGATTATGGAACACTTTTCAACTGAAATGCAATTTTATTTAAATATCTCAAAGACTATACATTCATCGGTGATTTTTTTTAATTATCATGGTACTACAATAATTTATTTTACTTGAAAACTTTAAACTTCGTCGAAAAAAAAATGATCTTTATTCAAATGGCGTCATCGAAATATAAATCGTTTGGCGCTCCATGTAAAAGCAGTGTATTCATGCACTTTTATTCCAGAGTCCAGTGTTCAACAATTTTGAGTGAAAAAAATTCCACAATTCTTTTACAGCTCATCTTACAATCACTTGTTTACATTCCACATCCATTCAAATGAGGCTGCTTTGAAGAGAAATAATCGAAGTTGGAGGATCATTTAAACTCAAAAATGATGTCATCTCGTTGGCGCAGAATATAGATGCACAGTAAATACGCAAAAATAAAGCGGTTTTAGGACGGATGCAACACTCAATATAAATTTAAAAGAACTTTAAAAATCACGGTTTCTACTCTGAGAAAAGAGGATGGATGCCTTATTTCATTTTGAAGTGGGCCACGTGACCTTTCCATACAATATGGGTGCCGTTATTATTTTAATTTTTATTTCAAAAACTTCCGAACCTATTTTGCTGAAAATTTCTTTTTATATATTTTATGGGATCATTTGAATATTTCCTAAAATCTTCGAAGCAAGTTGTAAATTCTAACTTCTCTTAAAAAATGTTTGAAAAATGGGGTCCCATAGGGTTCAATTCATTTCACTTTTTCAACCCGGGTTCAATCCAAAACTAAATGGGTGATATTATTAATTTACATTCTCTTATGTCCCATAGACCGTCTCAACAACATACTAAAATTTCATTTTGCTAAAGTCATTTTTACGGCAGTTATCGTGCGAACGGATAGACAGACAGACAGAATGAACAAAGTTATACATACTTTTCAACTATGTTGTAAAGTGTTAAAAAGGGACAAAGGAAAGTGATTACGATCTCAAGATCATATGCTCTCTAAGTACGTATTTCGGTACGTATAAGTCTGAAAACGAATATATATCTTCGAGAGATAAAATTCCTTATAAGAGTATTCGTAAGATTTTCAATTCGAAAAGAGGAAGTGCCTTTTATAATAATTTAATCAATAGGAGATAACTGCTGAGGTGATTAGGCTATTGAATTCATAAGTGTAGCTAGGGTTTCGCAAAGACAGGGAGGGGGTTTCGGCAACCATCGAACATGAACATTTCGGAACTGCACATTGCATAGTCAGTGGAGACCCAATAATGGGCTACCATAATCATTAACCCAATAGAGTTTCCACTGCCTACGACATGGAATGAGTTACATAAACGTAGATAATGGGAAGTCGTGACTTTTTATTGACTGAAAAATTGCATTAGTTTTTAAAGGTTTTCCTATTAGAAAACAAAATTCAGTATTGTAACACATCTCGCTACCCATTCGGACCTTTAACCGAGATCCCTGCTATACCTATCATAAATTGCCTCACTTTTTTAGTAAAACACACACACACACACACACACACACACACATATATATATATATATATATATATATATATATATATATATATATATATATATATATATATATATATATATATATATATATATATATATATATATATATATAAGTATAAAATTAGTATAACTATTTTAATTTTATTTTTAATTTTATCTTATTTATTATATATATATATATATATATATATATATATATATATATATATTGCTGAATGTACACTTTACTAGTGATCATTTTGACCCTAGAACATGGCAACTTATAGTAGATGAGTGGATGACTTATTTTGCTTTATTCGAGTGGACTGTTGACATTTTGAATGGATATGAAATGGGTAAAAAGTTTGAGAACCACTTCTCTGTTACAATGCTCCCCCCCCCCCCCCTCTCCATATTTATTTTGAATGAAAAATGTTCTTTCTGACTTTCCTTCTTTCGATCGCAGATGAACAAATGATGAATCCAAGACCAGACAAAACTATCTTAGAGAGTTAATCGGCCTTTTTTTTTCGTCAGTGCCCCAAATAAATATAATGATTGGCTAGGATTGCGCACTTTCGAGGTATGTGAGACCCTCTCCGAGTTAATGATTAGGATTTACTCTTGGCCCTCTACGTGGCCACCTAATTCTAAACTTCTTGGAATCCACACGTCTGTCGGAGCATTCATATCCTTTGCTTCAATCAAACGTAGTGATTCAAATTTCGTCCAATCAAAACCTGGATCACATATCATCTTATCCAAACCAAATCAACTTTTCGCTTTGCCTCATTCCGCGAAATCTCGTATTCCCTTCGCACGTGACGAGCGTCCGTTTTCAACCCTTTTGCTCGTTTCAAGACCACGGTCGGAATCACGTTAAGACAGAGAGATGAGGATGACCGGCCACTAGAGATGTCGATTTTCCGGGAAATTTTAAAACGGAAAATGTCCCACAGTGGAAAATTTTCTCTATATTACATTTCAGCTAGAATAATATGTTCAGTGACTTTTATTATTTCTTTCAATATATTTTTTTCTTTTATTATTTCTTATTATCTTTATTAATTCTTTTATTATATTCTTTCTCTCTCTCTCTCTCTCTCTCAAGTATTTATCCTTCTATTACAGCTATAGTCAAACGTATATCATATAACAAGGCTAAAACATAGTTTAAATCTAAACGTATATAAAAAATTCTATGCATGAAAATTTCTTATTCTATCTGTAGACTGCAGTTAGCAGCTACAACTTATTATTTTCTTTAAATACACTTATTATCGAAAACTTTCTATTTAAAAAAAATAATTTTATTTTGTCTATAAGTGTTTTAATCTTCAAAATTCCAATTTTAAGATATTGCACAAAAGGAATAATTGAAAATTAAGAAATAATTAAAATTGTTAAACCTTATCAAAATCATAAATAATTTACTGTTTGTTATATGTATAAAAAGTGGATTATAAAATGTAATGTTCCAAAAAAAATAAATAGTTTATAATTGAGAAATGCATCGAATATTATATTGCATTTCTTTCAATATCTACTGATAATTCAAAGTAAAATATTCTATCATCTTTTTAAAACATATAATAAACTAGTAATTATTTTTGCTATGTATAAAAATAAGTTATTAAATATACAAACATATTATACGACAAAAAATATATTTAAAACTTGCTTGTAACTAAGTACTTTTAAAAATAAATCATTTTATATAATATTAAAAATTGTTTAAAAAATACCTGGTTGTGCTTGAACGAGTAACATGTGAAAGGCGAGACAATTTGCAAGAGAAGTTAAGCATATAGTGCTATTAAAGCTTTTTCCTTCAGCACAAATTGCAAAAGCATTCCATTTTTTACTATTTTTTATACATTTTGGATAACTTAATACTGAAAGAATAGTTTTAAATAAGTAATTAGTAATTTTTTTCTGAGAATGAATGAAATATCACTTGTACCCTTTTGGTTGTCATCCATTCTTTTTCTATAAAATTAGGTGCACACACATTTGCCCCCCACCCTTCTTCATTTTTTCCTTTTCAAAATTAGAAAACTCAAGATCGAAAACTTTTTGTAAAGCTACTTGATTTCCGGAAAAACAGTTTGGAAAGAGTATTTCATTCTGTTTTCAAATTAATTAAAAATAAATAAAAGAGAGCGAAAATTTTTCCGCAAATTTTCCGATCCCATCTCGATCTCGCCACCATATAGTGAAGTCCTCAACACCATTTCAGGAACAGAAATGCATGTTCGTATTCGGTGCTTTGTCCCTAATATTTCCAGCATACCGATGGATTGTAGCCAATCTTTATATACATAATTTAAAACATTTTGAATGCATTTAAAACACTCATTGAAAAATCGGCAATGGCTCTAGGTCGATGGGCTCGAATGGTTTAGCGGGAATAATATATTTTTTGTCGGTTTGTTTATCTTCTTTAGATATTTTTAAAATTAATATTAAAATATCAAAATTTGAACCACTATAATTGGAAAATTAAGAACCTTTCCCGAAATCTAATTATATATCATTTGAAAGGGCTATGATTTACGGTTTACAGCTCATAGCCTGCATTTTATGGATCGAGATATAAGCATTACAGGCTTAAAAAACTTAAAATTTTCACTCTTTTTAACTTCACACGACGGTTCCTTAAAAATTACAAATGCTATGCAAAAACAAATGATTAATCTAAATGGTAAATTTCCCAATTTAGATTTTTGTCGCTTACTGTTTAAATCTTTCTCTTATAATTTAGAAAATATTTTGAGCGATGTTTGGTGGGGGTAAAAACATGCTCGGATTACAATGTGTTCGTTTTTTCGAAACTAAAATGTTTAAAATATTAAAATAATGAAATTATTTTTAAAAGTCTACTTCCAACAAAAGAAGCAAAAAGTATCTCCATTTTTAACACTTTACAACAAAGTTGAAAAGTGTTTATGACTTTGTTCATTCTGTCTGTCTGTCTGTCTGTCCGTTAGCATGATAACTGCCGTAAAAATGACTTAATCAAAATGAAATTTTAGTATGTTGTTCAGACGGTCTGTAGGACCTATGGGAATATAAATGAATAATATCACCCAATTAGTTTTGGATTGAACCCGGGTTGAAAAAATGAAATATATTGAACTCTATGGGACCTAATTTTTCAAATATTTTTTAAGCGGATTTAAAATTCACAAATTGCTTCGAAAATTTTAGGTAATATTCAAATTATTCCATAAAATATATAAAAAAAAAATGTCAGCAAAATATATTCAGTAGTTTTTTAAATGAAAATTTAAATAATAATTACACCTCTTATATGAAGCGATCACGTGACCATGATATGAAAAGATCACGTGACCCACTTCAAAATATAATATGGCATCCATCTTGTCGCAAAATCGGGATTTTTAAAGTTCTTTTTAATTCATATTGAGTATTGTATTCGTCCTAAAACCGCTTTATTTTTGCTTAAATTCTGTGCATCTACATACTTAAACAACGCAATGACAATATATTTGAGTTTAAATGATCATCCAAATTTGCTTATTTCTACAACGAAGCCTATTTTTCACTTATGTAAAATGTAAACAGCAAAATATGTAGGATGAGTTGTATAAGAATTGCTGTATTTTTTAACGCAAAAGTATTTAGCTCATGGAGTCTGCATAGCTGATATGAATGAAATATTCATATAATTTACAGAGAGAAGGACGATTTTTTTTCGATGAAGTTTTAAGCATAGAGTTTAATTACTTGTAGCTCCATGGTCTTAAGTTTTTAAATAAAATAAATTATTTTAGTACTGTGATGAATGAAATGATTGGGAAAATGTTATGAATGAAATGCTGCTTTTATAGAGAGCCAGGCGTGTTATTTATTCTTATGATGTCATTTGAATGAATGTCAGTTGTTTTCAATGAAGTTTTCAAATATAATAAATTATCGTAGTATTATGATGATTTTAAAAATATTATCGAGTAATGTATCGCATTTTAGAGATGTTTAAACCAGGCAATTTATATTTCAATGCCTTCATTTGAATGAAGTTCAATTTTTTCGATGAAGGTTTAAGTTTTCAAATATAATAAATTAATGTAGTATTGTGATAAGTTTTAAAATATTACTTAGGAATGTATTGCATTTTAGAGATGTTTAAATAAAATTGCATTGAAGTTGGAAAGTGTTTCATAATCAATGCTTTAAGCATGATTGATCTTTCTTGTTATCTATTAGGTCCATAGATATAATCTTCGAATGTGTAACGTTCTTATTTCAGTTAGAAATATCTTAACCACAGATGTTGTTTTCATCAAAAGATTCTAAAATGGATTTAATATGCTCATTTAAAATTTGTCTAATCCATCATTGCGGATATGGCATTCGTATGCATATCTCTAAATCTATCTATTTATCATCTATTTAGATGCATTTTAATGCAAACAATTTACATCTATCTTAATCTAGAACTTGGCGTTTGTTTTTCCGAAAACAATATTGCGGATGGACATTAAAATGTTCCTATGTGTGATCTATTTACCCTTTGAGTTTCCTATATAAGTATGGTGATATTATTATCTGTTTGCAAACCAGTTTTTAGACGATGAAAGTCGCTTTGCTGCGAAGCAACTTTTACAGGCACGTAGAACTAGCATATATCCAAGTGACCATGACAAGACATTTGGCGCCATTCGGTTACATTTGACAATAGTTTTTAACACTTTACAACATAGTTGAAAAGTGTTTATGACTTTGTTCATTCTGTCTGTCTGTTTGTCTGTCCGTCCGCACCATAACTGCCGTAAAAATGACGTTATCAAAATGCAATTTTAGTATGTTGTTGAGACGGTCTGTGGGACATATGGGAATATAAATGAATAATACCACCCAATTAGTTTTGGACTGAACCCGAGTTGAAGAAATGAAATACATTGAACCCTATGGGATCCAATTTTTCGAACATTTTTTAAGCAAATTTAAAATTCACAAATTGCTTCGAAAATTTTAGGAAATATTCAAATTATCCCATTAAAAATACGAAAAAAATTTCAGCAAAATATATTCGGTAGTTTTTTAAGTAAATATTAAAATAATAATGACACCCATATTATATGAAGAGATCACGCGACCCACTTCAAAATAAAATAGGGCATCCATCTTGTGTCAAAATCGTTATTTTTAAAGTTCTTTTAAATTTATATTTAGTGTTGTATCCGTCCTAAAACCGCTTTATTTTTGCTTGATTTCTATGCATCTATATTCTGAAATAACGCAATTACAATACGTTAAATTACTTTAATGCAGTTAAATTACTTTTACCTCCATGGTTTTAAATTTTTATGTAAAAAATAAATTATTGTAGTTTTGTAATGAATGAAAGGAATGGAATAAAAGTGGATGAAAGAAATATTTACTGCTTTTACATAGAGAGCCAAGCGATTTATATTTCAATGACGTCATTTGAATAAATGTCATTTTTTTATGAAATTTTTAGCTTTCAAATATAATAAATTATTGTAGTATTGTGATAATTTTAAAAATATTACCGCTGAATGCATCGCATTTTAGAGTTGTTTAAACCAGGCGGTTCCTATTTCAATGGCGGCATTTGAATGAAGTTAATTTTTTTTATGAAGTTTCAAGTTTTCAAATATAATAAATTAATGCAGTAGTGTGATAATTTAAAAAATATTACCGATGAATGTATCGCATTTTCGAGATGTTTAAATAAAATTGCATTGCAGTTGGAAAGTGTTTCATAATGATTGATCTTTCTCGTTAAAATAATGTCGATAACTTAATTTATAAAAAATATTGGAAAGAAACGGTATACGAATAACAGATGCATCTCAGAGTCTCTGATCTTTAATCTTCACCTCAAAGTTTCAGCATTCTGGATAATTAGTTTAGTAACTTTCGGATATCAATAAAAGTCCGCCAATCAACCTTTGCAACTTTTGACTATTTAATATTTTGGTTTGGTTGTACAGTTAGAAATTTATGGATGTTCTCCTGGAATTGGGTATGTTTTGTTTCTGCAAATACTTCCTTAATTATCCATAAAACAAGTTATATAAAATAAATTCTCCCATTCTATGCGAATTCATTTTTAGTGCGGATTTTATAGCTCACGGCATCACGTGAATGGAATTGTGAGTGGATGTGAATTTAAATATTACTTTCCCAATGATTTAAATTATATTTAGGAAAGAGAAATGCTTTTTAGGATTGTCAGGATGAGCAAATAATAGGTTTATAAAAAGAATATATAATTTATATACTAATAATAATCTCACAGGTGATGGCTTTTAAGATTATTAGGATGCAAATAATAAGTTTATAAAAATAATATCTAATTTATATACTACTGATAATCCTACAAGTGATGGATCACAGTAATTTATTTAAACTGCTTTTGATTGAATGCCTTGTAATATAATTCCATCCCCAGGATCTAAAGTAGGTGATCACATTAGGTCTTTCTCTTTGGTGGTCAATAAAGATGCAAATAAGTATGACTGAGAAGCAAGTACGGCTATCTATCGACTCATAAATAAACCTATAATAAATTGATGGCTCTCAAAAGGAACCACAAATGTACTCTGTATGGAATATTTTAAAAGATGTTTTTCTGTTCGATTTCGTGGTAAATGTGGACTCTGCAAATTTACTTTCAAAAATCAGGATCACCCGCGACCCGATTGTAACCTAGGAAGATAGAACATATTCTATTCTGTTTTCCTTCCTCTTACATTGTAACTGATACATACAGCTGGTGAAATTCTGATATCTATAAACTAATCTGCTAAGGATAAAATTTGGTGGTAGAACATATTAGGAACTTCTTCTGCTGTAATTGATACCAGTGCCATATGCTTTCTGCGGAGTATGAAATTATCAGTGAAATTCATTTAATAGTGTAAATATAAATAATAATAAATGAGTTGGGATAATCCTGATGTACAATAAAGAATGTGAGACCTTCTCGAATATGACTCAAAATGCACCCTTCTCAATGGTTAGTAAAGTGATGAAATCAACGGTTCCATTATTTCCGTTGCCAGATTCGAGTAAGATAACGCATTATTTCTCCCACTTCGAAGTTTTCATCTCAGGATTTCATCCTCCAGAATGTCATTTCATATTCCAAATTCCGTCAATTGAATTCCCCGTTTTCTGTCATCATCTATCTGCCAGTAGGAAGTTCTGTCGATGTTCACGCAGAGCGCTGCTGTGGCACGGGACATTGCCTAATTGAGCATGCATTATCTTACAATCTGTACCCCCGGGGTGCGATACAAGGGAACGGGGTTACCTACTGGAAACTAATCGCGTATTTATTTGCCAGATTGCTCATGTTTTTCGTTCGATCTGCGCTGAGAAAGAATTGCCGCACGAATGGTCTGGATGAGTTTCGTTGTTCCCGCCTTGTGTAAAATGTGGCGATGTTTGCGGGGATATTAGTCTCTGATTGGCTGCGGAACATCATCGGTAGCAGAAGAACGACAATTTGGGACGCTGAGAACATGGAATTTATTTACTTGTCTCTTGGCAGAGATATTCATCTCTCATTTAAATACGCTTAGGATTAGCAAAACAAGCGCGTTATTGTGACTATCAGGAAGTCACTGAAGGAAGTTAGTTCACCATCATCCGATATCGGTGGCACTGTAAGAGACCTAGGATATAACTGGTTGAAGGTCCCTGGTCGAAACAAATTATCTTATAGGCCATCAAGATATAACTTATAACTAATATATGATATTTTGTCACAAGTAAGACTTAAACCTGCGACTTCTTAATATCTAGATAAGCATTCAACTATTTGAGATATCCGAACCATGAGAGAACCCATTTCTCCTGCTATTAATTTAAGGATGATGTATTAAAATAATTCAATTAAATTAACTATTATCTCCGTGTTTATTACAATTACTATTTTTTAATGAACCTGTCAAGACAGCAGTGCCCCGACTGATGCCCAGCAGGACACCAGTCAAGTTTTAAACAAAACTTGAGTATAAGTAGAAGCAGTGAATGGACAGAATCTGAAAAGTTGACAGTGTCCGTTGGAACATTGTGTAGTTTTAGAAATCATCGACATGATATAACTATCAAACAATATTTCTAATAAAATGAACGTAAAGGAAGGACTATGTATTCACTCTGTTAGAGAATATCAGCTGCGAGTTGATTTATCACTCAAGGCAGTGGAAGCAAATTCTAGTTGGATGCTTTAAAAACTGTTCCATTCAGGTCGAACTAAATAAAATCATTTAACACATAAATCAGAGAGAGAGAGGAGTGGGGGCATCATTCCAAACTGCCGAAAACTGGGATTTAGAAAGTTCTTGGTGACTATAAAACTCCCCAAGTTTCATCTCATATCATTAAACACCAGATACACTTTGTGTAGCAGTTGCCTGAGATCTTCTTTCGTCATTCAGTTTCGGAACCTCCCGAGTGCACTTCTATTTTTCTGACACTGAATTCAATGAATAAGAGACTAGCCCAGGTTCACGAAGAAACTATCACGACCAGAAACTATATTTTAACTGTCATTTGTTGATGAAACCTCAGTCATAAAACCTCCGAGCGCTGCTAGAGTCGACTATTCTCTCCGGAACTAATGTTTCTTCAATCGGTCATTCGAGAAGATGAGATCTTATAGCTGAGTCTTTTTCAGCAAATAGCGATTCACTTCTGCTGATCTACTGAAAGAAGGGATGGACCCAACTTCTCGACAGTTGATAGTTTCAAATTAGTATTTAGCTATATATGGATCTCTGTGAAGAATTCAAATCCTATTTTTTAGGGGGGGGGGGCAGTAGGGGTGATCTGGTTTTCGATAAGCAGGTTATTCAAAAGTGGAAAATGATGCGAGTATATTGTTCCATTGCCATACATTTAAAGTTCACTGCTCTTTTAAGTTCATTTGTTACAAAATTCGGTGTTTTAACAAATATATATATAAAACGGGTTTTGATTGAACCAATGACATATTTTGCTTCTTGAATTCGGAGCTGTAAACACGAGCACGACCTCACCTCTTTACGTAGGCCCTGCCTATGCACCCCAAGGCATTAAAAAATATCTACTTTATGCATGGGTACCCACCCATAGGGGAGGACGAGAGTGGGTACTTTCCCTCCCTTGGACGTTCAAACTCACAAAGTTGGGGCTCAAGTTAGTCGATGTTCTACATCTTATCTTTGAGTTTGACCTACTGGCTTCAGTAGTTTGCCCCTCCTTGGAAAAGCTCAATGGGCGCCCATGACTGTATGCCTGTATGATGTCTATAAATATTCTTTGAATATCTATACATCCACTGAATGCTTTTATTTCTATGTATGACATCTAAAAACCACACTAATAATTACAGTCTCCAATAATTACAGTATTGTTACAATATACATTTGCGTAAATTTTTTTATACCAATTCTGCCACATCCGTCTATAACGAATTGTCCTTGAGCGTTCCAGTTTCATGTTTATCTGTGCATTTATGAGCATACAAAAAAAATAAAAAAGTTCCTTGGCGTGCATTTTCTGATATCATTTATTCGGCCGAGACCCTAAACACCCCACTCCGTGCACTGAGAAGCAGTCTATTCGTGTCGTGGATTTCGAGAAAAACCGACCACCGAGAAATTGCCCGTGAGAGAAAATGTCATCCCTTCCTTCCCTTCCATTTTTCTGCCAAAAAATGTCAGCGCAAGTCGCGCCGTTTAACGTGCCTTTTGGTTTGTGTGGGAAAAGCGTAGCGGAGCATACAAGCAGCGCCACCGAGGGTCGTAAACTATTCGCACGTCGCATCGCCAGAGAGACATCAAGAAGGTACATTTATGGGATTAAGCGATCCATAGGAGTCCAGACGAGCAGATACTTTGACTGCCATTTTGTGTCTGAGGAACTTTGAACAGACTGCAATAGAACTTTCTCAAGACAGGCTATAATGCATACAGGGCCTGATTAACCAACCGATTTAGGGAAGCACAACACCATTTGAGGACCCTAATTTGATTTTGTGAGCAGGGCCTAAGAAATTCTCCATGCACTCATCAATATTCGACAAATTCTCTTAACGCATTACCCCGGTCAACTAACAGTTCTCATTAACAAAATGTTTTTTTTAAACGGGTTACCTGTACCAAAATTCCTAAACCATAGTCTATTTTATTATTGAATCACGGGTAGTTTATCTTTACTTTTGCAGTTAGTTCTAACTTAAATAGCACCTGCCATGCTACCTTTTTTCGTTAACAGTTTAAAATTTTAATGTAAAAATATATATATATATATATATATATATATATATATATATATATATGGGCAATACAAATTTGGGCTTAGACAACCCAAATATTTCTTTTTTTGCCTGTACGGAGAATGTACTATTTAACTTAACTATTTGATAAATATCTTATACTAAAAAAATGTGTCAATCTAATTATTTAACAAATAACTTACATTTAAAATAAGTATAAATCGGGGATGCAAATGAGAGGTTCCTCTGAATCTATTGAAAGGAAACATGCGCTTACCGTGCCATTTCGGTAATCAGGCCTTGAATGCATAAAATCAACGGAAACTTTTTTAATAGTAGTAATACGTGTAACTTGTGAGATATGGAACCTTTATAAAGTTGGCGTAAAAATTTAATAATCTAGCATAATGGCAGAGCCTGTTAATTTTCCCCTCAAACACAGCTATGATATATCTCATCCGTCTTACGTGAGAAAACGAAATAGCTAACTTGATACAGTTTAATACAGCAACCCCGGTTATGTTCTCATTAGCACTCATAAGTATTGAACAGCTCGCACCAGTAGCATAAAAATTTACCATACCCCTTAATTCTGAAAATCTATATGTTGAACACTGAAGACATTCATACTACGCAGTCGAAATCCAATTTTGAAAACGTTAGGCTCGATTCATAGTCACACAATCTGTCGATAGGGGGCGTCCCAAAGTTTGGAATCATGTTCATAGAACCCTAATCCTGCATCAGTGGACATGGGAACATGATTTCAAAATTTGGATGGTTTTCTGCAGACTACTTTTTTTAAATGTATCGGTTAGAAAACGGGTTCAATTTTTATTAAATGAAATGGTAGCCATTCACGTTCCCTTGTCGAAATAATAAAAGATTTTCTCCGAAATTTATCACAGAAAGAGAAATGCTCTATTTTTCCAGTCATCTAGATGTTATCCCTCGTCCGAAATTCTGATTCGAAAATGCTTTGAATACAAAACCACTCCGCCAATTGTTCAGCGTCGAAAACTTTACACGTGCAGTCTGCCATGACCGTCTGAGCCGAGAATCGAACCATTCGATTATTATCCATTTCATCTGTTATTTTGTTCGATAAAAAACATGGATTTTTAGAAGAAGGGAACTGGATGGATAACGAGTCATTCTAGATGCAGATGAAATGTCATCCCCGCAGAGTTGGATAAAATATCTCCCAGTGGACGGAATCAGAAACTTGTCTAAATCCTTATGGACATTTATTTTATGTATTTAATATAATATGCATTTATTTGATAAACGTATCCTTTCAAATGTCAAAATAAAAAAGCAGGTTGATTCATCATTTTACAAGAAAATAAAGGAAACACATTATATTAAGTGTGGCTCAACTCGACCTCCTCAAACCACAATCCATTTTAAAGTAGTTTGTGTTTTTTTTTTTTGTTTTTTTTTAATTTTACAAGTAACATTTTGTAAAACTGGTATCGTGAGTCCAAATGATCACAATTATAACGTGTTACCCTTCACTTTAAAGAGCTTGAAAAAAGCTTTCGATTCATTCCATACTTGTCTATGTATCACTATGGGGGTGGCTCATGACGTCACGAACACAAAAGCTGCATCGCAGTTATTTTTCACAGTGATGATTGATACTAATATGTTTCGTGCTCACTGAGCCATCAGTAATCCCTTTTATGCCCCGTTTTGCCCTATGCTGCCATGTTAAAAAAGCATAAAATGTCGAATCCATTTCGAAGTTTTCGCTCGCATTTAAAAACATTTTATTCGATTCTACATTTTTCGATAACAAAGCAGGATATAAGATTTCGAGGAAATCCATTAATATATGTGGCAGCTATCGTGTATACCAGAAATGGACCACAGACATCACTCCCAAAAGAGTCGAAACGTGTTCAGGAAGTCCTAAAGCATATATTTTGGCATCAAAATATTCATGATTTAAACATTTTCATGAAAAAAAAAATACATTTTCTATACTATATTATATACTACTACTTTTCTATACTACTTTATATACTATATTATGTAGTATAAGACAGTAAAGATAATCAGTATAGTTAGTAAATAGCAGAAATACAAAAGGCTCAATCCGTTTGAACCAGTTGCATTTTATAGAGATCTCGGTTTAATGAGCGCAGAGCAACAGCCAGAGTAGTTTAAGACACCCCCCCTCAAAAAGTATACTCAGCCCCCCTGATAAAAATATTAAATATTGAGTAGTGATATGAAATGTCATCCAACATGTTATCTAAATTTTGCATAAAACATTTATTCATGATATATTTTTATAAATGACTTTGTTTTAAAGATGACTTAATTGAGCTGAATGTTTGGTTATACGGATAATCCATTTATTAACGTATTTAATTTAAAATTATTTAAATATTAAGACAATAGTATTTGGATACTTTTGTATGATTGAAGGGTTCACCGTTATACATTCAAGAGTCAAAATCAACTGATAAGTAGTTAAAAGTTAATATTAAACGTTAACTTGTATTCACTTTCAGAAATTTTCTTCGATTCATTAACAGTCCTGCTATTAGTTAAATTATTTGTAATTGTTATATATTGATATGGATGTATAGTAGCTATATTGATTTTCATAATCAACTCTTAGCTTACAATATGCAATTATTTATTAATAATGTATATGAATTGAAATATATAATAGTAACTATTTAATAAATGTTAATGATTAACTGTTTTTGTGAGCCCCTTCTTCAGGATTGTTGAGCCCCCACCCTGGAATGTCACTCCAGCCTCTCTTAAATTTCATCTATAGCTGTGTGGGTGTATGTGTGCTCGCGCGGTTACAGTAACTGAAGAACGAATGCCATCACCGAATGATTAGAATTAAACTTTTGACAGAATTATTTCTTATAGAAAAAAGTAGTACCGGAACAAGGATTGTAAACAATAGTATATAGGGGTAATATGGATTATTTGAACTTTGTTTTGGATGCTGTTGGTTTCGAAATAGTTTACACGAACACAGATAAGTCCCATTCCTCGGTATAATTAAGCCTTTTAAAAAAATGTTTACGAAATATTTTAAAAGAATAATTTGGGGACGAAAATTCAAGAAGGATACGTTTTTATTTTCACGACCATACATAGTAATGTATAAACAAAGCATTGGGATCGTGCCAAAAATCGCAACTCAAGTTTTTAGACGGATCGACACGTTTCGAGCATCCTAAAACACGAAAACACTATTTTTAGAGTGACGTCTGTGTGTGTGTCTGTCTGTGTGTACAAAGTATGTATACCCTCAAGCGGAAAAACTAATTAACCAAATTCCACAAAACTGGGAAGATAAGTCCTTTGTGGATAATCCTAGTTCTGATTATATTTCGGTACCATTCAGAAAGAAAAAATACCCTACCATTTTTGGCCAAATGGCTCGCAAAAAAAAGTATGTATCCACTCTAGCTGAAAACGAAATGACCCAATTTCACAAAATTTGTACATGAATCATCT
Organism: Amaurobius ferox; assembly: GCA_951213105.1. Taxonomy (NCBI): domain Eukaryota; kingdom Metazoa; phylum Arthropoda; class Arachnida; order Araneae; family Amaurobiidae; genus Amaurobius; species Amaurobius ferox. The sequence continues at coordinate 10,356,255 of OX578137.1, read as the reverse complement.
GTGATACTTTATTGCTGTTTTTTTTTAATCGTACCAAAATCAGAAGAAGAAAAAGAACCTGCCTTATTTTACGAAATGATCCGCAAAAATTGTCAAAATTTAAATTAAATGACTACGTGTGCTCAAAAGCATCCATTAAATGCTTATTTTATATGAAATTTTTAATGACGAAAATAATAAGATCAACTCTATAACTCTAGGACTAAATGTTCTCGAGATATTTTAGTTCTTTTGCATTTTTGTAACGTCATTTCTGAAACAGTTACCCACTGACGATAAATATTGAGTTAAAAATGAAAATTTAGTGTAATATTAAATTATTATCGGTACTTTATTTATTTATTTATTGTGTGTGTGTGCAATTGAACTGAATTTTATGAAATATGAAAGAAATAAAGAGAAAATGAATTTTGGGTTTATAGGGAAGTAATGTGCTGCTCACATCAGATTATATACTTTCTGATACAGATTATGATGCAAATAAAACTAAACTTTATAGTAGAATATGAATACACACAGATATATTGGTTTGCAAATTGCAATGCAGTAGTCAATTTATGTGATAACTTCATGTCATAAAATGATAACGCATTCATTTTTTTGTTCTATTTTCAGATTTGAATGGCTGTCCGACAAGTGAGTTCCGAAAGGAATTCGAAGCTCATAAAGAAAGGAGTCACGTGATGTAGAATATGCCTGTAAAGAGAATCCTCCGAGCCTTTCATTTTCCCTATCTGGAGAGTACGCGGATGGACTGCGCATGCTCAGAAGACGTTTCGAGTGTATAAAATATTATTGTTGTTATGTACATATTATAAATGGGCATTTTTTTTCTTCATGAGTGTGTGAAAATAGTTTGAAAAGAGAGCCAGTCTACTTCTTGTCATGCGTTGCAGAGTTTTATCTTCGTGCTGCGGTGTAACGTTCATGAGCTAACCTGCGAATAAACTCGAAAACAATAACCTCTTCATTTTCTGACTTTACTTTGGAATAAAATGGTTCGTGACTTCTATTTAAAAAATGTCATTTAATATAATATTGATCTAAACAGAAGCGAAAATTGTAACCATTTTTATAAAAAACTAGAAAGTAAGCCTGTCGTTGGTCGCGATTTAAAAAATCTGATGTGGGCAGCATATGACTTTCTTTATGTAATGCAGTAAATTTATGTCTATCACAGTGAAAAAATGATGTATAATATTCACGGCACAATGCTTCTAACATTGAATTGTACATTGGGCACTTTTTTCCAGTGACAACATGTAAAATTCTTCCAGAGTACCCAATTAACTTATATTTTGCGCAACTCTAAATTGACATTGAATTTCAGAGTACCCAATTAACTTATACTTTGCGCTACTCTAAATTGACATTGAATTTCAGAGTACCCAATTAATTTATATTTTGCGCTATTCTAAATTGACATTGAATTTCAGAGTACCCAATTAACTTATACTTTGCGCAACTAATTTGACACTGTTCTATACTGATAGCATACATGAGCAATAGAAGTCTATATATTAAAATATTTTAATAATGAATAAATTTCTGATTTGCACCGTTTATATATATTTCAAGATATCTAGAATCAAAAATATGTGCAAGTTTTCTTTTATTTTTATTAATACATTATTCCATATCTTACACATTGATATTTCATATTTTGAAATTCTCTGGTATAATATAATAATTAATTATAATCAGATTTTCTATAACACAAGTCTTGGTTCTGCAAGATGAAAACAAACACTTCAACTCCATGAATTATTTATTTATTCAATTTACGTGGTAACTACAGATAAAATCCTGTTACAATAACCACACAAACACAGTTTAGAGCATAAAATACAAAAATATTAAGCAGTATACATGTTAGCATACATACCATCTACGTAGTAAACATTATATTGCACACACGGATTTAAATGCAAACTATCATTTTCTGATCCAGCAGATTATCGAAATACAAAATTGCGAATTTCAGTTATAATTAAGCAATTATAAGAACTTTCGCATTATTATAGTCAATAAATTTAATAAACAATTAATTTAGCGTAATCAAATTAATATTCAATAGTTATTCCAGCTATTCAAACGCATTTCATAATTATACACACACACACACACACACACATATATATATATATATATATGTCATTTCATTCTTCCAATTACCGTCTTCAATATCAAAATATCTAATTTGAAAACTGTCGGATTAAACAATACTTTGAGAAAGTAAAAATGGACTCTAAACGTTAAATTAAATTATCACTTACTAAAAGTATCCAGACATTTCATAAGTTTAGAAATAAATAAACACTCTTGATTATGAGTTATCAATAGCCGTTCTCGAGATATTAGAAATTGTAACTTTTTCGTATCGTCTTTTTCATTATAATCCAGCCAAATCTATAAAAATTTTTATATTCATTTTAATGGGTAACCTGTTAATCCCAGAACACCGAAATGCTTTCTTTTGTAGAGAAAGTCACGTGTTGAACCTACTATATTACTTTACATTTGGAGGTGTAATAAACGTAAGCCTAAACTGAAAGAAGGTAAGACTCTGCAACGGCTTTTACAATTTTTGTTTATTTCGGCACCACTTCCACGTTTCCATGTTTCTTGCAATCTTCAGTGGAAAGTAATATAAAAGAAAATAAAAAAAAATCTGTGAGAATGTTTTTTTTTTTTGAAAAATAAAGAAAATGTGTTAGTTCAAGAGTGTGGTTTCTTCCTTTCCGAATTCGGGGATGCATGATCTGTCATACATGGAGCCCCGCTTAAGATGATTCTACCGAAAGAACAACATCCTATATAATAATGATTTGAAGTAATGGTTCCGACATGCGAGACACTGGGCGAACTCTCGGAAAGAATGCGCATTGCGAATGCGCAGCAACTTTGGAATGCGACTTGCACACTGAATGATTCCGAAAATCTGAGTGTGAACCATATACGAAATCCTACGTAGGAAGTAACTGTACTTGCGCTAAAATCTACAGCTCGACTGTAGAGAGTTATAGAGCTTTCCAGCATGGCGTCACACGTTCTTTATCGTCTGCTTCAAAAGCGTTTGTAGGACACTTCGTGATCATTTTTTGAATTGGATCCATCTGATTTTGTAAGAAAAGCGTGAGATTTGAAGGAAACGTTTATAAATAGACCGAATTTTTGTACTATTTGGGATGGAGTAGTCGAGTTGATGGAGATTGTGTTTCTTTTTTCAGAATCCCCTGTATTCCCAAAACAGGTAAACCCGGCCATATTAAGCTAAAATCGGTAAAACGTGAAAAGCGATTTCAGCTCTTAAAAGGAAGGATATGATAATATTGACAACTTTAAAATGGAAGTTCTCATATAATTGAAAATTCAACTTGTGATAAAGATCCTATAACAGGTTAAGTTTATTTTTTTCTATTAATATAAAATGACTTAATTATTCATAAAGTATTAAGTTTGAAATATTTCTAAACCATATTGAGCGTAAGTAGGGTTGTAATCGACAATAAGGCAGCTCGAGAATATATGTTAATCCATTTTTGGAATCAATACCATTCCATCCTATATGGATCAATACCATTTATGATGGAAATTTTATTTTGATAACGCTTCGCCAGTGCAAAATCTATATTAGCACAATGATTCAATCTTAACTGTCTATCCTACATTCCTGGTTGTTATGCTGTTGCCAGGGCTGAGGCCACGTGATGCGGAATACTCTAAACAGGGAAAGCTATAAACCTTCGTTAAGTTATAATCTATCCATTAAACACGATCTATCACGGAAAACTAAACATTTTCTGGATTAAACAAATGATCGGAGTTCAAGTCAGCATATTCTTGCAATTGAAATTCAAAATTATATATATATATATTTTTTATATTACAATAAAAAATAATGCTTCCCATAAACAGATTTTTTCGCTTTGACTGCTGAATGAATGGATTTGAAAACATTAAATACTTCGTTAGTCAGCAGCATAAAAGGGTTTATTGCGGTATTAACCGGTTTCAAACACAGAAAAGAATTCTCTCCGTCAGAGGGAGCACCAGTACTCATGAGGGCAAACACGGGTCTGCTAAAACTAGTTATATTACATGAACTAGTAAAGTAATGGTTGCCATACGATAAAACAAAAAGGACAAATTAATTGAGCACAGTTAAAGAACGGTTAGATTCAAAACGCTTTTTTCTGTGAACTGCGTGTCCGATGAGGAAAATGGGAGACAACCGTTTTCGAAATATGCTTGAGTCATAGATGAGATATTATACCTAAATTCGCTTCAATAACCCATAAAATGTATTGTAAAATGCGTGTGGAAAAATAAGGGAAGAAATAACCGATTTCGGAAGTTACTTCATCCAAATAGCAGTGTACTGTACATAAAATGACCAGTAGATAGAAGAAAACTAAATAAAGATTATAAATAAATGAAAAGAACCGGTTTCGGAAAGCTACATGCGAGCCATCCGATAAGTAACTTTTAATTAAAGCAAGTTAACAAATGATTTGATGTGGGAATCAAGTACTTGACTTCTTTCAGTGCAAAACAATGATGGCTAAGATCCAAGACACACAGTTTTTACGTTCCTTATATACATAAGGAATTCCTTATATGTGCAAGGAAAGTATTGTGACAGGGTCGCAAATTCGAATCCGAGTTTTCGACGGGAGAGCACATTTCAAGCATTCCTGAACACGAATGAATCGTTTTTGAGGTGGTGTGTGTGTGTGTGTGTGGAGACGATATCTCAAGAACGAATGAAACGATTCGAACAAAATTTAGTACAAACTTTACAATCAGTAAATAATTGAAGCCTATTGTTTTTAAACGCAATCGAATGTTCAGAACCCCCAAATTTTCAAATGAAATTTTGAAAAAATCATCAAAAAATCAAAACCTTCGATAAAGTTCCGTAAGTAATCATTTCTTATGTAATTTTTCATTAGAAAACGATTAGTTTAAACTTTAAAACGCTAGCATGAACCGTGCTCGAGATATTAAAAATTTTTCAAATAAATGCATCAAAAAATCACATAAAATTGAAAAAAAGTATTAAATATTGTGAAATATGTTCACTTTTTATATGTAATATTATACGATAAATTTGTTATTCTCATGAATCTGGTTAATTCCATTCACGATAGAAGATACTTTGAGTAATAGTTTTGTATTTGGACAATAATCATATCTACTATAATAACCTATTTCTCCGTCCATAATGCTTAGCGAAATTTTGACGTTCAATTTGGCAGAATATCGCCAATTTGACGAGTTTTTAAAATGTTGCCATATTGACGAAAACACCGCCAAATTGATAACAAATGTCGCCAAATAAGAAAAAATATCGCAAAATTGATAAAAATGACGCTAAATCATGAAAATGACGACTAATTGATGAAAATTCAATTTCTTGGGAAAAATACAAGAATCTACTATAGGAATAACCTATTTCTCCATCTGTAACGCTTGGCGAAATTTTGGCAGCATACCGCCAACTTGGCGAGTTGTTTAAATGTTGCCAAATTGACGAAAAGGTCGTAGAATTGATAAAAAGGACGCTAAATCAATAATGATATAGACGACTAGTTGATGAAAATTCAGTATCTTGGAAAGAACATAACAAACAACTATAAGAATAACCCATTTCTCCTTCTATCCATAATGCTTGGCGACTTTAATGCTTGAATGTGGACTTAGCGACTTGAATGTCGCCAAATTGATCAAAATGTCACAACATTGATAAAAATGCCGTTAAATATTAGGCAATGCTTTGCAAATTTTTTATTCCTTCTTATAACAGACGTTCCTTTTGGTATATAAGAAATGCGCTTTTCTCCGTTTGTCTTTAACACTTGACGATACATATGGCGAACTTGTCGAATAATCTAGCGAAATATCGCCTACTTGGCGATATTTAGCCCCAGACTGACGAAAATATCGTCAAAATGGCAAACATGACGCTAAGTTAATGAAAATGACGCGTAATTGATGAATTTATTATTAAAATATTTTAATATGGACTGTATTGCCTATTGAGGATGCTATTCATGTCGATAATTATTAACGTGGAGTTATGTGGAATATAATTGATTGTATTATATAAGGAAAGTCATGTTCTGCCCACATCAGATTTTTAACTTTGAAAAGTATACTGAGATTGAGCGATTTTCTGGATAACAACATGTAACATTATTTTAAAATTAACTTTAATTTAACCCAATTAATTTATATTTTGAGCAAATATCACTTGATATTGTTAATATCTGCTAAGCAATGTACTCCATTACATTATATTAAAATAGATAAATTATTGTTAATCCATTCATTTGGCGTTATTTTCGCAAATTTAACGTCATTTTTGTCAATTGGGCGACATTTTCGTCCATTTCGCACTACATTAAAAAGTCACAAAATTGGAGATATTTCGACATATCCGTAGCCAAATGTGTTGCGAAGTGTCACATACTGCATGTTACTTACTATTGTGCCATACGCTTTGGAACAAAAAAATTATGTATAAAATGATTATTTATTTAATATTATTAAATGTCTTGATTTTTTCAAAAATTCATTCGTAAATTTGAGAGTCTTACGAACGTTCGATCGCAAAATTTTCCAGTATTCACGAATAGTACCAAATTACGCTCGAAACGCTGCATTCGTTCCTGAGATATCGCATTCATGGACTTAAGGATGGGGACACACACACAGACAAATCACTTCAAAAACATTTGATTCAAGTTCAGACATGCTTCAACCGTATTATTCCGTTTCGAATTCGAATTTTTGACTCCATAACAATACTTTCCTTATACATTACATTATATACAGGGTGTCCCAAAAAGATTAAAACGTGATTCAATTCTTTACCTCTTGGAGATAAGTGGGCAATGTAAATTGCAAAAATGTTGAAAGTAAGGTATGAAATAAGACTACGTTAATTAAATAGTCCTCCCATTCATTTTCAAAATATTACACTTTTTAAATTATTATACGAACCCCCTTAGACAAATTGGATCAGTAAGATTTTTTTATTTTTAATGTAACAAGCTCATTAAAACCGCATATCTGTATCTTTAAAATTGAGCAAGTTATATTTAATTGAAAATTGAACATTGTGAATGGGGACTCTATATCAAATTAGAAATGTAAATGTGTGACATATCACAAAAAAGATAAAACTGGATGATAATACATAGGATACCCAACCGCGTAGTGAGTACCACTGCTTTATATGATCTATGCCTGTGTAATACTTTATTTAGATGCATTTGTGATAAAAAAGTTTGACACATATTAACGTATTTTTGATGTAAATTTCCGTCGTCCATTTATGATCTCTATTTTCATTGATGAAACAGCCTTTCACATGGAACGGAAAATTAGCATAAGTCAGATTTTGTCCTTTATCATAATTCAGTTGATTTTAAAGATATACAGATATGCGGTTTTTTAATGATCTTGTTGCATTAAAAATAAAAATTTTCTGACTGACCCAATTTGTCTAAGAGAGTCGTATAAAAATTTACAAAGTGTAACTTTTTGAAAATGAATGGAAGAACTATTTCATTAATGTAGTCTTATTTCCTACCTTACTTTCAACATTTTTGCAATTTACGTTGCCCACTTATCTCCAACAGGTGAAGAATTAAAGCGCGTTTTAATCTTTTTGGAACATCCTGTATATGTAAGGAAAGTAAAGAAAAATATTAAAAACTGTGGAATTGAGTAGAATAGGATATAAAAATTGAAGGGAGAGATTGGTTTCAGGAGTAAAAGGAGCTAACTGCCTAAACTAAATTCAAATGCAAAACAATTAAAATACTAATGCATATAAAAGGCAGAGAGAGTTGAATATAAAGAAGAAAATTATAAAGAAGATAATCGGATCAAAAATTAAGTGAGCTAACTTGATCCAATAAATTAAAGTAACTATGGATCAAACTATTTAAAATTAACAACGAATGGATTAAGAAAAAAATGACACAAAATAAGGAAAGAGGGATCCGTTTCGATAAGAATATGACTTAACTTTATCAACTAAAATTAAATCACAATCATTAAATGACCAGTAGATAAGACTTCTGAAATCAGCATATAACACAGAATGAAAAAACAACCGGTTTCAGAAATCATATGAACTTACTTCATCCACTAAATATGTCAAACAATTTAAAACTATCAACATAAAAAAAAACGGTTTTGGAAGCGACATGAGCTAACTTGAATGGAATGAAACAGCGCAATATTTTACTGACTGGTTTTTCAAATTCATTCAAGTGAATTCATACAGCTCTCAGATCCGGCTTTCTTTTGCTTTAATATTTAATTTTTTTTATATCTTCATTTATCTGATGAAGTTATCTTTAAATGATTTCCAAAGAATGGCTGATATACTGGATGCAGCCCAGTTTGGGTCGAGTACTGTAATAATTCTCTTAACAGGGGCTACGCAGGGAATTATGGATAATTGCAACAGGTATTAAAATGCTATCCAGGGAACTTTGGAAAGTTCTTAAGCAACCCAATAACTTTGTAAGGAAAGATTCACCCATGTATACGTTGGGACAAGTGATCCTGACCGATCGAATAAAATAATTGCTTCGCTTCTTGAGGGAAATTTAAAAAGCTAGAATAACGAGCTCGGTAATAAAACCAGATAGACTAAAATAGTCCAGTGCAAAGCTGTTAGAACGTTGACTAATGGGTAGGAAAGTTTGTAAGATTCCCCGACCCGCCCGTAGGCATACGGAATAATGATCCGTCGAAGAGACAGTAAACTTGGACGCCTCAGTACCTGTCCCCGGTTAATGGGTAAATGAGTAGAAAAAAACACCCTAAAGCAAAAGGCATGTATTTTAGGCTATATGAATGACTCATCAGAAAGGCACTCCTACAGCAGATAACAGTACTCACGACCGGTTTCGCGCTTATTGTGCGCTCATCAGCAAAATTGGTTATGGATGCTATTATCTTCAATGGGGGGGTCTTCCTCATTTTTCGGGACCGCTCATTTCTGGCGGGTTCTTGTGATTTTATATGAATGTCTATGTTATTCAGGAATGCTAATTTAAACAATACTTGCATTCAGAGCAGCTTGCTCAAAGTGCCCTCCACCACCGACCGTGCACATTTGAATTCGAGAATAATCGGACTGTGTACTTAGACGAGTGTCACGTTTTACAGTTCCCAATGATAAGACTTTGAGACACTTATCTATATGCATTTCGTGCTCTCCTGGATGTAAAATTTCCTACTCCTGAAACAATCCATCAAAACTTTGCAATTGACAGTCTCTTCTATCTCGCTTTGTTTTCGAACTCGTTATGCTATTTTTTTAAATGGTCCCCTAGGGGCGCTGCAAACTCTTTTATTCGATCGGGTATGGTCACTTTACAACTGATAGATCTAACGCGCACACTCGCGAGTTTTTCTTTACAAAGTGATTGGGATATTTAAGAACTTTCCTAAGAACCTTGTACAGGAACTTCTAAACAAACGCACATCATTTATAGGTTTTAAAAACTTATAAGCCAGCTTGAAAAAATAAGTTTTTAAATAACTCAACAAGAAAGATCCATCATGCATAAAGATTGATTATGAAACACTTTCCAACTGAATGCAATTTTATTTAAACATCTCTAAAATGCGATACATTCAGCTCTGATATTTTAAAAATTATCACAGAACTACAATAATTTGTTTTACTTAAAACCATGGAGGCAAAATTACTTTCTAACTCCATGCTTAATACTTCATCGAAAAAGGAAATCCTATAAAATAGTCTCCTTCTCTATCTAAAATCAATGAAAATTTTATTCATATCACCTATATTTTAGACTCCAGAGCTAAATAACTTTGAGTTAAAATAATTCAGCAATTCTTATACAACTCATCTTATAGCTTGACTTGTTTACATTCTGCATACGTTAAAATTACGCTTCGTTGTAGAAATAATCAAAGTTGGGGGATCATTTAAATCAAAAAATATTATAATTGCGTTGACGCAGAATATAAATGCACAGAAAATACGCAAAAATAAAGCGGTTTTAGGACGGATGCAACACTCAATATAAATTTAAAAGAACTTTAAAAATCACGATTTTTACTGTGTGAAAAAATATGGATGCCCTTTTTTATTTTGAAGTGGGTCACGTGATCTCTTCATATTATATGGGTGTCATTATTATTTTAATTTTTATTTCAAGAACTACCGAACCTATTTTATGAAATTCTTTTATATATATTTTATGGGATAATTTGAATATTTCCTGAAAATTTTCGAAGCAATCTGTGAATTTTAACGTCGCTTAAAAAATGTTTACAAAATGAGGTTTCATAGGGTTCAATGTATTTTATTTTTTCAATCCGGGTTCCATCCAAAACTAATTGGGTGATATTATTAATTGACATTCCCGTATGTCGCACAGACCGTCTCGACAACATACTAAAATTTCATTTGGATAAAGTCGTTTTTACAGCAATTATCACATGAACGGGCAGACAGACAGAATGAACAAACTCATAAACACTTTTCAACTATGTTGTAAAGTGTTAAAAACATGTGCATGATAAGAAAATAGAGTAAAATCTCGCAGTTCATGTTCTTAGCGTATTATTACTGCCTTAATGAAATGTTTCAAAAGTCTTTCGTTATAAAGAGATTCAGCAGTCTATAAAAAAAATTCTGAATTTCAAATTGTCAAGACATTTAAAAATTATTTTAAAGTCTGTAAATACCATTTAACATCAGTCATTTATTTCGATTTACAATGACTCAAATTTAATACAATATTTCAATAGTGTCGATATATGAAACATAATGATGCTTAATGCTTAAAATTTAATGATGCTTAATAATGACATAATGATGCTACAATAACGCTTAAATTTAAATAATTCATTTCAGGCATTTAAAAATATTTGATTTTTTTAAATTAAACATATTATTGAAATATTTTAGAAGTTTTGGATCTCCCTTATATGAAAGTACCCTTAGCAACTGCTTAATACATGCACACAGTTCAGCCTCATTTTTACTTCCTCTAGAACATATGGTAATTTATAGAGAAAGTTTCGAATCGAATCAAACTCATTTCGTCATGAATATGTGGGGGGAGCAGACCCCTGATGGTGGGGGGATAGGTTCGAACTCGGAACCTTTAGATTGCTGATCCTCCGCTATACCGTTAGGCCACAAAAGAATTCTTCAAGAACAAGGAAACAATTGGTGATGCCTTTCGTAGCAGCGAGGAATACAATGCAGTCCCGCTACAAATGAAAGAGGAAATTAATTTGAGTCTGTTGCTAAAGTCATGCGCTGCCCACACAATTTTTTTTTTCTCGACAAAATTAACCAATTTCCGTGATGCATAAAGCATATAATCTGAAACACTATGCATACCTATAATATTTAACAACAGCTAATGAATACTTTGAAATATCTTCAGCGTCGGGACATCGAAAATAGAAAAGAAAATCCTTTTCACATTAACAAATCTTATTAAAATTCTCAGATTCTCGTCGGCTACGCGTACAAAAAGTATTAGACCTTAAATATGTATTAGCGGAGGGAGAGGCGGAGAGGTTTAATAGTTAATTATCGCGCACAGGGGGTTGTTTACACAGACGATGCGTTTTTCTCGCGTGTGGGGGCGATCGTGCTGAGGGTAATTATAACCCGCTAATTACGCTCGGATGGCGTGCGAGCGCTTAATAAAATAATTACCTAATGAGATTGTCAAATTTCAGACGCATGCCAGAAAAATTTCAATTTTAAATTAATTAAATTTTCGAAGGAAATGCGTTCCAAGAGGATGAAAACGGAAAAAAGGGAGGGGGGGGGGGGAATCTGTAGATAAAGGAAACGGAAAGGAGGCTTTTCCATGGGGTTGAGCGGCTATTTCTCCGTAAAAATGACTTTATCAAAATGAAATGTTAGTACATTGTTGAGACGGTCTGTGGGACCTATGGGAATGTAAATGAATAATATCACCCAATTAGTTTTGGATTGAATCAGGATTGAAAACATGAAATATATTGAACCCTATGGGATCTCATTTTTCAAAAATTTTCTAAGCAAAGTTAAAATTCACAAATTGCTTCGAAAATTTTAGGACATATTCAAATTATTCCATAAAATATATATAAAAAAAATCAGCAATATAGGTTTGGTAGTTTTTAAATAAAAATTAAAATAATAATGATACCCATATAATATGAAGATATCACGTGACCCACTTCAAAATAAAATAGGGCATCTATCTTTTTTCCCAGAGTAAAAATCATGATTTTTAAAGTTCTTTTAAATTTATATTGAAAGTTGCATTCGTCCTAAAACCGCTTTAGTTTTGCGTATTTTCTGTGGATCTATATTCTGTGCCAACGAAATTACAACATTTTTGAGTTTAAATGATCATTCAACTTTGATTATTTCTACAACGAAGTCTCATTTTAATGGTTGCAGAATGTAAACAAGGGATTGTAAGATGAGTGGTATAAAAATTGCTGATTTTTTTTCATGCAGAATTATTTAACTCTTTAGTCTGGAATGAAAGTGTATGAATGAAATATTCACAGCTTTTACATCAGGAGTCAGACAATTTATATTTCGATGACGTCATTTGAGTACAGTTTTTTTTTTTGACGTCATTTGAGTACAGTTTTAAAGTAAAATAAGAAAATAAGTTATGATAGTTCTGTGGTAATTAAAACAAATATCTCCGCTGAATGTATCACATTTTAGAATGTATTCATATGAAATAAAATTGCATTTTAGTTTGAAAGTGTTTTATAATCAATGCTTTATGCATGATTGATCTTTCTCGTTTGTTATCACCGAGTATGGCATTCATGTTATGAGTGCGTTATTCTAAAAATTAATTTTTTTTTTGTAAATGTGCATTTTAAGACTTCCTACTTTCTAAACATATTTTTGAAAATGTGTCAGTATCATTGTCTCTCGCTTCGTATGTGTGTTGCCTCCTCGAACACAATGAGAGGCAACACACATACTAAGAGACATAACTGACTTACAGAGGTATGGATGACACACAACCAAAACTACAACTTGATGCTCTGAATACATAAGGGACTCGACCTATGAGAAAAATCTAAAATCTTCTTTCTTTCGACCCACACCGTCCGACCTACCCGAGAGTGGAAGGTAACAGTGCCGGAACAGTGCCTCCCCCCCCCAAAAAAAATTTAGACCGGAACCCAGTGGGAGCGGCATCCACTTTCCTTACCACTAGCCTCTAAGAAGGGCTTGCAGACCCACTTATTTAACGTGCCCGTACTCTGCGTGAACACGGGGACAGTTTGCACATCGACAGAAATCGAACTAGGGTCCTCCGAGTACAATCCCTGCCTTCTGACCACTGAGTTGTCCCGCCCCCAATCTAAAATCTTTGGTCGAAAACTTATAAATCGTGGATTTTTTTTCTTTTCTAAGAGGGGGAGGGAGCTAAGTAAAATAATTCAGCAAGGATAAAGGCTGAGGTATGTATTACTACACAACTAAATAACTGGGCGCGGTAGCCCATTGGTTAGCGCGCTGGAGTTGCACTCGGTAGGCCCGGGTTCGATTCCAGCCACTGCCAAAACTGCCGCCGTGTTCATGCGGAGTACGATCACGTTAAACATGTGGGTCCGAAAGTCCTTCCGAGAGGTTGGTGGTAGGGGAAGGAGGGTACGGTCCTTGTGGATGCCTCCCCCACAGGGTTCCGGTCTAAATTGGGTGGCACTTCCCGACCGTCCAAACAGTTACCTTACACCTTTCTGGTAGGTCGGACGGTCTGGGTTTCAACAACAACAACTAAATAACTAAAACTGCTGAAGTTAGAAACTTTAAACTCTGCATACACATCAACCATACTATAAGTAATGAGAAGCATCTAATATCTTGAAATTTGCTTTGAAAAATTCATACATTGCGCAATTTCTTTTTGTTTAACATTCTTTCAGCTATCACTCGCGAACGGCCAGACACACTAAATTCAATTTTTATACCATCCTAATTATATCTTAAACTTTCTTAATAAACTCTATGGGAGTACAATCAACAATCCGTGAGATATTTTTATGTTACAGTTACAGCAGACAAATTGAATATTTTTTAATATTTTACCAATGAATGATGAGTTTTTGATTTCATTTTGGTATCTAGAACAATCGAGTCACGTTTCAAATACCGAAACAGTTTATTGACTATTCTTCAAATCATGGAGTTAGAAAGGGGGAGACAAAACTTTTATGGGTGAAACGTTTGAAAGTGGCACAATGCTTTGAGAATTATATCTAGGTGTCGCCCGTGTTAGTAAAGTACCTGCTACTATTAGTTGACCCAATAGAAAGGCGTAGTATTGAGTATATGTATCTCTGATTGTTTTTTAATTAAGAGTTCTCTAGAGAGTTTAGTTAAGAGTATAATTAACCAGTATTTTTTCATAGTTGTAGGGGGTAGAAGAGAAGGAAGATAAAAATAAAGTGAAAGGTAAAACTATTTTGAATACTTAGGACTAGTCTTTATTGTTTTAGTTCATAGAGTACAGAATAGAGGGAAATAAAAATAAATTGAAAGGTGAAATTATTTTGAATACTTAGGAATATTCTTTATTGTTTTAGTTATGCTTTTCATTGCGTTAATAATTTATTTTTACAAAATGGACAGTTTAAATCAATATTTTAGGCCTTTCGCCATAGCAATATGCATACAAAAATATGCATACAAAACATATCGCCAAATGCATACAAAGCAGGGTTACTTCAGCGTCACCTGAATGATTGTCTCAAACGATAGGGGCGTTTTCTTAATATGAAGTTTCAACGCCTGACTTTTACCTCCATGCTTCAAAATAAAGGATGCTGTAATTATGTGTCTGAAAGTGTTGAGAAGAAATGGCAACACGCAGAGATCGGAGATGAAACAGTGTTTCACATACCGCCATTTCTATGTTAACTGAACTTTAAAATGTGCGTCCTTTTTACGCATAATTTTGAAAAGGTCATTTGATATACTCTGAACTTTTCTTAAGTGTAGAGGTGTTCCAATGAGTGACTAGTCTAGTTAATAATGTATATCGTATCTAATCGCAAGCGTCGATACATCAAGCATGAACTATAGATGTAGGTGGAAAGGAATATTTTGGGTGGTGGTTTCGACGTTCTCTCTCAGTGCTTTCTTTATGTGTGCGTACACATCATGTAAAAAGCCTTGCTGCCCCAACCGGGAATTGAACCTTGGATCTTCGAACTGGCCAGCCAACGCTCTACTGTTTTTAATAAATACCTCATTTACTTTCTTACTGGTCATAGACCCTTTCTTGATTACCTATACTTCTTCAAAATTAAATCCACCTCTAACTGCATTTGCAATAAATTCGGTGACGTTGACCATTCCATTTTCGATTGTCCGTTTTCTAAAAATTTTCATCTCTGCAAACCCTCTCCCTCTAATAAACCAATTCCGTTCTCCAAAGTTCGTTCAAATCCTTCTTCAGTAGATAAAATTAAAAACTGTATACTTGTTGCCATGGAAATTACTAATAAAGTGACCCAAGCTTATGAGTAGATTCTGCTCTCAATTAATTTGGATCAATAAATCCCTTTATTTCATTCTTATTAACTTATATGCATTTATTGTGTTCCTTCCATATTTTCTGTTAAAAAAAAAAAGTTATGTTAACTAATCTTATTTCCTCTATTCTTTCTTTTTCTTTTGACCCTTTTTATTTATATTTTTTCTAATTTTCCTTTTCTAAATTTCTGTTTTTCAGGAGCCTAATTTTTTTTTAATATTCATATATTTTCTTTTTATATATTTTCTAAATTTTACTTTTAAAATTTTATTATTTTCTTTAATTTTAATCTATTTTTCTTTATGTTAATATACCTCACTCTAAATTTTATTTTTCAATGATCTTTTTATCTATATTCTCAATAACCCTTTTCCCATTTTTAATAAATGGACGTACTTGTCAAGTTCAAATATAATGTAAAACTGTCTGTTTAATCACACTATTTTTCATCCATTGTTATCTTTTTAGATCTAAGTAAATGTTCATTTGGCGGGATGGTAGACCTTGGGTGCCTCCTGGGTGCAGGAGGTATCCTTTCCCGGCCGTTCAGCTAGCTACTCTAAACACACTATGTGAGTCGCACGGTTTGGGGTCGTCAGACCTCCGACATCTTTGCAGTAACTTACAGAGTTGATTGGTTCGGACGCCAGTGTAAAGAGCCTTTCTGCCCCAACCGGGAATCGAACCTCCGAACTGGTCAGCTGACGCTCTACCGTTGAGCTACTGGGACGAAATGGCAAGCTCTTATCGTGGAAGTGGACTCTGTAATCATTTAAGAACGTCTTTATCGAATTGGATGCACATTGAATGGACACTAATTCTTCCCATTCGTCTGATTGAAACACGAAGGAAAATAATAATAATAATAATAATTTTAGCTGTATTATTTCCCATGAAGATGGTGTTAAGTATGAGCACTAGGGTGGAGGATTTATAGCGCCCAATTTATATGGATGCTGTTATCTGTATTGGCACCGAGATTCTATCTTAATTAGAATCACATTGCATACGGGGGGTTTCACAAAACGGGGACAATAAAGGTTTTTTGAACAGCTGGTTGTGGATGCATAGTTTAAATTACAAAAATACTATAAATAAGGAAGTTATAAAATAGTAATATAATGATGCGTAATATTTTCGTAAAATATTAACATTTTATACAGCCCCTTTAGTGAAAGAAATTAAGCGGCAAAAATTTATTAGCCATGTTATATTTAGTAAAATTAACAAAAATTTGGATTTGTTATGCGATCCAATGTGACACAGTTATCAGAGATTAAAATTTTCATTGGAAAGTAAGGGGCCATCCTCAAATCCATTTCGGTTGCAAATAGTCGCTAAAACGTTTACGACTTATTCAAATTTACTTTGTACAAATATAGATGGAGACTCTGATAATGTTTTAGGTCGCTAAGAAATCGATTTGTGCGAATATTGGCCAAAATCGTTGTAAATCGGTCTAAAGCATAAAGTAACTCAAAAACTAATTCGAAATAACGCCAAAGTGCACTCTACAGGTCCTAAAATACATGTGCATTCAATTTCATGGTCGTACGACGCTTAGATTTTCCGCACGCTAGAGACTGCAAACACAGACATATTTATTAAGTATTATTCCTTTATTAAGTAAGATTTCGAAAATATAGTGTACGGTGTATCGCAGTTAGCAGTTTTGTGTGTAAAGAATTAATCTCAGTCTGTAGGAGACACTCTTCGGCAAAGCTGTTGTTGAACCAATTTGTGGCAATGAAATATATTAGGTTATTAATCCACTGTAGTTTTTAGAATGAAGAATTAACAAAAGCTTTATTTTTATCTCCGAGACTGCTGTAAGAAATAAAACTTGAGCGTCGGAGAGAAAATTTGCTTTTCATGACATTTTCTTTGTCGTTCCTGTGAATCCTATTTTTCTCACGGGGTGGGAGGGGTGTGTGTGCGAGCAAAGAACAATGACCAGTCACGCCATCTCAATGACGAGAACAATCGAGATCCCCCCCCCCCCCCTGACGTTTATAGCGCCCCATTTTCGAAAGAGTGAGATTTCCTGGGTAAACCAAGAACGGCAATAACAGGTTTCACTTTGAAAGTAAATGGGGGATGGCGAAAGATGAATGAAATGATATACTAGAGACCGCAGATCGTAAATGACTAAAGAGAAGGTGTAGATGGTAAGCGATGTTGGTGGTAAATCGGAAAAACAGAAGGACTATTACGTATGTATGAATGGGCATAAAACAATTTTTAATATAAATATTTAGTAATGAGGGGTATCGCCTCTGGTAAATGAATTATCGACTTCAACTCCGGGGTCTAAACCACTCTACGGCGAATTAGTAATGATAACTTCATTAAATAAACAATAACTGTAAATAAACAATATTTTGCTACATAAAAAATAAATAAATAAATAAATGAAAATAAAATAACAATTTCAATCTTAATGGTAAGTATACAGGGTGTCCCAAAAAGTGTGAAACGCGCTTTAGTTCTTTACCTGTTGGAGATAAGCGGGTAATGTAAATTGCGAAAATGTTGAAATTAAGGTAGGAAATAAGACTACGTTAATGAAATAGTCCTCCCATTCATTTTCAAAATGTTACACTGTTTTAATTTCTATACCAGAAAATTTTTACGTGTAATGTAACAAGACCATTAAAGAAACCGCATATCTGTATCTTTAAAATTAAGCGAGTTATATTTAATTGAAAATTGAACATTGTGAATGGGGACCCTATATCAAATTAGAAATGTGAATTTGTGACATAATACAAAAAAAAAAATCTGATGTGGGCAACACATGACTTTCCTTATATAATGCAATGAATTTACTACTTTTACAGTAAAATTTACTACTTTTACAGTGTTATTCTTATAGTAGATAAGCTTCTTTATAGTAGATTATATTCTTTCCGAGATATTGAATTATCTTCAATGAGTCTTCATTTTCATTGATTTAGCGTCATTTTTATCCATTTGGCGAGATTTTTGCTAACTTGGCAACAACTAAAAATGTCGCCAAGTTGGCGACATTCCGCCAAATTCGTCGCCAAAATCTCGCCAAGAGTTATGGACGGAGAAATAAATTATTCTTACACCAGATAAGTGACTATTGGCGTTCAAATACAAAAGTAATACTCAAAGTATCTTTTTTCATGAATGAAACGAGCTAGTTCCACGAGAATGATGTCACCCAATTTATCGCATGGTATTACATATGAAAAGTGAACATGTTTCTCAATAGGAAATAGTTTTTTTTTAATTTTATATGACTTTTTGATAATTGTTTTAAAAAATGTGCAATATCTCAAGAACAGTTCATGTTAGCGTTCTAAAATTTATGTCAATCGTTTTCTAATGAAAAATTATATAAGAAATGTCTATTTGCGCAACTTTAATAGCGGTTTTGATTTTTTGACGAGTTTTTCAAAATTTCATTCGAAAATTTAAGGGGGTTCTGAGCATTCGATTGCGTATAAAAACAATAAGCTTCCAGTGTTTACGGTTTGTGATTTTTGTACCAAATTTCGTTCGAATCGGTCCATTCGTTCGTCAGTTATCGTCTTCACAGACTCACTGACACTCACACACACACATACTTTCACACACACACACATACTTTCACACACACATACTTTCACACACACACACACGTCCGGCCGTCCAATTAGATGCTCAAGTCCTTGTTGACGAGCCGGACGGTCTGGGTCTTCAACACACACAACACACACAGAAACATCACTTCAAAAATGTTTGATTCGTGGTCAGGGATGCTTGAAACGTGCTCTCCCGTCGAAAACTCGAATACGAATTTTCGACCCCGTCACAATACTTTCCTTATACATTATGCATATAAGGAAATTAAAAAGATAAAACTGAATGATAATACGTGGGATACCCAACCGCTTAGTGAGTACCACTGCTTTATGTGATCTCTGTCTGTGTAATGCTTTATTTAGATGCATTTGTGATAAAAAAATTTGATACTTATTAACGCATTTTTTATCTAAACAATTTTCATCGTCAATGTGTTTATGATCCCTATTTTTACTGATGAAACAGCCTTTCACCTGGTACGGAAAAGTGACATAAGTCAGATTTTTACTTTCCTTATATACATAATGTATAAGGAAAGTATTGTGACGGGGTCGAAAATTCGAATTCGAGTTTTCGACGGGAGAGCACGTTTCAAGCATCCCTGATCACGAATCGAACATTTTTGAGGTGATGTCTGTGTGTGTGTGTGTGGTACAAAAATCAGAATCCATGAATACTGGAAGCCTATTGTTTGTTAAAACACAATCGAACGTTCAGAACTTTCCTAAATTTTCGAGTGAAATTTTGAAAAAATCATCAAAAAATCAAAACCTTTAATAAAGTTAAGCAAATAGACATATCTTATGTAATTTTTCCTTAGAAAACGATTGACATAAATTTTAGAACGCTAGCATGAACCGTTCTCGAGATATTGCATATTTTTCAAATGCATTTATCAAAAAGTCCCATAAATTAAAAAAAATATATTAACTGTTAAGAAACATGTTCACTTTTCATATGTAATATCAAGCGATAAATTTGGTGACATCACTCTCGTGGATCTACCTCGTTCCATTCACGAGAAAAGATACTTTTAGTAATACTTGAACGCCAATAGTCATTTATCTGCTGTAAGAATAATTTATTTCTCCGTCCATAACGCTTGACGAGATTTTTTCGACGAATTTAGCGGAATGTCGACAACTTGGCGACATTTCTAAATGTTGCCAAATTAACGAAAACCCGCCAAATGGATAAAAATGACGCTAAATCATGTGAAAATGACGATTAATTCAAGAAAATTCAATATCTTTGAAAGAATATAAGTATTTACTATAACAATAACATTTGTTTTAACTGTAAAAGTAGTAAATTCATTGCTTTATATAAGGAAAGTTATGTGTTGCCCACATCAGATTTTTTCCTTTATCATAATTCAGTTGATTTTAAAGATACAGGTACACGGTTTTTTTTTTTTTTAACGATCTTGTTGCATTAAAAATAAAAATTGTCTGATTGACTCAATTTGTCTAAGGGGGTCGTATATAAATTTTAAAATTGCAACTTTTTGAAAATTAATGGAAGGACTGTTTCATTAACGCAGTTTTATTCCCTACCTTACTTTCAACATTTTTGCAATTTACATTGTCCACTTATCTCCGACAGGCGCGTTTCAATCTTTTTGGGACACTCTGTATGGCAAGAAACTAAAGAAAATGAGACGATAAACGAACCCGAAAAATGCTAAAATAACAAAAATATCTAGCTCAAAACATAGCTCGGCAATAAACGTATCCGCGTCAATGGCACACACGCAAGACTGGTCGGTTTAGCGAGTCTTAGTGGAAGTAACCGACAATTAGAAAGCCAGCAAGGCTTTAGAAAGTGAGCAAATGTCTTCTACACATCTCTTATACTCTTGCGCTGAAGTATAAGATATTCCTTCATAGAATTTGCATAGCAGGTGCCTGCACACATTCTCCCTCATGCCTCACGCAGGGAGGCGAAAATCGCAGGGAGGTTACACAGTCCTTTGACTTACTGTCTTTGGACTTAATCAATGTCCTGTAAAATATCAGCGGGTATTTCTATTCATAAGTATGTATTCTTCTTTCCATTGGTTTTTATCACAATGTTCTTTATAAATCTTTTAAGAACCTTATATGACCCTTAGTATTGTGGTTGTGCCTGTAAGGCTCCAGAAATAGCATATCGTCGAAGTAAAACTTGTGTTCAGTTTCTTAGATTTGTCGAAACATGGACAGATTATTTAGCATGGTTACAGTGGCCCCATTATATGTCGCAATTTTTTCACATGGTCCGAAAGTCGTATATTTGAGGTGAGATCGTTCATGAAGAGTTGACCAGGAAGCTTTGCTTGTCCGAATATGTGAACTCAACAAGAGAAGCATTTGATTCTTTTCTGTAGACAGGGTGAACAGTAGAGGCGGCAGTGCCTCGTCCCAAAATTCGGGTCCATACAACACACCAGTGTTTACTTCAGCGGGCGATTAATTCTTTCAAGAATTCCGTTCGATTGCGGAGAATAATAGGAGAATGCCTTGCGGGAAATATTGATCCCTAGAAATCTAGTTAGATATTGAAGAAGCTCAGATTTAAATGGTCCCTCTGGTCACAGGTGATCTTCTGCGGCGTAAGGAACCCAATTCTGAACAAATACTATATAGCAACTATTTCAGCTTCAATGTTCTGAATTGGCACAACCCCTGGCTTCCACGAAAATCTGCCTATCACCGTCCTACAGTATCGATCACTTTTAACGAGCGGCAAAGGTTTCAATAATATCAAGGTGATCGTACGCAAAACGTTCGTCCGGAACATTAAGATGTGTCTAAGTCAACCTTGTATGCTTGTGAACCTTCGGTTTCTGACACGGAATACCCCACAACTCTATGTCCTTATTCATTCGAGGTCAAACGTATCTATCTCCTATGAGTTTTTAACTGACCCTACTTCCTGGATGCGAATTATTGTGTAAATCTCCTAAAACTTGTTAGAGCTTATCTGACCCAAAAATACGTACTACACCTCCCACTTGCATCAATATAACTTACAATCAATATAACTTACAATGCACCATACAACTTACAATCAGAATCTGATATAGAAACCTTCTTAAGCATTAATAGCATATCCCACTGTGGTGACTGCAAATTTGGACCTTTCTCTTACTCCTTATCCCAGCGAGATACGTCCGCAAGCAAAAAGTTTATTTCCGAAACCCGCGAAAATATCAGCACTGTTTTGCTTATCCCGATACATATATATGTGGTATAAGACGCAATGAAATTCAAAAGGTTTAACCGGCCGTGTGAGTCTTTATTATGTTTCTGCTTGAATGCAAAAACTATGAGTTTGGGATCCATATACAACGTAAATGACTCCAACACATGTCGAAAATACTGAATCGCACTATAAGTAACGAGAAGTTCGCGATCATAAGTGGAATACTTTGCCAGCGTTGACAGTTTTTTGAATAAAATCCCAGTGGTTTTGGATCCGTAGAAGTACTTTAATTCAACACAGCACCATTTCAACCTCACTGCAACTGCAACCTATTACCAAAGTTAATTTTGAAGAAACCAAAGGATGAGGTGGCTTGGGTTATAGTGGGATATTGTGGCTTGGGTTATGACACTGTTGATCTGAGTGAAACTAATCTCAGCCTCCGATCTCCAATCTGACTTTCTTTTATCATTCTTTTTTACCCCACGCAAATACTGGTTCAACGACCCTAAAATGCTTACAATCTTTGGTACAAATCTATGATAAAAGTTTACAATTCTTAAAAACTTCTAATTTGACCAATGGTTTTTGGTTTTGGAAAGTTTACAATAACCTGAACTTTTTCTTTGAATGAAATGCATCTTAAACTATGGCCTAAAATGATCTCATTTTGACCAAACCTACACTTAGGTTCATTAATTTTAACTCCATACTTTATAAACCGACTAAAAACTATTATTCAATGTTTCCTGCGCTGCGTGTGATCAATATTACGTACCAAAATGTTTTTTATCCAAGTATGCAAAACAAAAACCTGTGAGACGTATACGCAGCTGCACCGTAATCCGAAATTCAAGAATGAGAACTCAAATAAACCAAACGGCGTGATAATAACAGTTTATGGAACATCGAACCGATTTACTGGCCGATCTATCTGGTCGCATGCTCTCACTAAATCTATTTGAGTGAAAACCTTCCTATGCTTCGAAACATCCTGCTAGTAAGGAACGGGATATTTATCTTACTTACTAATTCTGTTGAGGGCCCTGCAGACTTCAGTATAATCTTCTGTAGTCTTCGGTCGGACAAACCTTTCGTAATCATATGCAAACGACTGGACTAGCTACTTTTAGAAAGTCTACATAAAATGTCTACATGAAAATTCGATTTCAGTAGAAAATTTTTCATTGAGATTTAGATGAAAATTTCTTGGGACAAATTCACACGACAGGATCTCAAATTCCGCCGTCTATTAAGAGCTTCTACCTCAAAAATATAAATCTCTTCTCATGGGGTTTTCTTTGTAACGAATCAATTAGTATGCGGAAATCCAGATCTTATCCGAATCAAGAGGACGTGACACAGTGCAACACATGAAATGACTCCCAACCCAAAGCAGAATGAATCAAACTATTCGAACACGACATATTTAAGATGGAGCTTTCATTTTCTAACTTTATTTTTCGCATTCATTTGAAATGGGTGAACTTTGTTAGCTAAATAAATCAATAATTGGCTAAATCATCGATTTGAATAACCATGTCCCGAAATATCGGTTTCAAATCGGAAGAAAGGAAAAGGAATATATTCTGCCCTCATCCATCGTCACCTCTGATAGGGGGTGCATTCGGGGGGTTCCGCCTCAATGCCCCGGTTGATGGAGTTCTCACTATCAACGAGTCATTTGGTGTGCACAGAACTTTTTCAGATTTCTTATTAGGTTGCGAATTATTTTTTCCGTTCATATTTTTCTTCTATATATTTACTACTTCCTTCCGTGAATTCAGAAGTTTTAACAATTTACCTCTTGGCATAAATACGCATGGAAACCCGGCAGAAACTTTTGGTGCTGTTATAACCTACGAATGAAAAATGTGGCGGATCCGTATTAAAAAGAAATTCAAGCAGTAGCCCCCCCCCCCCCTCCTTCTCTCAACTTAGCCAAACGCCATTATCGGTAAATTTCTCTAAACGCAGCGGAACGCGGTAATAGATGTCCGTGGAATCGCCATTTAGAATGAATTATTTTTGAATCCCATGCTTCATGCTAAATCCCGATCAGAAGATGAAGAGTGCTTTTTCCCCTTAATTCCCCGTCTCTACCTCTTTAAAACAATAAATTCCCTAAATTCCCTGTCGTATATCTTTCCTCTTTACCCGGTATCTCGGCGTTTACTTGTCAGAGACGGATAGGCGAACCTACCGGCGTTCTCCGAACGGTTTTTGCTCATTTAAGAGACAAGATACGAAAAAGATGAAAATAAAATACCTGGAGCTCATGACAGACCCCGCATTAAACTTTTAAGCGACTGTGTGCGGGGGAGGGGATATTTATAGGATACCTTCCCCGTGGTTCACATGAGGTGATCTATAGACGCTCCGTTACTCGTGTGCCCGAATCGATTGCAACCGAAAGTTTTTTAGTTATTTTTTAGGTCAGATTTATGGTGGTGTTCATTTTTTCGGAGTGTTCTATGTCAAAACTATCCAGGAGCTATTTTTTGTGAGCCTCTCAGTCCGGAAACCCCCTTTCCATTGAAGGCTGCCTTCTGGTGTCACGCGATTGCATTTTTTTATTCATCTCTATAGCGCAGAAAAAGTATAGGATAGCAGCGTTTGAGGAAGAGCAGGAAAATAAAAAAATTATAAAATTTTACTTAACGTTAATGTAATATTTTTAATGATATTGGGGTGGGCTCAAAATTAACTGAACTTCTCGAGTCTATTCATTATTATGCTTTAGCGGATGGTCAGTGAGACCGCTCCTGTTGTTTCATCTAACGTTCGGTAAAATGTTAAGAGAAGAGAGTAAAAAAAAAATAACATTTTTAAGCTTTCACGTTTTTTTTTTATATAGAACATTTTTTTTGTACTTCTAAGCCATATTCGCTTTAATGAAAAAACAACATCAATATGGATGAAACGCGAAGTAAAACAATTTTCTTTTAAAAGCAGGGAAAGCAGTACCGCTTTATTTTGCGCGGTATATGAAAATATTTCATCACGCACATGTAGAGTATCTCGTGAAAGAAAATGTAGAGTGAAAGCGAGGTCGAATCTATGGCGGGGAAGAGTGATCCCCCCTAAAGCTTAACGTATATATTCATAATTGCTTGCAGAATTCACTTCAAAGATAAGAGCTTGCAATATCGTCCCAGTAGCTCAACGGTAGAGCGTCGACTGGCGAGTTCGGAGATCCAGGGTTCGATTCCCGGTTGCGGCAGCAAGGTTCTTTACATGCTTTTAATGAGTTATATGACACAATATATATTTTATAGTTCTTCTCCAATGAATCTTCTTGTATCCAATGAATCTTCTCGTAGTGAGAGCATACATATTGTTACTTTCGCTGCAATACAGGACAATTATAAGGAATATTACAGTCGTGTCGAAAATCGCAACTCGAGTTTTCGACGGATCGACACTTTTTGCGAGCTCTACAACACGGAAAAACGATTTTTAGCGTGACGTCTGCGTGTGTCTGTGTGCGCAATGTTTACCTGGTTACATAAGAGGCAAGGTCTGCACATGCTTCGCTTCAAAAGATTGAAAGGGACCCCAAATGGCATCTCCGACTGACACTTTTTTCTTTAAATGTCATTTATTTGTTAAATAGTGAGATTGACACTTTTTTTGATGTAGGTTATTTGTCAATTAGTTAAGATAAATAATATCTTGCCCATACAGGCAAAAAAAAAGAACTATTTGGGTTGTCTGAGCCCAAATTTGTATTGTCCATATTTCTTTTTATATTTAAATATTAAATTGTTGACGACAAAAGGTAGGATGACAGTTAATATTTAAGTTAGAACTGATTGCAGAAGAAAACATGGACCACCTGTGATTCAGTAATAAAATAGACTATGACTTATAGGGTTTTGGGGTACAGACAGCCCGTTTAAAAAAATCAGTTTGTTGATGAGAACTGTTAGTTGACCGCAGGGCAATGCGGTGATAGAATTCTTCGAGCACTGATAAGTGCACGGTGAATTTCTTGAACAATGCTCAAAAATTCAAATTGGGGCCCCCAAATGGAGCTGTGCTTCCCTAAATGGGTTGGTTAATCAGGCCCTGGATTCAGAAGCGGAAATTTGGGACCTATGAGGATTGTACGGGACGAAAAGATATACCTACTTTGTACCAAGTGCACAGTAGAGTACTTTCCCTTTTTGAGCATAAGATTTATGGACCATTTTCATCACTTGACTGGTCTCTTTAGGAGAGGGGAATTTTTCTTTCTTTTCAGAATATTTTAGCTCAGATAGTAAATGTTCGCATTTGAAAGTATTCGCTTCCATCCATATTTGCAAGAGTATAAGTGCAAGGATATGTAAAATGCCTTTGGCACATATGTACCGTCTTTTTTCTACTATAATTTCAAACATATATGGCCATTGGGTGCTTATTTTAAATACTGCAATTTGCAAATTTCTATAGGTGTAGCCCATGTAACTTTTGAATTTAAAGGACATTTTTTAATAGTCATTTTTTCTTATTCATTTAAAAGTGTTTTTAACTCTATAAAATTCATCTTGCCGTTTATTTCTATGTATCAAAATATTTAACTTTGCCATTAAGATATAAAACGGCTACAAAAATGGCCACCTCGTTT
Organism: Amaurobius ferox; assembly: GCA_951213105.1. Classification (NCBI taxonomy): domain Eukaryota; kingdom Metazoa; phylum Arthropoda; class Arachnida; order Araneae; family Amaurobiidae; genus Amaurobius; species Amaurobius ferox. The sequence continues at coordinate 10,329,276 of OX578137.1, read as the reverse complement.
TGTGTATCAAGTCACTGCGTGTCCCTCTCTGTTTTACCTTTCGTTATTTACCGATAGAGGCACTTTTTATTGGTAAAACATTAAATTGTTTTCTTTCCCGTGGTAACAATAGAGAAAGAGCAACAGAGGTGAAATTTACTTTTCTCGTCGACAGTGCCAGATTGCGTGGCTATTGCACGCGCGTGATGCTTGGAGATTTCTTTGTTTGCATGATGGCAATTGGTTAATGATGGCGTTATGCAACGAGTGCTTAGCTAAAATGGTGAGTATCTACATCGCTGGGGCTAGGCCCTTTTGGCCTTCGGTAAATACGCCGGCCTATCGATTGTATTGGGAGGTTGCCTGAGTTTGCCGAGTGAGTCTCAGCGCATAGTTGCTTTGCTACGATTTCTATGAATCGATCTGCACGGTGGGAAATATGCAGTTAGAAAATCATTTTTACCTTGGTTCTGGTGCTCGTAAAATATGTCCCGATGTAAATTATGTTTGTTTGACTGGAAATTTCATTCTTTAGAGTCAATACTAGTCTTTCCATCTTTACCTTTAGACAAACCGTGGGCTATAGAGGTCTATATGAGCCATAAAATTGCTTTACCCGACTTGGACCAACTACCATGGACAGAGCACATAAAAGTAGCATTTATAAAAGTAGAATTCTAGCCCGATTCGGTTCTTAATGGCAAGACTGCTCTGCCATAGATTAGGATATATCACGAATTTGAGTTATCTTTGTAATCGTAATTACATTAAAAGTTTCTTTTCAAATATTTCTTTGTAAGTAAAGCATGTGACTACGTATAATCAATAATGAACTTCTTCACAATGTAAAAAAATCTGATGTGGGCAGTACATGACTTTCCTTATATAATGCAATGAATTTACCACTTTTACAGTAAAAAAATAGATTATTTTTATAGTAATTATTTGTATTCTTTCCAAGATATTGAATTTTCGTCAATGAGTCGTCATTTTCCATGTCGTCATCATCAATGAGTCCTCATTGATTTAGCGTCATTTCTATCCATTTGGCGAGTTTTTCGTTAATTTAGCAACATTTAGAAAAGTTGCCAAGTTGGTGACATTCCACGAACTTCGTCGCCAAAATCTCGCCAAGCGTTATGGGCGAAGAAATAAGTTATTCATACAGCAGATAAATGACTATTGGCGTTCAAATACAAAAGTATTAATCAAAGTATATTTTTTCACGAATGGAACGAGCTACATCCACGAGAATGATGTCACCCAATGTATCGCATGGTATTACATATGAAAAGTGAACATGTTTCTCAATAAGAAATATTTTTTTTTAATTTTATATGACTTTTTGATAATTTTTTGAAAAATGTGCAATATCGCGAGAACGGTTCATATTAGCGTTCTAAAATTTATGCCAATCGTTTTCTAATGAAAAATTACATAATAAATGTTTATTTGCGTAACTTTATAAGTGGTTTTGATTTTTTGACGATTTTTTCAAAATTTCATTCGAAAATTTAGGATGGTTCTGAACATTCGATTGCGTATAAAAAACAATAGGTTTCCAGTGTTTACGGATTGTGATTTTTGTACCAAATTTTGTTCGAATTGGTCCATTTGTTCGTCAGTTCGTCTCCACAGACTGACTGACACACACACACACACACACACATATTTTCACACACACACACACACACACACACACACACACACATTTTCACACACACACTCACACACATACTTTCACACACACACACACACATACTTTCACACACACACACACACACACAGACATCACTTCAAAAATGCTTGATTCGTGATCAGGGATGCTTGAAACGTGCTCTCCCGTCGAAAACTCGAATTCGAATTTTCGACCCCGTCACAATACTTTCCTTATACATTATGTATATAAGGAAAGTAATACAGCGTAAACACAAATAAATGAGCAGATGTACGCTTAGGAAATGAGTTGGATTTCTTTTGTCAGTGTGATAGGGATGGACCTGAACGCCTAAACAAACGACACATTAAAATGGAAAAATGACAGAGTTCGATATAGTAACTCTACCTAATGTGGAAGAAGGGAAATAAAAGAGCAAAATATGAACAGAACTATATGATTATGAGAAGCGAACAAGAAAAATAAATATATCTTTTTTGAGTTTATATTCTCTGCATTTTATTGTTTCTTGCTTGTTTCTCATATTCATATTTACTTCTTTCGTTCAATTTTTCTCTTTTGTTTTATTTTCCTTTGTTACACTAGCTGGCGGAACTTTGCTGGACGCTGTTGTTTTGTCATTTTTAGTTTATCCCATATTGTCTCGCGCTTATTTGGGCGTTCAGGCCCAGACTTGTTGCACTAAAGAGGAAATCCAAATGATTTCCGAAATGTACGTTTGCTTATTTATCTGCATTTTCGCAGCATTTTACGTTGTAAAGCAGTTTATTACTTCTTTTTATATATGAAATTGAATCATTTTATTCTACATACCACTGGCATAAGTGCGGGGAGCATGCGCCCTTTCCCACTGGTGAGCAATGGCATTTCTCCATAGGGTCCGAATTGAAAAGCGAAATCCAGCAGTGCAATTCCACCATTAACTTCCCCTTTCGAGAGACTGGCTACGTCTGATACATATACACATTTTTATACAGGTGAAAGTTGAAATAAAATATTTGAATAAAAAATATCGGATAAAGGAAATATGTTTGAGAAAACCTTTCTTTCATTCTGCTAAAATTTCTTTTAGATATGTATCTCAACGCTGAATGCGTCTGACCCATACGTAAGGTTTAAACAACAAAGATTAATCATGCATAAAGCACTGATTATGAAAAAATGTCCAACTGAAATGCACTTTTATTTAAAAATCTCTGAAACGCGATACATTCAGCAGTGAAATTTTTAAAATTATCACAAAAATACAATAATTTATTATAATTTGAAAACTTGATGAACTTTATTCAAATGACGTCATCAAAATATAAATCGCCTGGCTCTCTATATAAAAGCAGTGTTTCATAAACTTTTTAAATTCCTTTCATTCATCGGCGATATTTTTAAAATTATCACAATACTGCAATTTTATTTACAATTAATTTATTTTACTGAAAATCTTAAGACAATGCAGGTAAAAAAAAGTACTTTCTAACTCCATGCTCAAAACTTCATCGATAAAGGCAATACTATAGAATCATCTGCTTCTCTATGTAAAATTAATAAATGTTTCATTCATGTTAGCTATATTGCAGACTCCAGAACTAAATAATTCTGCGTTAAAGAAATTCAGTAATTATTATACAATTCATCTTACAGCTTGATGTGTTAAGATTCTCTATAGGTGAAAATTAGGCTTCGTTGTGGAAATAATCAAAGTTGGATGATCATTTAAACTGAAAAATATTGTTTATTACGTTGGCGCAGTATATAGATGCACAAGAAAAATAGAAAATAAAGCGGTTTTAGGACGGATGCAACACTCAATATAAATTTAAAAAAATTTAAAAATCACGATTTTGACACAAGATGGATGCCCTATTTAATTTTGAAGTGGGTCACGTGATCTCTTCATGTAATATGGGTGCAATTATTATTTTAAATTTTATTTAAAAAATTACTGAACCCATTTTGCTGATACTTTTTTTATATGTTTTATGGGATAATCTGAATATTTTCTGAAATTTTCGAAGCAATTTGTGAATTTTAAATTCTTTAAAAAAAAAAATAAAAAAAATTAGGTCCCATAGAGTTCAATGTATTTTATTTTTTCAAGCAAGGTTTCATCCAAAATTTATTGGGTGATATTATTCATTTTCATTCCCATATGTTCCACAGACTGTCTCAACAACATACTAAAATTTCATTTTGATAGAGCCATTTTTACGGCAGTTATCGTGCGAACGGACGGACACACAGAATGAACAAAGTCATAAATACTTTTTAACTGTGTTGTAAAGTGTTAAAAAAGTCCCGTTGGATCTAAGAAGCTCGACTCCTGGTCTGAGCCCATGCAGGTACTTTAGACGGACACAAAGCACATTATCAGCTATGCACGTACAAAGCATTCACATAGTACTTACTTTAAGTATACAACTTAAATAAGTTCGTTCTTATAGAAATTCATTGAAAAGTTCTCCATGATTTATTTCTCGGTCGGTATCTACGACTGGCTCTTATCAAGTATATTTTGCCCCTGCAACTTTGATATTTTAAGTTCAAATAAATCTGTTAAGGTGATCACCCCTCCCTTAATATTTAAGCTACGTGATTTAGTGGCGTAGCTGTGAAGGCAGTGTTAAGGACTGTTTTCTATTGTCAAAACAAAAGAATTGGGGGATGACGTAAATAAATTTTCAAACTTTATTTTTTATTAGCACATAACAAATCTTAAAAATTAAAATAAATTAGTAATACATCAAGACCGATTTCTCTAAAATACTCCTTTTACAAAGCAAAAATCTGATGTGGTCAGCACATGACTTTCCTTATACAATGCAATAGATTTACTAGTTTTACAGTCAAAAAATAATGTATAAGATCCACGGCGCTGTGTTTTTATCGTTGAATTGTACATTTGGCGATTTTTCGGATGGCAACATGTAAAACTATTAAAAATACTCAATTAACTTATACTTCACGCAACTCTAAATAAACCACCAATATTGATAGCATCCTCAATGAGCGACATAGTCCATATATTAAAATACTTTAATAATTACTTCATCAATGCATTCCTTTTCATTAATTTAACGTCATTTTTTCAATTTTGATGATATTTTTGTCAATCTGGGGCGAAATATCGCCGAGTTGGCAATACTTTGCTGAATTATTCGCTAAGTTTACCAAATGCATCACAAAGTGTTACAGACAAATGGAGTGAAGAGTATTTCTTATATACTAGAAGGTATATCCGTCATATGACAGAAATGAGAATTTGCGATACAGTACTTCCCATTTGGCGCCATTTTTATCAATTTGGCGATTTTTTTTCATTTTAGCAACATTTAAAATAGTCGCCAAGTTGGCGACGTCCCGCTAAATTTCTCGCCAAGCGTTACTGACGGACGGGAGAATTGTGTTATTCTTATAGTCTACGCTTATGCTCTTTCCAAGATATTGAACTGTCATCATCTAGTCGTCAGTTTCATTGATTTCATGATCATTTTTATCAATTTGGGGACATTTTCATTAATTTGGCAACATTAAAAAGTCGCCAAGTTGGCGAAATTCCGCCAAAATTTCGCCAAGCGTTATGGACTTAGAAATAAGTTATTCTTGTAGCAGATAAATGGCTATTCGCGTCCAAATACAATAGTATTACCTAAAGTTTCTTTTCTCATGAATGGAATTGGCTAGATCCACGAGAATGATATCGCATGATATTACTTATGAAAAGTGAACATATTTCACAATAGGTAATTTTTTTAAATTTTATATGAGTTTTGATATTTAAAAAATGTTCAATATCTCGAGAACGGTTCATGCTAGCGTTTTAAAATTTATGTCAATCGTTTTCTAATGAAAAAAAATCTGATGTGAGCAGCACATGACTTTCCTTATATAATGCAATAAATTTACAACTGTTACAGTAAAAAAAATAGGTTATTCTTATAGTAGATATATTCCTTCCAAGACATTGAATTTTCATCAATTAGTCGTCAAGTTCATTGATTTAGTGTGTCATTTTTATCCATATGGCAAGATTTTCGTTAATTTGGCAACATTTAAAAAAGTCGTCAAGTTGGCGACATCCCGCCAAATTCGTCGCCAAAATCTCGCCAAGAGTTATGGACGGAGAAATAAGTTATTCTTATAGCAGAAATATGACTCTTGAAGTTCAAATACAAAGGTATTACTCAAAGTACCTTTATTCATGAATGGAACGAGCTAGATCCACGAGAGTGGCGTCACCCAATTTATCGCATGATATTACATATGAAAAGGGAACATGTTTCTCAACAGTTAATATTTTTTTTTAATTTATGGGATTTTTTAAATAAATTTATTTGAAAAATGTGCAATATCTCGAGAACAGTTCATGCTAGCTTTCTAAAATTTATGTCAATCGTTTTCTAATGAAAAATTACACTAGAAATGACTATTTACGTAACTTTATTAAAAGTTTTGATTTTTTTATGATTTTTTCAAAATTTTACTCGAAAATTTAGGGAGGTGGGGGGGGGGGGGGTTCTGAACATCCGATTGCGTATAAAAACAATAGGCTTCCAGTTTTCACGGATTGTAATTTTTGTACCAAATTTTGTTCGAATCGCTCATTTCGTTTGTCAGTTATCGTCTCCACAGACTCACTGACACACACACACACACATATACTTTCACACACACACTCATCGTGTTCAGGGATGCTTGAAACGTGCTCTCCCGTCGAAAACTCGAATACGAATTTTCGACCCCTTCACAATACTTTCCTTATACTTTATATGTTTATAAGGAAAGTAAAAATATTTAAAATATATGAAAGTTTTCCTAAAAATAGGTTAATCAATACAATTTTAATCCATACAATAATTTGCTCTAGTAATACTTTCGTTTTTTAATGCATTGCACGTGCTTCGAAACCCACAATGTGTGTAGGGGGAAGAAGCTTTTAGGAGTGGGGAAGATGATTTTGTGGAATAACTACATATACCGACCAATGAATTATGTAGAAACCTGGGAACATGTATGCAAATGTAGGTCACAGGCGGATGTATGCAAATTGAGTTGGTCATGAGAGGTACACGTGATCGCAAACCCTCTATAAAAATGCTATCAGTGTGTGTTCCGAGAGAAGTGGGGCAAAATGGGGAAAACAACAGATTCGCATCTGCTCGATAAAGGTCTTATTGTAGCGACCGTTTGGCAGGAGCCACGATTGCCAGAACAGAACAACTCACTGGCTTCTCGAAAGGTGAGATATCCAAAGTGTATAATAGTTGGAAACAGAACCCCAGGCATTGTTTAAAGGCGGAACTGTGGTTCGAAAACCATCGGCCAACCCCGTGATCGGCGGAGTCTCAGAAAAGGGGATATACTATACAGAAATTGACGAAAGACTTCCATGAAGGCAGGCTTGTCCAGACCGATCTCGACCCGAAGAATGTACAGGGAATTGCGAAGAACCTGAAAATGCATTTACAGTGATACTAGAGCTCCTCTAATAGAGGAGCTTTAAGTGATAAAGGAAACGTCGTCAGTGAACATCTGATGATTGGATGTAAGTAATATGGCATTATTACTTGTGAACATTATTGCTGATCACGTCCATCCTGCAATATTGTATTTTTACCCCCACAGGTCTTTCAAGGACGATAAAGTTTTTATCCACCTCGCAGGCACCGTGCAACAGTGGTTCAAAGCATGGCTCCGACTTTCGCTATATGCCCTAGCCATCGCAAAGTCCAGATTAAAACCCTACCAAGAACGTTTGGAACGGTTGGAAAGACACATCCGACAATAATCTCCTGTGCCATCAACTGTACAGGAGCTTGCGATCTACTTGTCCAACGGCTGGTACTCTCTTGACTTAAATGCACTCCAACGCTTTATAGAATCCCAGGCCTAACCGCATACGTGTTGTAATTCGGACTAAAAGTGGCCTATTAAATATTGAATTCATTATAAAGTGTGTGCATTTAGTTCAACCATTGCTGGCGCGCAAGGTAATAACTAGAGTGGCAAGGTTTCAATTAATTTCGGAAAATTTTAAAATTCAAATTAACGTTCTTACTGATTAATCTGTATGATAAAATCTCTGAATGGTAAAGATATACGCACCCTAACGTGACCCTGTAGTTGCAGATTTAATTTAATTATTTATCCATTTATCATAATAGCTATTGCTACACAACTTTTCGATTCAGCGTTTCAGGATTCTATTATCGATCTGTTTAGGATCTGTTTAGGGATCGATCTGTTTAGGATAGGGTATGTCAAATACCTGTCTTTTTGACAGGTTCTTCATCTGTGATGGACGCTGTCCCATCCATAAACAAAAAGTCAAGAGGAGAGATCATTTCAAAAATTGTTATTTGGAGTGAAATATTCAAAGTTTTATGGATCTATCATTATTTCTTCATATGATATCCTATTCTTAGGGTGTGTTACCTTACTATTTTACAAAAAAACATATTCAGTCATAGCTTTGCAGAACATTATGCTTTCATGATAGATTAATGGATAATGTCTTAAATTGTGTCTCGTTTTACAAGTGCAGCGATCATGTTTGTGAATAAACTGTGGCACATCCATTCCCAATTTTTTGAAATACAATATCCTATCATAAGAGATTATACTTTTACCTCCACTTAAAAGTGTAGGGAGAAGAAAGACATTATAAGAAAAATTTAATTTTAAGGCAGTGTTAAATGCCAAAAATATCGAAAGATTTTATAGAATTTTTTTTTCAATAAAAATGTGGTTATTATTTAAATTTTGGTGGAGTATGTACATAATACACACACAATACAGCGGCATGTAAAGTTTTAAGATTTCAGGATTTTTAGCTGTGACGCTACAATGCGCGCATTGTTTAAATGACAATTTTGAGAAAAACTATCTCAGAGTCACGGATACTTCTTTGATATGAGGTTATATCGTTTCGCCGATGGCATTATAAAACGCGTACAAATTGGAATATTTCGTTAATTCACTTTTTTATATTAACATTTTGTTTAATAAATACAGAAGATTTTTATTTTTTATTTTTTTCAAGTTTAAAGGGTGATCTCCCCCTCTTTCAGAGATCCTAGCGGCGCTTATGCCTTGAAAAGCGTACGCAAAGGTTGAAAGTTTGAGAACCTCAAGATAAAAAAAATTATTTTCCTCACAGGGTCCTGACGACAACGATTAGACCACGAGATATCTAAATCTTGCAGAAAGCACGAATGTCTCATTTCGTCCGTCGTTGCGAAACCCTTTCACCCTTTTATTAACACATATAAAAAGGACGATACAGATTATATTGTTTCTTCGGATCTGTTTCAATGAGTCATCAGACCATTTTTTCTTCTCACACTCCCGATCCAGAAATCTCGTCCGTTTTTTATCAGAGCGTCGCTCCGCCGAGACGACGCTTTCATCATTATACGCAAATGTCGTATTAATACGCTCTCTTTTTCTACGGTATTACTGTCTTTTCTTTTCTGTGCATCGGAAACCTCCAAAAGAGGCCGTTTCGCGGTCTCTCCCACCAGAAGCGGCGTCAATTTTACACGGATTACAGCGTGTTTCATTAAATTTAATGCCCATCCCGAGTCGATATCCATTAACTGTGTCCCAAAGTAAATAAAACGGGCCAATTATTCCCAATAATCCTTGGATTTACGATGCTCATTTTTGTGTCCGATTGCTGGCGAAGAAAGGGGGGAGGGAGGAGATCGCTAATAGAGCAATCAGCCTGCTAAAGGATCGCCTCTGGCCGAGGAGATCGGTTCATAGGTTTTCGCCACGGAATCGATGCCTCCCCCCCCCCCCCCCCTCACCAACCGTCTCTTATAATTGTCTCAAAGTAAAGGGTGTGCTGACCTTTTCAGAAAGCACTTAAAGTTCGTACAATATAATACGTATCTATCTGCAGCATTGTTTCCCAAACATGCTGTACATGAAAAGAGTCAAGAAGCACTTAACTAACCGCCTCCTAACTGTCCGTACATTAAACAGTCTCTTATAATTCTCATCTCTTAACTATCCGTCTCTTAATTAACCGGCTCTTAACTATCCGTATATTAACTAACCATTTCCTATAATTGTTTTAAAGTAAAGAGTTTGCTGACCTTTTTAGAAAGCACTTAAAGTTCGTACAATACAATACGTATCTATCTGCAGCATTGTTTCCCAGACATACTGTACATGAAAAGATTCAAGAAGCACTTAGCAAATTGTTTAATGTGTTATACTATTATGATAGAAGTATTTATAACTAGCAGTATACCCCTTCTTTGTACTGGATATATAATATAAAAAAACATAAAATTCATAATCATGTGCAAATTAAAATAACATTCGAAATGACATCGTTATTCAAAGCATTCTATTAAAATATTTAAATGAATGCTCCTGAAAAGGAGCTTAAGAATCTCTATTCTTATATACAAAATTAGTTTTACAGGAAGATCTGAAGAATGAAATATCCTGCTTGTAAAGAAATGTATAAAAAATATGAAATTAAATCCATATTTGCCATACTAAAAGCGCTAAAATTGTATAGGAAGATATACCCGTGCTATTTATATTCTTGATTATTAGAAGACATACCCGTGCATTAGCAGAAGATTACCCGTTTACAATATATGAGTTTCACAAATCTTTGCCAAAAATAATACATAACATAATATATTGAACATATCAATAATCCCCTTAATCTTTAAACCTGAAGGCCGTAATAAATGCCAATATCAAAATGAAAGCGTTCAAATTTGCATGGGAAGTATACCCGTACTACTTACATTTTCGTGGATAAGAAAGCATACCCGTGTTACAGTGTCTAGAAGGGATCTTCTAGAAGGGATCCCTTCTAGACACTGTACCCGTGTATTAGTAGAAGATTACGCATACTGCATAGCCGTTCTGCGTACGGAATATACAATATAAAGAAACATAAAATTTACAATCATGTGCAAATTCCTATATTATTTATTTAAAACATTCAATTAAAATATTTAAATTAATTCTCCTAAAAAGAAATTTAAGAATCACTGTTTCCGCTCTACAAAATTTATCTTCACAGGCAGATTTGAAGAATAAAACATCCTGGCCTCGTTTATAAACAAATTTACAAAAAATATGAAATTAAATCAATATATGCCAAAACGAAAGCGCTAAAATTGTATGGGAAGATATAACTGTACTACTTATATTCTGGTAGATTAGAAGATATACCCATGCACTAATAGAAAAATACCCGTACTACAATATATGAGTTACAACCATTTTTGGCAAAATCAAACAGATGACGTAATAAATTGAAATTATCAATAATCCCAGTACTTTTTAAACCTGAAGGTCGTCATTGATATAATCCAGTAGTCAAAAATGCAAATCTATTTTGTATATATTTCTTTATTATTTAAATTGGAAAAGATTTAATAAAAATCGTCTGCCGTATAAATACATTGGAGTAAAATATTAAAATCCGTTGCTAAGTGGCATAATATCCATTCCTTCAAATAAACTTCAGAGAATAAATATCGTCTGCATAATACTATGTGTATGGAAGGTTTATCGGTGCAATTTTAATTAATATCTAGACAACCCCTGGTCCTAAAAATTCGAAACATGGACTTCATTTTAAGTGGGGATATTCCACACACACACACACACACACACACACACATATACACACATACATACATACATACATACTTTCAATTTTATTTATATAAATTTTTACGAACGTGCAAAATTCCCTCACTTTAAGTCTCTTTCAAAAACTAGACGGAGAAAACACCCGAACAGGCAACCTTTTCTATGACGTGACTCTAGGGTTGCCATATGCTGAAGTTAGAAGGGGGTTTGCTATATTTAGCGATTTATCGTCGATTTAGCAGCATTTGGTGACTTTTCAAAGGTTCGAAAGCCAATTCGAAATAGCGACTATTTTACGAGATACTAGAGACTTCTAGAAATTTCTACAGAGAGTGCGTAAAAGGAGTCATCACTCAGTTGGAGAGCAGTGAACGTGATATGAGCTATATTGAACTGTAGCATACGCCAATGTTTCGAGAATAGTAGCTGCTGTTTTGTGAAATGAGTGAAGCATTTAATGGCTGTTATACACTTATGCATTTAATTAGCCGACAGTTGTTTAGTGATCTTGCGAGACAGTTAACGAGTTATTTGCTGCATTTTGCTTCTGTTTACGCTGAGCTTGGAGATAAACATGTTAGTTATCCAGAAATTTGGACTCATTCTTGTCTCCTGAGCATTTTTGTAACCTCACGATCCCAGAGAATACGTCGCAACAATATGTAAATCTGATATGTAAACGAAACCCTGTCTAAAGAACCCCATTTTCATGTTTCCGTGCTGGGTCCTCTATACAGGTTTCACGCTACACGATGGATGTCTGTATTTTTCGCGGCAAAAACAAATAATCTTCTCCAGTCACCGCGTACGACAGCATCTTATGAAACGGACCACCCAGCTTCAAGTTTCAGACAACTAGAATGGGTTTCTATATAAATAGTGTTACGAACACGCAATGACGCGTTTGGCGTCTCCTCTTCCGTCTATCTCGAAGGCCAGGTGAAAAAAAATACAGTGCTTGATGTCAGCATGACGTAAGCCATGGGTTGCCAGGATTTCCCAGTTAGAAAAAGGGTTTCCAGATTGGGCGATGTATCGTCCATTGGGTGACATTTGGCGACTTCCGAAATGTTCCAGAAACTTCTAGATAGAACGATTATTCTTTGAGATACAGAGATGTCCAGAAGTTTCTATGGAGATACTCTAAAAAGGACTCACCCCCTTCCGCTGCAGAGGGATTGACGAATGGACATGATAGGCAGGGCCGGCTTAAGGCACCAGCAAAACAAGCACTTGCTTGGGGCGGCACATTTTAAGGGCGGCATTTTAGTCAACAAGATATTACATACAAAAAAATTCTGGGGCGCGTGTAACCGTATTTACAAATCCAGTTGTATGAGCTAAAAAATGAAACAAAACACTGAATAAATGTTAAAAATTTGTTCCCAGACAAAAGAGTGAAAACGGCTATCATTCATTCTCCCCTTGGAAAAAGAGGACCAGAGGACAAAAATGTGATGGCTTCCAGTATGTCACCCCAATCGTTTATCTTGCAACGCAAGTAACTGTTAGAAATAAATGATCTCTCCTCGCTACGGAAGACCGACAAATCCAAAAACACTGACTCTCGCCTTTCCGCAAGAAAAGGAATGTGTTTACATCGTGTGATCTGCGCGTGCATCATAAGACACTACCGGTACACTTGTACGAACTAAAGTTCTGTTCTGTGTTGTTGATGTTTTGTACTGTTACGGAGCAAAATGCTCGTTTCTTCTTCTATGTAATTTTAAATGCAGAATCTAATTAAATAATCTTTTCTTTCAATCAAGCGCAATTATTCCTGACATCAAGATGGTAACCAAACACAATAAAATGATATTTCTTTTAAGACTTTAGGGGAAACGAAGTCAAATTGCCCTACGCCCTTCACACAGAAAGGTAAGCATTTTACCTTATTATAATTATGCTGTTTATAAAGAAAAATGATATAATAACATATTTTCTCATTGGTGAGGCAGAGTGCCATTACCTCTGCACAACCGAGCTCCTATTTTTTTATCAGATTATGAGACTGAAGTCTTAGCCTGTCTCGCTAGAGAAATTTGTATTAATAAAATAAAATAGCAGCATTTTCATGAACAATACAATTATTATTTGAAGAGGGGCATAAGCTTAAGTAACCCAAAAGAAAATAGATATGCAAATATATCACTTTTATTTTTTCATTCCCCATTGACCTTTGTAAACACTTCTAAACCGAAAGTGATTTTTTACGGAATAAGATAAAAAGAAATACCGTACTGCAAATAAACAAAAAAAGAAAACGTTTCTCAAGGAAACTAAAATAAAATAAAATATAATGGCATCTATAAAGGAAAATCAGTTGATTGAAAAATTAAACCAGAGTAACTACTCCAATTGGAAATTCAAAATGGAAATGATGTTATTGAATAAAGAATTATCAGAAACGATAACCGAAGTGGCTCCTGACCCAATTACCGACGAATGGCAGAAAAAAGATAGAAAAGCCAGAGCGCTCATAAATTTATGTATAGAGGATTCCCAAATCGTTCACGTCAAAAATTTCACCACGGCGCGCGATACATGGAATGCGCTTCGCGCAATACACGAAAGAACAAATTTATCCAGCAAGCTATACCTTTTACGAAAGTTGTACAGTATAAAGTTAGATGAAAGAGAAAACATTCAGCAACATATAACCAAAATTCTGGAGACAGTGGATAAACTTAAAACAATCGGGGAGGAGATTAATAATTCGCATGTATCAGCACTATTTCTGTGTTCGCTACCCCCCAGTTACGAAACATTGATAACGGCTTTGGAAGCGCGACTGGAGGATGAACTAACGCCGGAATTCATTAGCAGCAAACTGATTGATGAATATAATAGACGGAGGGATCACCAAGAAATGCCGCAAAGCATGGCAAAGGCTTTTCACGCGAATAAAAAATTCTCTAACACCTACGGCTACAAAATGGATAACAAATACTGCTCACATTGCAAAATGAAGAACCACAACAAATCTGAATGTTGGCGTCTAAAGAATAAGACCAACGAGCCCGGCAGATATAAAGATTATAAAAATAAATTCAGACACAACTCATCACAGTTTGTGTATGAGGGAAACGACAGACCTGCCGCTAAATCACGAACACAAGAAAGATATTCAGACACTGTAGATAAAGTAGGATCGAAATTTAGAGACTTAGCGCTCATAACGAATCAAACTGAAGAAGACAGCTGGATCGTTGATAGTGGTTCCTCATCCCACATAACAAATAATGAGAATTTATTCACTAAAATAAATAATGCAAACAAATCTGAAGTTATTGTTGCTAACGGTAAAGCCTTAACCGCCTATGGGTCAGGCGAAGTAAAAATAAAAAGTCGAGCCTCGGATGGAGAGATAAGACAAGTAACACTACAGGAAGTACTATTTGTGCCAGAACTGAAAGCTAATTTATTTTCCGTACGAAAAGCAACACAACGTGGATGCAAAGTAACTTTTACTAAAGACAACTGTCAGTTAACTTACAATGATGAAGTATTCTTAGAAGGAAAAATAAAAAATAACCTATATGAGCTAGACCTGCTCACACCACAAAACAAAAATGTTACATATATGGTAAATAACTGTAACAACCCCAATTGTGTTACATTATGGCACAGAAGAATGGGCCACAAAAACTTCGGCTCTATAAAGGAAATTAAATCGAAACAGTTAGCCGAAGGCATAAACATCAACGAATGTAAACATGAACTAAATTGCGAAACTTGTATAAAATCAAAACTCACCGACATGCCATACCCCAAATCTACTCAAAACAGGGGGACTCATATTCTACAACTTGTGCACAGCGACGTATGCGGACCAATGCAAACTCCCACCATAGGAGGAAAATCATACGTGCTAACATTTATTGATGATTTCTCCAGGTACACAATGATCTATCTCTTATCAAAAAAGAGTGAAGTTTTGTGTAAACTGAAGGAATACATCGCTTTTACGACAAACAAATTCGGAAAAAAACCAGAAATACTGAGAAGCGATAATGGCGGCGAATACGTCAGTAAAGAATACGAGGAATATCTAAGTGACAACGGCATACATCACCAGTTGACCGTGCCACACTGTCCATCCCAAAATGGCGTAGCGGAAAGAAAAAACAGGTCACTAATCGAGAGGACACGAGCTATGTTGACAGAAGCAAATTTAGGCAAAAAATTCTGGGGAGAGGCTATAAACACTGCCAATTACCTACAAAATAGACTTCCCACAAAGGCCAATACAAAAACACCGTACGAAATGTGGACTGGTATGAAACCAAATCTTCGTCATTTAAGGGTCTTTGGCTGTAAGGCCTATTCCTACATCCATAAAAGCAAACGAGGAAAATTAGATGAAAAAGCCCAAGAAGGAATTTTTGTCGGATACGACGACAGATCAAAGGCTTACAGAATATATACAGAAGGAAAAAACATAACACTTGCTAGAACAGTTAAATTCCTCGAAAAATCAATGCAAATTTCAGAATTAAGCTCAAAGGAATTATTCGAAGGAACAGATAGTGAAGTCGAAATAACTAATGCTCAAACAAAAGAAAAACCTGAAGAGGGTGAGATTGAGTTTGAGGCACCGTCAGATGATGAACAAATAAATTCTGATAACATAACCGCCAATCAACCTCGAAGATCCGAGAGATCAAACAAGGGAGTACCTCCCGATCGACTCATCTACTTAGCGCAACAAGCTAACACCGTCGAACCCAGAGACTATAATGAGATACTAAAAATTAAGAGCCCACAAGAGAAACAAAATTGGCTAGACGCCATGGAAGAAGAAATGCAATCTTTGCAAGAAAATAACACATTCACATTGATGGAACCCCCGCATGGAAGAAAAATAGTTGGTTCAAAATGGACTTATAAAATTAAAAACGACTCTCAGGGAAAAATAGCTAAATACAAAGCTAGACTGGTAGCAAAAGGATTTTCACAAAAATACGGTGAAGATTATTACGAAACTTTCGCACCAGTGGTCTCACACAGCACAATTAGAGCATTCCTGGCAGGAGCAGCATTTAGAAAACATAACGTACAACACATTGATATCAAAACTGCTTTCCTTCACGGGGATCTAGACGAAACAGTTTACATACAACAGCCAGATGGCTACATCTCCCCTGGTAACGAAAACAAAGTATGGAAATTAAATAAAGCTATATATGGGTTGAAACAGGCCGCAAGAGCCTGGCATCTAAAAATAGGTGACTCTCTAAAACAATTAAAATTCGTACAGAGTACTGCTGATCCATGTTTATTCAAAAAGGGAAAAGGAAGAGAAACTGTCTATGTAATCGTATATGTGGATGATATTCTAATATCAGGATCAGAAGAACAAATTGACAAAACAACGAAAGAATTGGGCAGGCAATATGAATTAAAAAATTTGGGTGAAATTAATTATTACCTTGGAATTAACATAAGAAAAAACCATAATGGAGATTATTTATTAAATCAAAAAAATAAGATTGAAGAAATTGTAAATACATTTAATTTGCAAGATTCAAAGCCCTATAGTACACCAATGGAAACTGGATATTTGAGAAATGAAACAGAAGAAAACCTGCTTCCTAATAACACCAAATATCACCAAGCTATTGGAGCTCTTCTATATATTGCCACGGTCACAAGACCAGACATCACAGCTGCTACCAACATCTTAAGTCGGAGAAATGAGAAACCACGTCAAATGGATTGGAACGCAGTAAAGCGTCTAATAAGTTATCTAAATCATACAAAGGATCTAAATTTGGTAATAAAATCAACAACAAAACCAATTCTTATAACATACGCTGATGCCGACTGGGCAAGCGATAAAACGCATCGGAAATCCACGAGTGGTAATCTTTTCTGAATTGATGATTCTCCTATACACTGGTTAAGCAAAAAACAATCATGTGTTGCGCTTTCCTCAGCAGAGGCGGAATATATATCCGCTGCTAACGCAGTTCAAGAAGTACTGTGGTTAATCAACCTACTCAAAGATCTCGATATGCTTCAACAGCTCCCGATTACTATTTTCGAAGATAACCAATCATGTATAAAAATGATTGAATCACCGAAGTACATGTCAAGAACCAAACATATTGACATCAGATTCCACGCCATAAGAGATTTTCAGGAATCGGGTGTAATCCAGTTGAGTTATCTTCCAACTAAGCTAATGACAGCGGACATGATGACAAAACCGCTGCCAAAGCCTGAATTTTTGAAGCACAGATCCAAACTGCTACAGCCGTGATATGCAGCTCCAGAGATCAAGGGGGACTGTTAGAAATAAATGATCTCTCCTCGCTACGGAAGACCGACAAATCCAAAAACACTGACTCTCGCCTTTCCGCAAGAAAAGGAATGTGTTTACATCGTGTGATCTGCGCGCGCATCATAAGACACTACCGGTACACTTGTACGAACTAAAGTTCTGTTCTGTGTTGTTGATGTTTTGTACTGTTACGGAGCAAAATGCTCGTTTCTCCTATGTAATTTTAAATGCAGAATCTAATTAAATAATCTTTTCTTTCAATCAAGCGCAATTATTCCTGACATCAAGATGGTAACCAAACACAATAAAATGATATTTCTTTTAAGACTTTAGGGGAAACGAAGTCAAATTGCCCTACGCCCTTCGCACAGAAAGGTAAGCATTTTACCTTATTATAATTATGCTGTTTATAAAGAAAAATTATATAATAACATATTTTCTCATTGGTGAGGCAGAGTGCCATTACCTCTGCACAACCGAGCTCCTATTTTTTTTATCAGTAACCGCTAATTGCTTTAGAGCACCGGGAGTCCAGTACAACTATCAACAGCACGTCTAGCTCGGCATATTAACCATTATCTGCGAACTGAAATAGCTTTTATGTGAAACTGGTTTTTGTTAACTATTCCATGAAAAAATCCGATCAGAGAGGGCACATTGCTTGAAACGATGGGGTTCCTTCCTTCGAGGTGTAATACTAGCTCTTTGGTTAATCCCAGAATTGCCGTGCCAGGTTACCCATCCTTGTTAATTATTCTTCTACTCTTCAAATCCGGAAACCATCTCCCCCATCACCCAGACACATAAATAAAGGACTTCTTTCACATCTATGCCAAAACAGGTGTCCACATTGGAAGTAATTAGAAAACTGGACAAGGACAGGTCTCAAAAGACATCTTTGAAATATCGGTGAACCATTGTAGAATTTATGGTACATACACATCCCAAGCAATCCCATCGGTTATGAAACATGTGTTTATCAATCATTTTGTTCTGCGTGAGATTTGTTCTGGGTTGAATCAGTTTAGTCGTACGTCTCGGTGAGAAAGTCAAATGTCATTTTTCTTACAGCTGAACTTGACATTATCTAAAATATTCAGCTAATATTTTGTGTAATTATAAAATATAAGGTAAGTAAGACATAATTATTTTATGATTGTTTAAATTTGTTTCTATTAACGCATAACATAGTAGATCCTCATCAAGGGGATCCAGATTATTCTAAATTCCAGGTGTAAAATAGGTATAGTCCTTAATTTAAAGACCGTAATAGTTTTCATTATAACAATTTATATACAGTATTTAGTTGAGTCACCTTTTAGCTAAAAGGTATTTTAAATTTTTCACACGGATCAGTATAATACTGTTTGTTTGCTCTTAGGGTGTTATACTAAATTTAGCTCCTTGAAAGTTCTTAGAAATTGTTTCCTCGTTTTGCTCAATTTTTAGATTTCTTTTTCTGTGTGCGTTTTCCCTACCTAATACTGTATTTATTCTTTCTTAAAATAAAAATATGTATTGATATTAATTATGCTATTTACGGGAAATTTTTACTTTTTCGAATTATTCAAATTTTTAGTTATCAGGATTTCAGCTAAAGCTTCGTTTAATTTAACAAGAAAGATCAATCATGCTTAAAGCATTGATTATGAAACACTTTCCAACTTCAATGCAATTTTATTTAAACATGTCTAAAATGCAATACAGTCCTCGATAATATTTTAAAACTTATCACAATACTACATTAATTTATTATATTTGAAACCTTAAACCTTCATCGAAAAAAAAAATTAACTTCATTCAAATGACGGCATTAAAGTATAAATTGCCTGGTTTAAATATCTCTAAAATGTGATACATTCCTCTGTAATAATTTTAGAATTATCATAAGTAGAAGAGAAAGGGGCGTTCACCTGCGAAGGAGGTATGCGAGGTATGAGGTATGAGGTAGGGCCGCCATCTTGGATTTTCGTAATCCTGGACGGGGGTGTAAAAGGGGGGGGAGAATGAAAAAAGGTGGGGGTAAAAATTTTTCGAAACTTTTTTCTGGGTGGCAACGATGCCGTAGTCTTGTACGAGGGGTTCAGGGGGAAATAAATTTTTTGGATTGAGATTTTTTCTAAGTATGGGATAAACTTTTTTCGAGGTGGCAACACCTGCGAAGGAGGTATGAAACCATCAGCGCCCCCTAGCGGTAGAAAGGAGAATTAAAATTAGGATTTTTCTGATAATTGGGATTTTTTTTTTTTTTTATTTTTCTAAATGAATTAATTAAGTACGAAATATGCGCATTTTTTTTTTTCTTTTTTCTAAATGAATTAAAGGGCGTTAATGAGGATAATGAAATAAAGTGATTAAGTATATCAAGTTCTATGTTATTGCATGCTAGGAGCGTACCAATATCCCTCCGCCAAGGACATGTTAAGGGTATACCAGCGATATACCAAGGGGTATGCTGAAGGCATGCTAAGGTCCTTACAATACCCCTCCCCTATATCGCGGTTACGAATACTTAACTGCGAGAATCTTGTATGATGAAGGGAAATAACATTTCGGGAAATAGTATATCTGTACTTACTTGAATTTTACACGTTTGTAATTTTTTTTTAAAAATGTGGTAATGGGAAAAATTAACATTTTGTTAAAATGTTCCAAAACCGTAAAAAAGTAACAAAAAATGTGGTAATGGGCAAAATTAACATTTTGCGTCTTTTTTTTGAAAATGTTAATTTCTCTATGGGAATTAACATGGGTTTTCACACTTTTGTCATTTTTTTTCAAAAAATGTGGTAATGGGAAAAATTAACTTTTTGCACAAAATGTCTCAAAAACGTAAAAAAGTAACAAAAAATGTGGTAATGGGCAAAATTAACATTTTTGCGATTTTTTTCAAAATTTCAATTTCTCTATGGGAATTAACATGGGTTTTCGCACTTTTGTAATTTTTTTACAAAAAAATGTGCGTTTTTACAAAAATGTCACTAAAAATGTGGTAATGGGCAAAATTAACATTTCGCACAAAATGTTGCAAAAACGTAAAAAAACAACAAAAATGTGTTTTTTTTGCAAAAATGTGATAAAAAAGCGAGTTTTCAAAGTAGCAGAATCGCATGAATCGGGTGTATGGGAATCTCGAGGGTTTAAGGGGTGTGTTTCCCCAACCCTTTCGATCTTGGAGTTAAAAATGTGTATACTACAATAGGGGGTTGCTTTATACCAACATGCTTTAATATGGGTGTTATTTTATGCATGTGTATACTACCATAGGAGTTTCTTTATACCAACATAGTTTAATACGTGTGTTATTTTACAAGTGTACTACTAGCATAGGCTACCATAGGGGTATCTTTTAATCTTAACATGTTTTAAAAACCGCAGAGTGCATTAAATCACGATAACAGATCTACCCCTCCCCACCTCTCGTAAATGTGGATAGTTACATCGTATGGTCAGTGCGGGAAAGATGGGATACTGCTAACAGAGTGGTACCAGGCTATAACTTGAGGCTATATGTTGACTTGGGTTGGGCCGACTGAACGGCCCTCGCTGCTATTGTTAGCATCTGTGGTGGGGGAGAGTTTTTAACGGATGCTTGTGTTGGGCCATCGCGAAATGCTATTCTCTGCTGGGAGAGGCTCTTGAAGTTCTTATGCATTGCTTGTTAATAGCTGAAACAAATATTTTTGTACTTGCACATTTAAATATGTTTTTTACCAAGTTGCTAATACCTGAAAAAGAAATTCTTGTGTTTTACATTTTCTAATAATATCTGAAACAAATATTTTGTACACTTACATTTTAAATATGTTTTTTTACCAAGTGTTTATTTTCGTTTAAATATATTTTTTACCAAGTGCTTATTAAATTCTTATTTCCATTTCCTAAAGTACCTGAAAAAGAAAATTCTGGATAGCTGAAACAAAGATGTATACCATGCGTTTTGCATTTCCACTTAAATGTCTTGATGTTACCTGAAATACCTGAAAAAGAAATATTTCTACCAAGTTTTTACGAATACCCGAAAGGTGTGTATCTGTAGTTTCCAAGAACAAGGCAAAGTTAAGAAAACACACATTTATTAAAAAAATAAATAAATAGTTACATATATATATATATATATATATACATTATTCTTCTTCTTCTTCTTTTACACATAGATTTTGAATCGTTTGAAAAAGTTCGGTAATATGAATGACTTGAAAAAAGTCATGGATAAACACCAGTTTTCCAAAATCAGGATTATTCAAATTGTCTCTGGTAAATAGGTAGGCGACATGAAACCAATCCAAAGCATACAGAGCCTGTTGTCCGTATTGTAGGTATTTATCTAGTTCGGTAAAAGAAACACAATCGTGACTCGATGCGTCGTCGTACCCAGCTGTACAGGCAAAACATTCGAAAAGTTCAGATATTTTTTCCATTAAACAGTTTTTTAAATGAATGCATAAAGCAGATCGAAGTTCATAAAATCCTTGAGGGTTATCAGGATCACCATTGGAAACACTGACTGACACTGAATAGCTGTTAAGTTCTCGTTTCACGAAATAATCCAAAGTATTGGAAATGACACTGGCTTGGACTTGAATGTTAATTGCATCGATGTAATCACACAATTGCAGAGTTTCAGGTAGGGTTAGAACCACATATTCTGGAACGAACTGGAAGGAGGAGTCTTTCTTTCGAAACATACGCTGGAATGTCAGTTTGGGTTCTCCTTGGAGTGTATGCCGGGATATACAGAGATCTCTTTGTATGATATGCAGCATATCGTCTTTCAGGAGATTGACTAGGGATTCCAACTCGGTGAGAAGAGCAAACCATACGGTGGTGGAGAGGGAAACACCTTCCTTTGTAGGTTTCAGACTCCCATCAGCATCTGTTGTAAATTTACGAATATGTATCCGTGTTTGTCCAATAAAATAAACAACACTGGCAAAAATATCGCCACCCAGATGAAACAAAGTAGGAGGCAATGAATCCAATGTGATACGCTGAGAACAGACTCTCTTTGCTAAGTCATCCGTAGCATTCGACAAAGTACGTTTGCAAGACATGGTTAACAGCGACGACCTCTCTCTATGAGTATCTAGCAGAAAGTAAAGAGTCCTTGCGAAAACACTCGCCAAAAGATATGTTGAAATCTCGCCAAGAAACTAGTAGGACCTGTTTAAAATCGCCAAAAAGTGGTACAGCGGGTTAAAAAAGTAGCCAATGCAGGTTACTCCCCTCTGTAAAAGGCGCCAAGGGTGTGTGACGTAGTCAGACAATGACGTCATCCGCTTCATGTCCATTCTTGAATGGCAGTTGTTTGGTATTATAAAACTTCTTTTAAAACATCTGATATGTTGGGGATAAAATCTCTAAGTCTTTGGAGTTGATCAGGACTTAATTTAATGCAAATGGGTTTTAAGCCAAAACCATCATTACCATTTCTGCATAGCTGTTGCAGAATACAATCCTCCTCTTCAAACATAACCAAGAGTGTGTTGTTAGCAACAAAACTGGTATTGGAGTAAATACTGTTGGTAAATGCGTACCAAGTATCGATATTCATGGTAATTCCACGAGGTGTTGGGAAATACTGTCCTCTGTTTTCTTTGAATTCACGAATATGAATCTTTAACTGATGTCTAAATCTATTCAGAGCTGCAAAGTAGCACCAGTTTAGATCCCATAAGCCAATATTTTCAGAGGCAGGAGGTGGGTCTTTCTTAGATACATATTCTTGTAACCAGTCATGAGATGGAAGCTCATCCTCTTGTATACTGGGCAGGGGACGCTTTTTACTGCATGAAACCAGCTTTCTAAACGTTAAACTAATTCTTGCTTTAGAAATATCAGGCTGAGGTGGAATTCGATGAGAGTAAAGTTCGTTCGTGGGAGGATACATGACATACAAGGAACCATGCTTAGAAGGGATAGTAATAGACTGTTCACCGCTTCGTTCAAAGATAATGCGACGAGTTGCTCCAAAACTGACACAGGCAATGGCATAGGTAGCATCCAAACCCTTTTCATTATCCTTATGACTTCCAATTTTAGCTTGACCATTTGGATAATAGTTTAAAAGCACATAGTTAAATTCCATATCACATGCTTTTTCCACATGTTTTTTAATATCCAGCATCAGGGGAGTCCATTCGTTGGCTGGAACGGAGGTACCCGAAAAGGCATAAGATAGATCAGCATCTCCAAAGGCAAGGGTTTTACGTAGAGGTGTATAAGATCGTCCATGTACAACTACATTGGTTTCTTTAAAGTCCAATGTTTGCAACTGTTTAAAGATATCATCTGCTGTAGCTTGGTCCATAAATTGTCGAATGTAATGTACATTTAATCCATTATTTTCAAATCGAATAATTCGAGGAGAAGAAGTCATGATAGCAGTTAATAGAAATAATACAACTTGGCAGGATAGAATCTAACGAGCAAGTAACCCATCTTAAACGCAATCCCCCAATCCAGCGTTTTGACCCTCCCACATGCTGACGTAACAAATCTGCTCTACCAATCCCCTGCAACCCACTTCTCACGCGTACGTGACCCCCGCTCGACAAGAACGGGCATGTTCAGTGACGTCACTGAAGCCTGTTTCGTATGGGTAGTATGCAATGGTAGTATACAATACCAACACACACACACTTAGTTTAAAGAATGGAAACAATACACAGGTGATTATGAATGGAAAACACTACACAGGTAATTATAATCAATCATTATTTTATTCATTATTATTCATAATTATCCCATTTTAAATAACGGGATGTTACAGGTTCTGCCTTAGGTGGAGTAGGAGTATAAGGCTGATTATACAAATTTTTGTTTTTTACAAAGTGGGTAGGTATATTCAGTTCATCTAAAGCTGTTAAAAACACTTGTTGTCCTGTTACAGTTCTTTTCTTTTGTCCAAATATGAGATTAAATAAATCTCCAATATTAGTCTTTGGAATCCACTGCTGATGATGCGAAATATGTCCTTTTTCATTCCATGAAAGAATGTCGGGATGGCCTTTTATAATATCCAATAAATTGCTGGCATAGTTTCTCATGGCTCGGGGAACACTGTTTAAAATAATATCTTCATATCTTGAGATGTTCTGCTTTGGTAGGGCATCTTCGGATATTTTCATCTCTGTATCCATATCTGTATCCATATTCTCGACAAGGTCTTTGTACGATACTTGCGTATTCAGAAGAGGTTCCTTGTGAGACACTCGTATGCGTGTGTTGAAAGAATCCATCTTTATTTTCTTTTGTAAAAGTTCATAATAAAGTTTCACTTTATCATCTTCACTCAGGGAACTGTTGAGAATACGGGCCATTTCCTTATCGAAATGGGTTCTATACTTTTCTGTAGCAACATGTTTAGACAAAGAGTCTTCAGGAACCAAGGCATACTTTTTAGCGTGTTCCATTGAAAAGGGTTGTAATCACACTGAGGGCTGCTGGGATGAGTAAGTTCAGAAAACCGCCTTTCTGAATAATAAGCTTGCGTTTCAAGTACAGTGGCTTACGCTTATCTGCTAATTCTCGTAAAACAGTCTTGTGCGCTTCAAGTTTGCTCTTTTGATAGCTTGTGAGTGGGATATTACCCTTTAATGTATTCAGGCTACACTCACAGATGGCTTTTATACAGGAACGAGGAATCTTTTTTAACAAGTTCTTTCGTAGTTTGGTGGGACAAGAATGAAGCAGCCGTAATTGCTTCTGTTGTTGCTTGCTGAGTGTCATCTTCACAACTGAGAGAATACTGCGCATGCGTATTCATTTATCCATTTCGAAAAAGGCTTAATGTCTCAGTTTATACACGTATTGTGTCTGATCGGGTAAAATCGAGGTGCGCAAACGCATCTCTTCTGGAGTCTCACTGCGCAGGTCTATAAACAAATAAGAATAAGGTTCTCGAGTAGCATCTTCGTACACTTCTTGGAAGAAAGGCAGATGTCTGGGAAACAGTTGTTTTCCCAAATGCATGATTTGACTCATGTCTCTTCGATTCTTGCAGAGTAGCAGATAATGGGCATTTAGAGTAATTTCACGCATTTCTTTCCCTTTATGAAAAAAATTTTGTGTAATAAACACCACACTTAGATTTAAATGATGACTTCCTCTTGTAAACAGATGGGTTAATCGCTTATCGTTACCACATTCACTCATTAAATCGTCTATAATAAAGAGAGTATTCAATCCCAGATACTCTTGATAGTTTTTAGGCAATCCTTCCACAAACATAACGTTTGGGATTTCATCGTATAAAGGCTGGTGGATCCCATAGAACCACACGATTTTGTCCGGAGGAGGCGAAAACATATCCCGCCTGTGTTTAATCATATCCCGCACAAAAAAAACTCTTCCCACATCCTGTGGGACCCGAAATAACCATAGTAAAGGGGTGTTGTAAGGATGGGAACTCCATCGTAAATAACAAGAATAGTATGTTGACATCTATATTTATTGGTAAAAAGGTGCACTTATGTGAAAGCGCTTGGTTACAAAGTTATATACATTAACATCATTACATACATCGTGGGGTACAAAGGGTAATAGAAAGTCTTTCAAAGAAGATCCGCGACATCTTGAATACAAATAATAGATACAATAGTGTCCACAAACAGCTGTTACATTGCTTTGTAGAGGCATGGGGTTGTACTCTTGGTGCTGGAACGTAGAAACAAAGTCCGAGAGGGGTCCTTCAAAGGCTGTAGGTGGGTGTCCATAAGAATCAAAGAATTCTATAGAGTCTTTATCTTGCATGTAAAAGGCTACCCAATGGCTTCCTGGATCGGTCGAAGCGTCCACGTTGGCAACCAAACAGGCTGGGAATGTCACAATGTCTTGGGGTAGTAAATCACTCGGAAAAACGCCCAGAAATGCATTCTTGGTTATAGGATTCTTGGAGAGGGCTTTATCCAGTTGCTGGCTTTCCATGATTAATTGGCAAAATCACACAAAATATGTCTAGACTTGTTAATTTCA
Source organism: Amaurobius ferox (assembly GCA_951213105.1). Lineage (NCBI taxonomy): Eukaryota > Metazoa > Arthropoda > Arachnida > Araneae > Amaurobiidae > Amaurobius > Amaurobius ferox. The sequence continues at coordinate 10,302,730 of OX578137.1, read as the reverse complement.
ACCACGTTTTCAAATTCAGCATACAGTAGAATGGAGATGGTTTCCTTTAAAGCTTCCGAAAACTTGATTTCCAATCGTAAATTACCCTGGTGTTGTAGATTCATATGAGGGCCATCGCACATGTCAGGTGATAAATCAAATGCGTACAAGGTAAATCCTTTTGCAAATTCGTCTCGGGTCAGATGAATTCCTTTGTCTTGGTTAAATCCAGGGAATAAGGTATGATAGGCACGGATATAGTTGTTTTGGTTAAAGTTCAATTCCAAGGGTCTGCTGGGTACTGGAAGTCCATCCACGTAGACACATAGAAAATTCACGTTGTAATGGCCTAGCAGGAAAGGGTTAGAGTTATACTGTCCATTCATACCCGCATTGTTTAAACAGGCAACGACCACTCTTTTAGGCATAACACCTAAAAAGGCATTATCCTGCATAAAAGACCAACTACCTTTAGAAACAGAATACGTCTTACACAGAACGCGGTCAATGGGATACTTGGCCGTGTGCTTCTCCAGGGCTTTTATATGTCCCAGTAACACACCGGGGCCCACTTTCACTTTCCGAATAAACATGGAAGCATGCTCTATCATCACTTTATAATCAGGTTTGGCAGCACTAGACACTAAACAAAAGTCTGATTTGCTACGTGTCATCTTTATCTTCATGTCCACTAAATTCAATATAAGGCGATTCTGCTGAAAAATGTCTGAATGAATCTGTCCAATCATATCCACGGTTTGGCTTTGTTTGCTTAATTCATATCTTTGTTTCAGTCCTTCGTTAGCATCCTTTTCTGCAAGAGGGTTGGTATTGCTCAGATGGGTGTCTTTAAAAAAACATTCACAGGTCAATAAACTTTTCTTGGCATCGGCTCCATAGTTCAAGAGGGTTTCTATATAGGCTCTGTAGGGATAGGTGTTGGTCGCTGAAGAAATAACTCGGTCATTCAAACTCACATCCACTTGGGAGAACAGGGAATGTAGAAATAAGTTCACGGGGGCCACGGGTTCTTTGTCGGCTATAGGCGATCCATCCGATTTCACAATCTTTGCTTTCACGTATAGAAAGGAAGAACCCAGATCCATATATTCATCTCCGCTTCCAGATATGTTAAATTCCACGGGACCTCCATCTCGTATGTTAGAGAGGGGGTGGTATTCGATGAAATGTCCTTTTTCTATAGCTGTCTGAGTAGGTGGGGTCACGAATAAATCCAATTCGCTCTTGGTACAGGGTGAAGAATCTTTATGGATAGACATCTTTAGGAGAAAATATCTCGTGTTCTCGCTTTCTTTGCTGAAGTGGGAATGAAGTGATTCTCGGATCGCTTCCTCTTTTTATTGCTTTTTCCAGAACCAATCATAGTCTTCATCTGGGTTGCAGCCTTGTCTGTTAAATTACGACCTGCTTCTTTTAAATGGCGTTTGGCTGCCACTTTTAAATCTTCTCCTCTGGATACATCTCCCATCACATTAAGTCCACTCTGCCATATTTGTTTTCCCACGGCTTTGGCACCCGATTTTAGAATGGGTACAGCCGCTCTAAAAAAGGAACGAAACAAACTTCCAAATCCATATCCTTTTTGAAATGCAGATCCTTGATAATAATCCAATCCATTACCGGTTTGCTGAAGATAGTAGTCTTCAAAAGATTTCTGGCAACATTCATAAGGCACATACATCATGAGAGATACTTTTGACGAAAGTGTAGCTTCACGTACGAGCGTCCGCGTTCAAATGGCGTGAGTTCGCCTGTGTGCGTCCTTATAACGATTTCCAAAGTGTCAATCATCTTTCTACTCACAGGTAAATAGTGGGGGCGGTCGAATGTTAGAGAAACCAATTCACCGTCGTTTCCGGCCACTTTCACTATGCGTAAAAGGGGTGCTAGTACATCTCCCACAATTTGGGGTTCTACAATGTCGGAATACACAAACAGTACATGATAATGAGCGTTCACATCTGCAACGTAGGGTCCTTCCACACTGGTTTCTAAATGAGAGTCCGATTCAATCACCATGGGATTAAAACCCAGTACTTGGGCCATTCCTTTGTCTAAAATCACTCTTGCTTTGTTCTTTACTTTAATGCGTACTCGTTTCGTAACAGGATTATAATGAAAAGAGATCTTGTTTTGGTGGTCTTTGATGAAAATAGCTTTCAAAATGTCTGGGATGGTTTCGTAATATCCCGCTGGTATTCTACGTACAAGCATTTTACCATCTCCTAGATCAAATCCAATAAAATTGTTCTCGGCAGTTATATTCATCCACGTATGGGGGTATAAAAACTCTGTAATTCCAATCTCCCAGCTTCCCTTTAGCTCTATAGGGGTGGGTAATCTCGTAATAAAATGTGAAATTTTATTCTCAGGAAAGTAGCTCATCGAGCTATCACTAGGAAGTGTCACGTAGAAACTCATCGTATCAACTGATTTCAGAAACAGGCGTCCTTGCTTTTATAGGGCGGATAAATCAGAGGCAGGTATCCACTGATTAAACTTGTGGGGATAACCTCGGTATTTTACAAAGTATTCCATATTATTCTTCTTGAAACGTTTCTTTAACACTTTTTCAATGGGGAATTCCTCTTTCATTCTCACTTTTTGTAGTTCTTGCAGGTAAAAGGTACCTTGTATGGGTTCTCCTAGTAAATCTTGGATTCTGTATACAGCAGGTTCTCGTTTCACACATTCTGTCACTTTAAATAATTCTTCCGACCAATTTGTTTCATACCCCTTCTCAAAGGTCATTTTAATCTTGGATACTCGCACAGTGTCCCTCGCATTTAAAATACATTTGGATACGCCCTTAGGCAGGTTACCATAGAGCGTAAACCACACTTCTTGTTCATTGTCCGAATTCACATTCACAGGGGCTTTCTTAATGCTGGAGTGATAGGTATGATTATAGCTATCCATCAACGAGTCCAATACATCCAAATAGCGATAAGTATTCTGATTGGTAAAGTATTTCCACATTTTTGTCTTAAGGGTTCTGTTAAACCTCTCAACAACAGATGCTTTTGTGGTGTTAAACGTTGTAAAAAACCTGATATGATGTTCTTTAAGTAATTTTTGAAATTTCTGATTCTTAAATTCTGTACCTTGATCCGTCTGCAGAGATTTTGGAATGCGCTCTTTAAATATAGTCTGAAAGGCATTCACGATATCTACCCCTCTCTTGTGCTTCAGGGGTATAGCCCATGCATACTTGGATAAAATGTCAATGCATGTTAAAATGTAGCGAAATCCATCATTCTGTCGACTGAGTGTTGACATATCGGCTAAATCGGCTTGCCATTGCTGATCTATAGAATACACTATAACACGGTTGGTTTTAAATTTCCGTTGAACTGGCTTGTGTAATGTATAAGCATCCACACCTTGTAACCAATTCTGAATTTCTTTCTTGGGTACTTTTCCTTGAAGAGCACGGTATATGCTATCCACTCCACCGAAACTTGCGGGGTGCTTGGGGTCTTGGTAGGTTCCATCCATCATTCCAACATGGAAATATTCACAGATTCGTTTAAATGCAGAATAAAATCCCTTGGTATATTTAAATCAATCAAAACTTCCGTTGTAATGTATACTATTAAAACAGTTATCAGATAGACACACGTTACAATAACCTCCTCTCTCGAAGACATGACTTTAAATAAACTTAATCGCTCTTCTCGCCTCTTTTATATACAGATTTAAAAATAACACCAAATCTTAAAATGCGCTCTCTGAAACGCTGGGCGTCAATTTCCCAGAATCCCTTGCGATCTTCATTTTTGGGTACCTCTATAATGCATACCTCCTCACGAAATCTAACTCGCTTCATCCTGACCGACCTCTTTCAATTCCAAGACCGAAATGATTGGAGAAACACACCCCTCCTATACACCCGATTCATGCGATTCTGCTACTTTGAAAACGCGCTTTTTTATCACATTTTTGCAAAAAACACACATTTTTGTTGTTTTTTTACGTTTTTGCAACATTTTGTGCGAAATGTTAATTTTGCCCATTACCACATTTTTAGTGACATTTTTGTAAAAACGCACATTTTTTTGTAAAAAAATTACAAAAGTGCGAAAACCCATGTTAATTCCCATAGAGAAATTGAAATTTTGAAAAAAATCGCAAAAATGTTAATTTTGCCCATTACCACATTTTTTGTTACTTTTTTACGTTTTTGAGACATTTTGTGCAAAAAGTTAATTTTTCCCATTACCACATTTTTTGAAAAAAAATGACAAAAGTGTGAAAACCCATGTTAATTCCCATAGAGAAATTAACATTTTCAAAAAAAAGACGCAAAATGTTAATTTTGCCCATTACCACATTTTTTGTTACTTTTTTACGGTTTTGGAACATTTTAACAAAATGTTAATTTTTCCCATTACCACATTTTTAAAAAAAAATTACAAACGTGTAAAATTCAAGTAAGTACAGATATACTATTTCCCGAAATGTTATTTCCCTTCATCATACAAGATTCTCGCAGTTAAGTATTCGTAACCGCGATATAGGGGAGGGGTATTGTAAGGACCTTAGCATGCCTTCAGCATACCCCTTGGTATATCGCTGGTATACCCTTAACATGTCCTTGGCGGAGGGATATTGGTACGCTCCTAGCATGCAATAACATAGAACTTGATATACTTAATCACTTTATTTCATTATCCTCATTAACGCCCTTTAATTCATTTAGAAAAAAGAAAAAAAAAAAATGCGCATATTTCGTACTTAATTAATTCATTTAGAAAAAAAAAAAAAAAAAAAAATCCCAATTATCAGAAAAATCCTAATTTTAATTCTCCTTTCTACCGCTAGGGGGCGCTGATGGTTTCATACCTCCTTCGCAGGTGTTGCCACCTCGAAAAAAGTTTATCCCATACTTAGAAAAAATCTCAATCCAAAAAATTTATTTCCCCCTGAACCCCTCGTACAAGACTACGGCATCGTTGCCACCCAGAAAAAAGTTTCGAAAAATTTTTACCCCCACCTTTTTTCATTCTCCCCCCCTTTTACACCCCCGTCCAGGATTACGAAAATCCAAGATGGCGGCCCTACCTCATACCTCATACCTCGCATACCTCCTTCGCAGGTGAACGCCCCTTTCTCTTCTACTATCATAATACTACGATAATTTATTATATTTGAAAACTTCATCGAAAACAACTGAAATTCATTCAAATGACGTCATAAAAAAATAACACGCCTGGCTCTCTCTATAAAAGCAACATTTCATTCATAAATAATTCCCCCATTCATGTCATTCATTACAATACTATAATAATTTATTTTATTTAAAAATTAAGACCATTGAGCTACAAGTAAGTAATCTCTATGCGTAAAACTTCAGCGAAAAATATCGTCCTTCCCTTTCTAAAATCAATGAATATTTCATTCATATCAGCTAAGCAGACTCCATGGACTAAATTATTTTGTGTTAAAGAATTACAGCGATTCTAATACAACTCATTCTATAGATTTTGCTGTTTACATTTTACATAGGTGAAAAATAGGCTTAATAGTAGAAATAATCATATTTGGACGAGCATTTAAGCTGAAATATATTGTCATTGCGTTGTTTTAGTATGTAGATGCACAGAATTTAGGCAAAAATAAAGTAGTTTTAAGACGGATACAACACTCAATATGAAATAAAAAGAAATTTAAAAATCACAATTTTGACACAAGATGGATGTCACATATCATTTTGAAGTGGGTCATGTGATCGTTTCATATCATGGACACGTGATCGCTTCATATAAGAGGTGTTATTATTATTTTAATTTTTATTTAAAAAACTACTGAATATATTTCGCTGAATTTTTTTTTATATATTTTATGGAACAATTTGAATATTGCCTAAAATTTTCGAAGCAATTTGTGAATTTTAAATCCGCTTAAAAAATGCTTGAAAAATTAGGTCCCATAGGGCTCAATGTATTCCATTTTTTCAATCCGGGTTCAATCCAAAACTAATTGTGTGATATTATTCATTTATATTCCCATAGGTCCTATAGACCGTCTGAACAACATACTAAAATTTCATTTTGATTAAGTCATTTTTACGGCAGTTATCGTGCTGACAGACAGACAGGCAGACAGACAGACAGACTGAACAAAGTCATAAACACTTTTCAACTTTGTTGTAAAGTGTTAAAAAGTAACTATTGTGATTTGAATGAGGTAATTTTTTAAACAATGACCATATTTAAGATTCACATCTTATCGCTTTAAAACCCGTGTTATCTTATAAACTCGAAAACTATAAACGAATTATATCGGATCATAAAAATATCATTATTACATATATTAAATTTTGTGTTTAAGTTATGGAGTAAGATCCTGTAGATTATAGAATATAACATTGTTTGGTATTTGAGTACTTACAATAAAAGTTAATAGGAAATAATTTAGTTTTTAAAATTAATTGGAAATCAATCAAAATTTATTTTCTAAACCAACTGTCTCACATGTAGAGCTCTAATCTTTCAAATTTTTATTTTTCCATTTTAAATCATCGAAAAAAAAATGATGAACTCTCAAAGAATTTTCATTCTTTCTGGTAAATAAAAAGTAAAAACAAATACTGTAAATTTCTTGAACTTTCTAAATTATTTCAATTGTTGAGTATAATTGAAATTATGTTACTATTTAACTGAAACTTTTAAATTTTGCATTTTAAGCATGCACTTTCCTTGTAATTTTTTTTATATATAATTTTAATGCTTGCAGTGTGATGCACAGAAATGTTCTCGCAGAATATTTTTTCAAGCATATAACAAGACATATTCGTACAAAATTTTATTTCAATCCGTTGAGTAGTCGTATTGTAATGTTGTGATAACGACATTTGCTCAAATTGTGAATGACTAGTGTAAAACTACAAAAAAAAAAAAAAAAAAAAAAAAAAAAAAAAAATCGTGACGTTATTCACTGGATCGAGTAACAGCCTAACTATGTTCAAAATCTGACTTCATTTGTTCATTAATTTCTGAGAGCAGCAGGGTACCTCGATTTAGCAATATACTGACCGAAAGACCGATTAACAACAAAAAACTAAATGTGTTTTGTAACCAGTCCCTTCAAAAACGTATAGATCTCTGAAAAAGATATGTTCGAATACTTACTTCTATTTAGCGAGGTAAGTAAAATAAATAGGACAAGAAGAATTACAAAAATATCATTTACATATATAATTTCTTTTCCTGCAACACATAGGAAAGGAGAAGTATTGTGATAGGGTAAAAACCGGACACTCGGATTTTGATAAGTTTACCAATGTTGAGCGTCCTTGAATACTAATCAACCATTTTTCTTAATGATGTCTGTCTATCTGCGCAGTGTTTTATTTTTTTTTCAGGAATTTTTGTCTGGGGGGGGGGGGGAGAGAAATAGAACCTCAAAGGGAACAAGTTATCTAATATAATTTTAACTAACTACTAATAGTATTAATTATTATATATACACATATATAGAAGTAATTACTATATATATAGCAAATATACTTATTCAAATATTGCAAGAAAAACTTGCTCCGGCTAAACAAAAAGATAAAAAACTTTTATAATAATGTACATTGAATTATAGCTACAAAATTTCATTCTGAAAATAATCAATCACAAAATAAAATTATAATAATGATCTAAATGTTGCCCACATCAGAAGTGGAAACTAGGTTAAAATGCGGCAAATGTTTTCACAAAAAGTATTTTGTGAGTTTCTGAATTTATTAGCATTTGGTACGGTGACATAAAATCTCTCCGGGGGTGGATGGGAGGATGTTTCCAGAAGGAACTTCGCCCCCCCCCCCCCCCCGCCAGATATATTCCTAAAAGAATCACCTTTGTCTTTGGTAATGATATCTCTATAACAAATCAATAAAATAGAATACAATTCGATAATACTAAATCAATCAATAAATATCAGAGACTCATTAATTTAAGGGTAAAAGGGACAGAAGAAAGCCATCAATTTTTGAACATTTAAAATCAAAACTAGGATAAGCATGAAAAGTATAAAGTTTAAAAATGTTAAAAAATTAGATATTTTAATTGAATTTTCATTTAAAAGCGAATATCATCATTTATATAGGACGTTTCGGGATAATTTGCATTTTTTATTTGAAACAGAAAAAAAAAATCATAAAAAAATTAAATACACTTAATCTTATTAAGTTAGTACCCATTTTGAAAATACTTTTAACAGGAAATGAATGAATACCATTGTTTAGAAGTTCTCATTGAGCATTTTACTTTTCCATATACGGCGGTATATGTATAGAAAAAATTAGTCAAATCAAAATATATTTGGTGTACAAACCAATAACTGTCAGAGGACCTCTTAATTTTCTCGAAGGCCAAGATCTTCAATTTTCTTATTTCGGTAATTTCGATTTTCTTATTTCGATTTCAGCTCTTTAGGAAGTAGTAATGTATGTTAAAATGCCATCAAAGAAGTTGGAACAGACAGACACACACACATCATTCATGACGAGGTAAATAAAAGTTTTTAATAACAAAATTTATTAATATGTATGGAAAAGCGTGTATTAGGCCATAGATTTTTTGTATCTAAAATTTAATGGCATCATTTATATGATGCTAACATATTTCGTTCTTGAGATATTGCACATTTTTCTTTTTTTTAATTTTGGGCGCGGTAGCCCATTGGTTAGCGCGCTGGAGTTGCACTCGGTAGGCCCGGGTTCGATTCCAGCCACTGCCAAAACTGCCGCCGTGTTCATGCGGAGTACGATCACGTTAAACATGTGGGTCCGAAAGTCTTCCGAGAGGTTGGGGGTAGGGGAAGGAGGGTACGGTCCCTGTGGATGCCTCCCCCACTGGGTTCCGGTCTAAATTGGGTGGCACTTCCCGACCGTCCAAACAGTTACCTTACACCTTTCTGGTAGGTCGGACGGTCTGGGTTTCAACAACAACAACATTTTTTTAATTTAAAACGGTAAGAATCAAAAGATTTAATCCCACGAAAAATCCATTCACTTGAGAAGCATTTGGAACAAACTTAAATATGTCGGTTTAGCAGTGTTTCTCTATTCTACTGCATTTATAAAAGTTAACAGTAAAATGAGTGGCAGGGAGGGGCGGCCAAATTGCTTTCTGCTTGAGGCGGCAAAAAACCTAGAGCCGGGCCTAATGATAGGAGCTACATTGGACTGTGATTTTTGTTAATGATTTGAGAATGGTAGCTGCTGTTTTGTGAAAGTATTTTTGTCAGTATTTGAGAATAATATAGCTTATTTTGTGAAATGAGTAGAGCATTTAAGTGTATATATTTTTGTTTACTTTGTGCTAGCGAATAAACGTATGTTTTCAAGAAACTTGGACTCGTTTTTTGCATCCTGCGTATATACCCCCACGATTCGAGAGGGTACGTTTCGTAAAAATATATGCAGCACACTTTTAACTTGGAGCTCCCCCTCCCCGTTTAATGAAGCTTTTGTCGTCAGTCGGGATGTTTGAATTTAGATGATCTAAAAAGCCCTTCTCGTAACAAATTACCTCTCCGATCAGACTTTGACAGGCTCGGCTCCTAAAAACCCACATCCACGCAATAGGAGAGGGCGGTGGAACTCATTGTTTTAAAGAGAAAAAAAATACCGCTTAAAAGGGCTCGAAGATACTCCTCCGAGTTCGGATTAGGGAGGGATGTCCGGGTAATGTATTTTAAACGGTTGGAGCGCGGTTGTGTGATTTCGAATGAACTGGAATAACGTACGCTCGATAATGGTATGTTTATGTCTTGAGGAGCTAATACTCTTCAGAATTGCGACGTTCCTGGAAAAAATAAATACATTTTACACAGCGAAATATATATAAGTTATAACGAATTTCGTAATGGACGGATAGCCAAAGATCATATGATTATTTGGGTACGGAATAATCTACCGATGGTCGAGGGTAGGAGGCTACACTCGACTTTCTCGTGCGTATGTTATCGTTAAAGTATGAAATCCGTTATTTCATAACGTCCTAGAGTTCCTAGTTATTTCATGAAATAACAAATCAAGTCAGTTAAAGTGTAAAACTAACCTGAATTCTATGGTTTAACTAGTTATTTCATGGAATAGAGATCTACACCCCGTTAAAGTGTAAAATAACCGAGTCAATAAAGTTCCGAATTCAAAAGGCTATAAAGTAAGAACCACTAGTCGTATCCCAGCACCTGAAGTTGACAGACGAAGAGGTGACGCCAGATCTATTTTAGCTGCTAGCATGAAGAAAACAGAAGCGTTTTTTCAATTAGGAACAAGCAACGGCCGCATAAAACAGTTATATTCCAGATCCCAGTTCAACGTCTGTGAACAAAAACTAATTTTCATTCATTTGGCAACATTTAAAAAGTCGCCAAGTTGGCAACATTCCGCCAAATTCGTCACCAAAATCTCGCCAAACGTTATGGACAGAGAAATAAGTTATTCTTATAGCAGATAAATGACTAATGGCGTTCAAATACAAAAATATTACTCAAAATATCTTTTCTTATGAATGGCTAGATCCACGAGAATGATGTCACCAAATTGATCGTACGATATTACATATGAAAAGTGAACATGTTTCTCGACAGTTAATATGTTTTTTTTAATTTATGGGATTTTTTGATACATTTTTTTAAAAAATGTGCAATATCTCGAGAATGGTTCATACTAGCGTTCTAAAGTTTATGTCAATCATTTTCTAAGGAAAAATTACCTAAGAAATGTCTATTTACGTAACTTTATTAAAGGTTTTGATTTTTGGATCATTTTTTCAAAATTTCACTTGAAAATTTAGGGGGTTTCTGAACATTCGATTGCGTTTAAAAACAATAGACTTCCAGTATTCACGGATTGTGACTTTTGTACCAAATTTCAGTCGAATCGCTCCATTCGTTCGTGAGATATTGTCTCCACAAACTCACTGACACACACACACACACACACGCACACACACACAGACATCACCTCAAAAATGTTTGATTCGTATTCAGGGATGCTTGAAACGTGTTCTTCCGTCGAAAACTCTAATTCGAATTTTCGATTCCGTCACAATACTTTCCTTATACATTATGTATATAAGGAAAGTAAAAAAAATGAGTAAAATAGGTTCGGTAGCTTTTTCAATAAAATTTAAAATAATAGTGGCACCCATATTATATGAAGTGATCACGTGACCCACTGCAAAATATAATAGGGCATCATTTTTTTTCTTTCCCAGTGTCAAAATCGGGATTTTTAAAGTTCTTTTACATTCATATTTAGTGTTGTATTCGTCCTAAAACCTCTTTATTTTTGCGTATTTTCTGTGCATCTATATTCTGCGCCCATGCAATTAAACTAATTTTGAGTTTAAATGATTAGCCTTATTTTGCCGAATGTAAACAAATCAAGCTGTAAGATGAGTTGTATAATAATTGCTGAATTTTTTTCATGCAAAATTATTTAACTCTGGAGTCTGGAATGTAGGTGATATGAAAAAAATATTCGTTGATTTTACATGGAGAAGCAGACGATTTTATAGCATTGCCTTTTTCGTTTTCTAAGTTTTAAGCATGGAGTTAGAAGTACTTTTACCTCCATGGTTTTAAGTTTTTAAGTAAAATAAATTATTGTAGTACTGCGATAATTTAAAAAATATCACCGCTGAATGTATCGCATTTTAGAGGTGTTTAAATAAAAGTGCAATCTCGTTGGAAAGTGTTTTATAGTCAATGCTTTATGCATGATTGATTTTTCTTGTTCCACCATTACAGTAGGGTTCTGACTCTTCCTGACTAAGCATATGCTGTTCCTTACTGTGTGGATCCGTTTGCTGCGCACTCAAAGGGCCTCTTGACACAGAGGTGTATACAAACTTGGCTGTTTCATTTTATCTAAGAAATGACTCAATAACTACATCAGCAAAATTTGGAAGTTTTTAGTACGAGTAATATAAAACAGTTGTCAAGTAATGACTTGGTGAAGGGGGGTGGACTTGCTTTCGTATGTAGGATAGGCCACGGCCTTTATAAGCCTAACGTATTTTGAAATATCCTGTTTCCTCGTAGAATATAATATATTTCTTCTAGGAATTATCATTTTTCATCCTATAGATAATGCTACGTATATTGCGAATAAATTTAGAATAATGAGTGTGCTCATGAAGCGATTTACATTAAAATAAGAAAGATCAATCATACATAAAACATTGATTATGAAACACTTTCCAAATGAAATGAAATTTTATTTAAGCATCCCTAAAATCCGATTCATTCAAGGGTGATGTTTTTTAAATTATCACAGAACTACAATCATTTATTTTACTTGAAAACTTAAAACTTTATCGAAAAAAATAAACTTTATTCAAATGACGTCATCGAAATAGAAATCGTCTGGCTCTCTATGTAAAAGCAATGGATATTTCATTCATATCACTTTTATTCCAGACTCTCCAAAGTTCAATAATAGAAATTATTTTAGAACTCCCATTACAATCGTCTGTTTACATTCTGCTTCAGAAAATCAGACTTCGTTGTAGAAATAATCAAAGTTAGATGATCGTTTAAACTCAAAAATAGTGTGATTGAGTTGGCGCAAAATATAGATGAACAGAAAATATACAAAAATAAAACAGTTTTAGGACATATGCAACACGCTATAAATTTAAAAGAACTTTAAAATTCACGATTTTTACACTGGGGAAAAAGATGGACACATTTTATTTTGAAATGAGTCACGTGATCTCTTCATATTACATGGGTGTCATTATTATTTTAATTTTTATTTAAAAAACTATTGAACCTATTTTGTTCACTTTTTTTTTATATTCTATGGGATAATTTGAATATCTCCTAAAATTTTCGAAGCAATTTGTGAAGTTTAACTTCGTTTAAAAAATGTTTGTAAAATGAAGTCCCATAGGGTTCAATGTATTTAAGTTTTAAATTGAACCCGGGTTGAAAAAATGTAGTGGGTGATATTATTCATTTACATTCCCATATGTCCCACAGACCGTCTCAACAAGATACTAAAATTTCATTTTGAAAAGTCATTTTTACGGCAGTTATCGTGCGAACGGACAGACAGACATACAGAGACAGACAGAATGAAGAAAGTCATAAACACTTTTCAACTATGTTGTAAAGTGTTAAAAAAGGCTCTCTACGTATAAAATGTGACAACGATATTTAGAATCGAAAGGATAAAGACAAAATGGGATAAACAGGGACTTCAAAACCGTTTTTCTGACAGAAATGCAAATTGGGATTGAACACTGCGGGCATGAACACCGACTGCTGTTTCTTATCAAGAAAAACATTTGATATTTACAAACAATTATGTATTTTTAAAACACAGTTCATCCCATTCTGGACTAACCGGGTACGGTTCGACTAGATTCAGTCAACGGAACCTTATTTCTACAAAATAAAATTATACTACTTGAGTTTGCAATCGCCTAATAAATGATTAATCGGCAAAAGTCATTTGAGCTCGGTTGAATTGAGTGGGCGTTTTGAAACTAATTCTAGAGTCACTTTCAAATAATAGGATTTCAAAGATCAGTCTCGACTTATAGCAATTTATTGTAAACTAAGTAAATAATTCCAGAACGTAAACCCGCAGTCATTAACGGCGGTCTCTTTAAAATTTAATTTAAAAGGTTTTTTTTTTTTTATAATATGATCATTTATACTTTTAGTTGTTTTATATGTATTCATTTTTTTAAATAATTTTATAATGCAGCGATACATTGAATTTTTTTAGATGAATTCAAATTTTAATATTTAAGAGGTTTTCCTTGGTAAAAATGAAGTATTCTGAATCCTTTAACAGAGAGAAAAGAATTAAAGCATTTCGATTTAAACCGATTTTAGAGCCAAACTGGTGAAACAACATATGCATCCCTTACAGATTTTAGACTTCAAACTGATTGTTCTGTACATTTTTAACACTTTACAGCAAAGTTGAAAAGTGTTTATGACTTTGTTCATTCATTCTGTCTGTCTGTCTGTCTGTCCGTTAGCACGATAACTGCCGTAAAAATGACTTAATCAAAATGAAATTTTAGTATGTTGTTCAGACGGTCTGTAGGAACTATGGGAATATAAATGTATAATATCACCCAATTAGTTTAAGATTGAATTAGGGTTGAAAAATGAAATACATTGAACCCTATAGGACCTAATTTTTCAAACATTATTTAAGTGGATTTAAAATTCACAAATTGTTTCGAAAAAATAAATTATAAAAAAAATTTCAGCGAAATGTATTCAGTAGTTTTTTAAATAAAAATTAAAATAATAATAACACCTCTTATATGAAGTGGTCACGTGACCATGATATGAAAAGATCACGTGACCCACTTCAAAATGATGTATGGCATCCATCTTGTCTCAAAATCGTGATTTTTTAAAGTTCTTTTTAATTCATATTGAGTGTTGTATCCGTCCTAAAACCACTTTATTTTTGGTTAAATTCTGTGCATCTACATACTGAAACAACGCAATAACAATAAATTTGAATTTAAATGCTCATCCACATTTGATTATTTCTACAACGAAACCTATTTTTCAATGTAAAATGTAAACAGAAAAATATGTAGAATGAGTTATATTAGAATTGCTGTATTTCTTTAACACAAAATCATTTAGTTCATGGAGTCTGCATAGCTGATATGAATGAAATATTCACTGATATGACAAAGAGAAGGACGATTTTTTTCGATGAAGTTTTACGGATAGAGTTTAATTACTTCTAGCTCCATGGTCTTAATTTTAAATAAAATAAATTATTATAGTATTGTGATGAATGACATGAATGGGAAATTATTTATAAATGAAATGCTGCTTTTATAGAGAGAGCCAGGCGTGTTATTTTTTCTATGACGTGTTTTCAAATATCATAAATTATCGTAGTATTATGATAATTCTATAATTATTACCAAGGAATGTATCGCATTTTAGAGATGTTTAAACCAGGCAATTTATATTTCAATGCCGTCATTTGAATGAAGTTCATTTTTTTCGATGAAGGTTTAAGTTTTCAAATATAATAAATTAATGTAGTATTGTGATAATTTTTAAAATATTACCGAGGAATGTAGTGCATTTTAGACATGTTTAAATAAAATTGCATTGAAGTTGGAAAGTGTTTCATAATCAATGCTTTAAGCATGATTGATCTTTCTTGTTTCATCTTGCACGCATTTTCTGGTTTAAAAAGTAATGGAGATTGAATCTTAAAATGTTATAAGGTATTTAGATACAATACTTACCAAACTGTAAATTAAAATGCGAACAATTTTTTTTATGAATAATAAATTTCTTATAAAATGTTGGTAGTTATTTTTATTATTTCAAATAATTATTTGTAGATTTCAATTATTTACAGATTTCAAATTTTAAAAGGTATTTGTAAATTTAAGTAAAATAATACGTTAAAATATACCTTATTATGATAATGTGTGTAAAATACTTTTTGTATATAAGCTAGATATGTGTACCACACACGAAAGCATTTAGTTTCTTTCAAAAATTTCCATTAAACTTTGTGCAATATATATTACTTTTTTAGAATTTTATTACAAGCGTACAGATATTAACTTATGTACAAATGTTTTAACTTTGGGTGAAAAATGAAAGATTTTTTTGGCTGTCAAGCATCATCTCCCACTTTAAATATTTTACTTTTGTACTTCAAAATACAAAATTATTAATAAAAACACATGTATATATGAAAAAATATTTCCAAATTATTTTAAATGTTTTAAATTTAATATTTTAAATTAAAAAAAATTTAGAAATATTAAATATTTCAGATATTTTAAATTTAGGAATATATTTGAAGATAAAAGAAAGCCCTCGGCAAACTAAAGAAAGAAAGAATGAATGAATAAACTAACTAAAAAGATCAGACTATAGAGAGTAATGGGAAGAGTAAGAAAGCACCAGAGGATGAAAGTGTGAAATGAGAAAGGACATTTTATTTAAATATTAATTTGAAATAGCGAAAATAAAAAAAAAATTGGGGAGTATTTAATGTAATGTTTAAAAATTACGAAGATTTCATATGTTTATGTCACTGAATCAAAGGAAAAACGATCGTTAACAGCTTCGATATAGGTGTCTTGTCCAAATTCAGTTGTCAAAATAAGCATGGGCAAAAAATATATTGACTACTATGCAGTTCTGTTGAGAAGGGAGGGGGGGGGGGCATGGTGATTCTCCCTGGGGCAGTTTTTTGACGTTTTCTTTAGGGAAAAAAAAATTAAATGAAAAATATGAACTATGATTATGTATACAGAAAACTTGAGCAACGTATATAATCACAAATAAAACAATAATGCGACATACAGTTGTTTCGAGGATACAATGGACCCCTTCGTCAGCGCAAAAGCAAACCCGAAATCCAAAAGAGGAATGAGCCCAAAAGGTATGGGTTTCGTCCAGAAAAGAGCACCAGGCGCGAAGCGCCTTTAATCTCCAATCTCTAGGTGTGGTTCTTATCTTCATACTGTGACATTATTTCATTTGCCCATAGTTGGAGGTTCGAGGTTTTTGATTTACTGTTTTTATTATTTGACTTAGCTCCTAGTGTGGCAGTTTGTTGCACATTTAGAGTTTGAGTAATTTTGGGGAGTTGATGCAGTTCTAAGGATTTCCTATCAATTTGGCAGTTTAAGGTTTAAGAACATTTTTTAGAAAACATTGATCGAGTTTTAATTTAATATCAACTATTTAAGTTGGGACTTACCTAATTCCGATTTTCAATATTAAGTACCGCGCGGGGTCTCTTACGTGATTTGGCTTTGCGATGATCATAGTCATGCAGATTGAATAGTAGTTCATTTGGAACAGATGGCAGGTTTTTATAGAATTTAAGCGCTAGCTTTTTAATTTGGGCTCTAACAGTTTTTATTTTGAAGTCTTTCCTAATTACCGAGTTTCTTAAGTATCTAGGAGCTTTCCTTATAATCCTTAGGGTTTTGTTTTGTTTTGTCTCTAGTAAGTCTATAGTAGTTTTACAGGCATATCCCCATACGGGTGCTGCATACAGCATTCCCGGGCGGATGACCGATTTATAAATTAGGAGTTTATTTTGATAACTTAGATTTCCGTTTCCTATCATTGGGTATAAGGCTCCTGTGGCCATATACGCTTTTTTGATTAAGTTCGTTACGTGCTGTTTCCAGGTTAGGTGGGAATCTATCGTTACACCTAGGTATTTAGTAGATTTTTCCGCTTTTAGGGCATGGTTGTTTATGTACAGAGGCGGCGGAGGTTTACGTTTCCTAGAGAAATAAATCCAATGACATTTATTGGGGTTTAATTTTATTCGCCATTTTTCCAGCCATGTTTGGAGTATGTCTAAGTGTTGTTGTAGCTGTCTGTGCATTACTGAGACGTAAGGATATTGCCCAAAAGGAAGGAACAGAGAGGGTTATATACCGAAGACCTGGATTAAAAGAGAGCCAATCAGAAAGCAGCATGAAGAACAGTCCAGCCAATCCGAAACGAGAAGTAACACACAAGATTAGCGTGCGGAAAAACACAACAGGATTTGACACACGCCAATCTTGTGTGTTACTTCTCATTGCTTATGTGCTACCTTCTTGTCTACCGTTTATTCTATAAACGGTAGACAAAAGAGTAACACAAGTAATTCTCTTTCGTTCTGAGTCTCAAATTTTCTGTATTCTATACAGAAAATTTGAGACTCAGAAAGAAAGAGAAAAGAAAAGTTGAACGATACAATTTTAGGGTATGCAATTGGAGATGTTTTAATACATCCATTGTATATGGGGGGCGCGGTAGTCCATTGGTTAGCGCGCTGGAGTTAGGCCTGGGAATCGAACTCGGTAGGCCCGGGTTCGATTCCAGCCACTGCCAAAACTGCCGCCGTGTTCATGCGGAGTACGATCACGTTAAACATGTGGGTCCGAAATTCCTTCCGAGAGGTTGGTGGTAGGGGAAGGAGGGTACGGTCCCTGTGGATGCCTCCCCCACTGGGTTCCAGTCTAAATTGGGTGGCACTTCCCGACCGTCCAAACAGTTACTCCAAACCTTTCTGGTAGGTCGGACGGTCTGGGTTTCAACAACAACAACATCCATTGTATGAACGATGACCCAAGATGTTTGGTATTCGGTATCAAATAAAAGGGCGCAATTTTTATCATTATCACTTAATGCCCTTCTACTCATTTACAGTTCTCCCATTGAAATAGAGTATAATATCAATAACATTCAAAGTAACGCTTTCGAAAGGGGGGGGGGGGGAGATGAATTTTTTTATAACGTTTTATATAATTCCACAATTGTATGGATCATTTTCCTGTAACACTCTACAAAGATTCCCTAGTACTGAAATGGAATTTCTACTACATTGTATCCAGGTCGTGTACAATTTCTTTTATTTTATACATATTTTTAACGGCTATTTATTTCTAAGATTTTTATAATGAACTGCACAGAGATTTTTTAGGACTCAAT
Organism: Amaurobius ferox; assembly: GCA_951213105.1. Classification (NCBI taxonomy): domain Eukaryota; kingdom Metazoa; phylum Arthropoda; class Arachnida; order Araneae; family Amaurobiidae; genus Amaurobius; species Amaurobius ferox. The sequence goes on along the minus strand of OX578137.1, from coordinate 10,284,262 downwards.
CTACAGAAATTCTTTCTATAGCGATTTGTACAACTTTAAAACTTTTATCGAATTATAATCAAAATTTTCACAAGGATGGTGGATGTTCCTAGTCCAGTTCTGCTGTTGGCATCCATTCAGGGGAATATCGGTGATTTCGCGCGGTTTAAAAGAGTTTTATGATCTATATAAATCTAATTGAAAATCTGTATTTGTTTGTCTCACCACCACGAAAAAGTGACTGCGCCGAATTGGATAAAATTTTAGGGGTAGATTTGGAATAGCCCCACTTGAAATCGAGTCCACGGACCAGGGGTTATTGAGATATTAATAAACAAGATCATTGATGAATAAAGCATTGATTATGAAGCACTTTTCAACTGAAATACATCTCTAAAATACGAGGCATTCAGCGGTGATATTTTAAAAATAATCACAGTACAATAATTTATTATACTTGGAAACTTCATCAAAAAGGGCAATGCTAAAAAATCGGCTGACTCTCTATGTAAAAGTAGTGAATATTTCAATATTTCATCCATACACTTTTATTCCAGATTCCAGAGTTAAATAACTTTGCTCGAAAAAAATCGTTGCGGAAATAATCAAAGTTTGATTATCATTTAAATTCAAAAATAGCGTCATTGCGTTGGCGCAGAATATAGATGCATAGAAAAAACGCAAAAGTAAAGTGATTTTAGAATGGATGCAACACACACTAAATATAAATTCGAAAATACTTTAAAAATGACGATTTTGACACTGGGAAAAAGATGGATGTCGATTATTTAAATTTTTATTTAAAAAACTACCGAGCATACTTTGCTGAAAATTTTTTATATAGTTTATGGGATAATTTGAATATTTCCTAAAACTTCCGAAGCAATTTGTGAATTTTAACTTGGAAAATGAAGTCCCATAGAGTTTGGAAAATGAGGTCCCATAGGGTTCAATGTATACTCTAAGACAAAAAAAAATCGACGTACCCCGCAAAATAATCCGATGGTAATGAAACTTTACATGCAAACATCTTTCGACCGAATATGCAAATGATCAAAAATTCGCAGCCAATGAATGAATAGTCGGAACTACAGCGCATTGAAACAGAGCACCATGGTGGTGTATATAAGGAGCGAACCTCGCTTTCAGGAACAAAACGTGCAGTGGATTTCTGTTTACGTACTTCGATTATAACAATGCCTCGCCGGCGAATTCGCGGCCACTACGACCATATGAAGGAGTTTGCAAGAGGGCATGCGGTCGGCCTGCATGAGGCTGGATGGGCACATTGACGAATCGCGCGGCATTTGGGTAGGAGCAATGCAGCAATTAGACGATGTTGGCAGGAATGGGTCCGGAATGGCAGATTTTAGCGGCAAGCGGACGGCCTAGAGCGACGACAGAACGGAAAGATAGAGCGACTGTCAGAGCAGCTGTGACAGCACGAGATTCGTGGTTATCAACCATCTAACGTGTGACAAACACGGAAGTGACCACCCGGACCAATAATAGAAAGCTATGGGAGAGGAATTTATACTCGCGGCTCCCATTACGTCGCCTACCACTGGCCGGTATGCACAGTCAACAGCACTTACAATAGTGCCGGGTCCGATCAACGTGGAATTGTTTGGATTGGTAACAAATTGTCTTCAATGATGAGTTCCGTTTCGACCCGAGTGCCGACGACCAGCGCAGAGGTTTCTGGAGACAGCCCGGACATCGTCAGGATTCTGCTCTTACTGTTACACGCCACGACAACAGAGAGTTATGGCTGGGATGCCATTTTGTTTGACAGCCGGACCCTTTTGATAGTCATCCGTGGAACCGTCATAGCACAGCGGTACCTTGCCGACATTCTACAACCCGTTGTACTGCCATTCCTTTCGCGACACCCCGGGTTAACTTATCACCAAGATAATGCCAGGGCACATACAGCACGCCTCTCTATTGATTATCTGCGTGCTTACAACACACTTTCTTGGTCAGCCAGATCCTCAGATCTCTCGTCTATTGAGCACATTTGGGCTGAGATGGGGCGTCGCATGCGACCATTCCAGAATGTAGACGAATTAGCTCGTCAATTGGAGGCCATTTGGAACGACATCCCTCAAAATACCATCCGGAAACTTTATACATCAATGCCACGTCGAATAACAGCTTGTATAAAGGCCAGAGGTGGACCAACGCCATATTGACGTACTCACTTTGCGTAGATCTTTCAGTGCAATAAATCATCCAATTGTTCCGAAATTCTAATCATTTCTTTTTCTGCGCATCCACATTACACGAACCAAATTTTGTCTTATTTGGATAATTCTTTCTTTTTGTGCAATTTTTTTTTGTCTTAGAGTGTATTCCATGTTTTCAATCCGGGTTCAATCCAAAACTAATTGGGTGATATTATTCATTTGTCCCACAGTCCGTCTCAACAACATACTAAAATTTCATTTTGATAAATTCATTTTCACGGCAGTTATCGTGCGAAAGGACAGGCAGACAGAATGAACAAAATCATAAACACTTTTCAACTATGTTGTAAAGTGTTAAAAACGCACTATTAAACTTACCATTGAGATAGCTGTATGCAAACGGTATTTGTTCTGCAATGTTATATGAACAAAAAATATGATAGGTTGCTACGCAACAGAATTAAGCCTGATGAGTTTATTATATTTGAAAAAAAATAGCATATTGCTTTGCAACGGAATTAAAATTAATGTGTTAATACAACAGTAAATATTATTTTATTTAAATAATAGATAAATGTATGTAAATAAATGTTATAGGAATTGCATTTTTGATTGCATTTATTACTGTCTTTGGGTTTAAAGATGACGGAGTTGATTGATATTTTTAAATTCTTACGTCATATATATATATATATATATATATATATATATATATATATATATATATATATTTACCTATTTTATACCTATATCATTATGAAAAATTCTTTACTTCAACAGATTATAAAATTTACAGATATGTAGATGATCTGATTTGTCTTGCATTTACTGATAACTATGTCATAGATATAGATTTCTATCCGGATAATTTGGAATTAATACCTAATGAAACTTCTATTAGTAATAATATTTATTATTTCGATTTAAATCTAATTGTAGAACCTGCTTATGGGATACTTACTAATTTATATGATAAAAAAAGATTTTTTTAAATTTAATATTAATAAATTATTACCTTTTAATTCCTGCAACTCGATTCAATTGTTTAGAAATATTATACTTAATCAACTTTTTAGAATTTATAGATTATCAAATAAAAAATTTCATGCTTTGCACATTAATAACCTCAAAATTACCAGTAAAATGTATAAATATCCTGCATATTTAGTAAATGGTATAGTTAATAAGTTTCGATTAGCCTAAAATTCTCTTATTATCTTATTTTAGCCGTACTTATTCATTCTCTTGAAATTATATTTTCATCTTTTTATCTTGAAGCTTTAACTGTTGAATATCTCTTTTTATTGCTTTTACGCAGTACAGTTTTTATTATTCTCTTTGGCAACAGCAAATCACATCTTTTCATTTCTCCATATGGCAACATTGGTCTAGCCATATTTTGCTTGTCATGGTTGCTCTAATGAAATGTATTTCAAGGTATTTATATTTCCTTTATTGTTCCAATCTATATGCTTGTCGTCCATATAACACAAGTTTATAGATAAAATCTATCTTGTGTTTCAGAAACAAGCATTTTTGTGTTCATTTCGAAGGAATATATGGACCCGAAGAGAATTTTTTCGAAATGAACTTATCCTAAGCCTAAATCTCTTCCATGTGCAAGCTTTTTTGCTTGATTTTTTTGTTTCCTTATTTGCATTCCTCATTTTTGAAATTTGTTGATTGTCTGTCTTTATGACCTGCATTACGCTTTATTATTTCCTCTTTATGTCTTAATTTCTTTTATTTCTTTGTATTTTGTAGAAAATTTTGGAATAGTGTATTATGAGTTACTACTTACATTCTAACTTTGGATTTACTAATTTATATATATATATATATATATATATATATATATATATATATATATATATATATATATATATATATATATATGTATATATTATTTTGGTGAAATATTTATATTATTCATGGTCTATATTATATATCTAATATTCATCTTACAGTAACTCTTCTCTAATATAAAACTTTCGAATTTATTTAAATTACTAGCAGCATACCCGTTCTTCGTACGGAATATATAATATAAAGAAACTTATAATTCGCAATCATGTGCAAATTTCGTTAAAATATTAAATTTATTGCTCCAAAAGAGAAGTTTAAGAATATCTGTTCTCACTATGCAAAATTATATTCACGGGCAGATCTGAAGAATAAAACATCCTGGCCCCTTTTGTAAGCAAATTTACAAAAAAAAGTAATTGAATCAATATATGTAACCTCGTACTACTTATATTGTCGCAGATTAGAAAATATGCCAGTGAGTTAGTAGAATATTACAACTATTACAATATGAGTCTCAAAAATATTTACCAAAATAAAAGAGATGACGTAATAAATTGAAAATATCACTAATCCCCGTAATCTTTATACCAGAAGGTCGTAATCGATTCCAATATATGCCAATATATATCAAAATATATGCCAATATACCTGTACTACTTATATTCTCGTAGATTAGAAGATATATCCGTGCATTTGTAGATTACTCGTACAACGTACTATATATGAGTTTCATCAATTTTCGTCATAAATTAACAATGGCATAATAACTTGAAAATATCAATAATCCCTGAATCAACAGTCCCCGAAAATATCAATGATAATAATGTTTAAACCTGAAGACCGTAATTGATATTATCCAGTCAAAAATGCAATGCCAATGAAATTTATCTTATATACATATCTTTATTATTCAAATCGGGAAAGATTTAATAAAAATCGTATAGCACATAACGCATTGGATCCGTTGCTAAGCGACTTGATATCATTTGCTTAAAATAAATTGATGGAAATCATATCGTCTGAATAATGCTATCTCCATGGAAGGTTTGGCGACATTTTGTCAATTTAGCGATAACTTAAAGAATCGCCAAATTTATCGTGTAGAACTCATAATCCCATTTTGCGACAAATTGACGGAACATCATCACAATACTATCCCCTAACAAAACATAATTAATTTCATTTATTAAGCGCAATTTTATCAATTCCATGATATTTTTAAGGATTTACAAATATTTTTATCAATTTGGTGAAATTAAAAAAAATTCGTTAAATGTGTTACTAAGTAGGATGGATGAACTGACCGACAAATGCTACCGAAACATCATTTCAATACTCTATTCTAAAAAAACAAATCATTGATTTGCGTCATTTTTATAAATTTGGAAACATTTCCGCTAATTTGGTAAGGTTTAAGAAAAGTTACCAAGTTATTAAGAGATATTCCGCTAAACTCGTAGCTCTAAATTTGCAGATCTCAGGAATAAAATATCCTGATCCCGTTTGTATATACTAAATGAAAACACTAAAATTGTATTATAAGATACAGCCGTTCTACTTTTTTTCTGCTTCAACAATCGGCTAAATGAATTTATTGGATAAACACAATGTATGAGTTTATTAGTTAAACACAATATATGAGCTGGAAACCTCTTTGCTAAAATAAATGAAAGTGATGTACGCAGTCCGCAATTTATATAATTAAAAGAACAACCAAACCTTTCATTTAAAAGATATATTTTTACATCCATTTATTTATTATTCAAATAGAAAAACATAATAATAAATATTAACAACACATTTAATTTCATTCCGTTGCCGAGCAACATGATATAAGATAGAATCTTCTGTTAGAAATAAATGATCTCCTCGCTGCGAAAGACAGACAAACCCATAAACACTGACTCTCGCCTTTCCGCAGAAGAGGAATGTGTTTACTTCGAGAAATCTGCGCGCGCATCAAAGAGACTATACCGGTACACTTACTAACTGAAGTTCTGTTCTGTGTTGTGGATGTTTTCGAATGATGTCGCAGCAAAATGCTTGTTTCTTAATTTTCCTATGTAATTTTTAAATGCAGAATCTAATTAAATAATATGTTTTTTCTTCCAATTAAGAGTAATTATTCCCGACATCAAGATGGTAACGAAACACAATAAAATTATATTTCGTTTAAGACTTTAGGGGAAAAGACGACAATTTGCCCTACGCCTATCGCTGAGAAAGGTAAGCATTTTTACCTATTTATAATTATGCTGTTTAAAAAGAAAAATGATAATAACATATGTTTCTAATGGTGAGTCAGAGCGCCATTACCTCTGCACAACCGAGCTACTATATTTTTATCAGATTATGAGACTGAAGTTGTTGCCTGTCTCGCTGGAGAAATTGGTACTAACAAAATAAAATAGCAGCATTTTCATGAACAATAAAATTATTTGAAAAAGGGCATAAAAATTAGTAACCGAAAAGAAAATTGATATACAAATATATCACTGTTATTTTTTCGTTCCCCATTGACTTCGTAAAAAACTTCAAAACCGAAAGTGATTTTTTTTTACGGAATAAGATAAAAGGAAATATCGCACTGCAAATAAACAAAAAAAAAGGAAAATATTTCTCAAGGAAATTAAAAATAAAATAATGGCATCTATCAAGGAAAGTCACTTGATTGAAAAATTAAACCAAGGTAACTATTCCAATTGGAAGTTTAAAATGGAAATGACACTATTGAATAAAGAATTATCAGAAACGATAACAGAAGCGGCTCCGGACCCAATTACCGACGAATGGCAGAAAAAAGATAGAAAAGCCAGAGCGCTCATAAACTTATGTATTGAGGACTCCCAAATCGTTCACGTCAAGCATCTCACCTCGGCGGGCGATACATGGAATGCGCTTCGCGCGATACATGAAAGAGCTAATTTATCCAGCAAACTATACCTTTTACGAAAGTTGTACAGTATAAAGTTAGATGAAAGGGGAAACATGCAACAACATATAACCAAAATTCTGGAAACAGTGGATAAACTTAAAGCAATCGGGGAGGAAATAAATAATTCGCATATATCAGCACTATTTCTGTGTTCGCTACCCCCCAGTTACGAAACGCTGATAACGGCGTTGGAAGCGCGACCAGAGGATGAACTAACACCGGAATTCATTAGCAGCAAACTGATTGATGAATATAATAGACGTAGGGATCACCAAGAAATGCCGCAAAATATGGCAAAGGCTTTTCACGCGAATAAAAAATTCTCTAACACCTACAGCTACAAAATGGATAACAAATACTGCTCACATTGCAAAATGAAGAACCACAACAAATCTGAATGTTGGCGTCTAAAGAATAAGACCAACGAGCCCGGCAGATATAAAGATTATAAAAATAAATTCAGACACAACTCATCACAGTTTGTGTATGAGGGAAACGACAGACCTGCCGCTAAATCACGAACACAAGAAAGATATTCAGACACTGTAGATAAAGTAGGATCGAAATTTAGAGACTTAGCGCTCATAACTAATCAAACTGAAGAAGACAGTTGGATCGTTGATAGTGGTTCCTCATCCCACATAACAAATAATGAGAATCTATTCACTAAAATAAATAATGCAAACAAATCTGAAGTTATCGTTGCTAACGGTAAAGCCTTAACCGCCTATGGGTCAGGCGAAGTAAAAATAAAAAGTCGAGCCTCGGATGGAGAGATAAGACAAGTAACGCTACAGGAAGTACTATTTGTGCCAGAACTGAAAGCTAATTTATTTTCCGTACGAAAAGCAACACAGCGTGGATGCAAAGTAACTTTTACTAAAGACAACTGTCAGTTAACTTACAATGATGAAGTATTCTTAGAAGGAAAAATAAAAAATAACCTATATGAGCTAGACCTGCTCACACCACAAAACAAAAATGTTACATATATGGTAAATAACTGTAACAACCCCAATTGTGTTACATTATGGCACAGAAGAATGGGTCACAAAAACTTCGGCTCTATAAAGGAAATTAAATCGAAACAGTTAGCCGAAGGCATAAACATCAACGAATGTAAACATGAACTAAATTGCAAAACTTGCATAAAATCAAAACTCACCGACATGCCATACCCCAAATCTACTCAAAACAGGGGGACTCATATTCTACAACTTGTGCACAGCGACGTATGCGGACCAATGCAAACTCCCACTATAGGAGGAAAATCATACGTGTTAACATTTATCGATGATTTCTCCAGGTACACAATGACCTATCTCTTATCAAAAAAGAGTGAAGTTTTGTGTAAACTGAAGGAATACATCGCTTTTACGACAAACAAATTCGGAAAAAAACCAGAAATACTGAGAAGCGATAATGGCGGCGAATACGTCAGTAAAGAATACGAGGAATATCTAAGTGACAACGGCATACATCACCAGTTGACCGTGCCACACTGTCCATCCCAAAATGGCGTAGCGGAAAGAAAAAACAGGTCACTAATCGAGATGACACGAGCTATGTTGTCAGAAGCAAATTTAGGCAAAAAATTTTGGGGAGAGGCTATAAACACTGCCAATTACTTACAAAATAGACTTCCCACAAAGGCCAATACAAAAACACCCTACGAAATGTGGACTGGTATGAAACCAAATCTTCGTCATTTAAGAGTCTTTGGCTGTAAAGCATATTCCTACATCCATAAAAGCAAACGAGGAAAATTAGATGAAAAAGCCCAAGAAGGGATTTTTGTCGGATACGACGACAGATCAAAAGCTTACAGAATATATACAGAAGGAAAAAACATAACACTTGCTAGAACAGTTAAATTCCTCGAAAAATCAATGCAAATTTCAGAATTAAGCTCAAAGGAATTATTCGAAGGAACAGATAGTGAAGTCGAAAAAACTAATGCTCAAATAGATGAAAAACCCGAAGAGAGCGAGATTGAGTTTGAGGCACCGTCAGATGATGAACAAATAAATTCTGATAACATAACCGCCAATCAACCTCGCAGATCCGAGAGATCGAACAAGGGAGTACCGCCCGATCGACTCATCTACTTAGCGCAACAAGCTAACACCGTCGAACCCAGAGACTATAAAGAGGTACTAAAAATTAAGAGCCCACAAGAGAAACAAAATTGGCTAGACGCTATGGAAGAAGAAATGCAATCTTTGCAAGAAAATAACACATTCACATTAATGGACCCCCCGCATGGAAGAAAAATAGTAGGTTCAAAATGGACATATAAAATTAAACACGACTCTCAGGGAAAAATAGCTAAATACAAAGCTAGACTGGTAGCAAAAGGATTTTCACAAAAATACGGTGAAGATTATTACGAAACTTTCGCACCAGTGGTCTCACACAGCACAATTAGAGCATTCCTGGCAGGAGCAGCATATAGAAAGTATAACGTACAACACATTGATATTAAAACCGCTTTCTTACACGGGGATTTAGACGAAACAGTTTACATACAACAGCCAGATGGCTACATCTCCCCGGGTAACGAAAACAAAGTATGGAAATTAAATAAAGCAATATATGGGTTGAAACAGGCCGCAAGAGCCTGGCATCTAAAAATAGGTGACTCTCTAAAACAACTAAAATTCGTGCAGAGTACTACTGATCCATGTTTATTCAAAAAGGGAAAAGGAAGAGAAACTATCTATATAATCGTATATGTGGATGATATTCTAATATCAGGATCAGAAGATCAAATTGACAAAACAACGAAAGAATTGGGCAGACAATATGAATTAAAAAATTTGGGTGAAGTTAATTATTACCTTGGAATTAGCATAAGGAAAAACCATGATGGAGATTATCTATTAAATCAAAAAAATAAGATTGAAGAAATTGTAAATACATTTAATTTGCAAGATTCAAAACCCTATAGTACACCAATGGAAACTGGATATTTGAGAAATGAAACAGAAGAAAACCTGCTTCCTAAACACTAAATATCGCCAAGCTATTGGAGCTCTTCTATATATTGCCACGGTCACAAGACCAGACATCACAGCCGCAATAAACATTTTAAGTCGGAGAAATGAGAAACCACGTCAAATGGATTGGAACGCAGTAAAGCGTCTAATAAGTTATCTAAATCATACAAAGGATCTAAATTTGGTAATAAAATCAACGACAAAACCAATTCTCACAACATACGCTGATGCCGACTGGGCAAGCGATAAAACGGATCGGAAATCCACGAGTGGTAATCTTTTCTTAATTGATGATTCTCCTATACACTGGTTAAGCAAAAAACAATCATGTGTTGCACTTTCCTCAGCAGAGGCGGAATATATATCCGCTGCTAACGCAGTTCAAGAAGTACTGTGGTTAATCAACCTACTCAAAGATCTCGATATGTTTCAACAGCTCCCGATTACTATTTTCGAAGATAACCAGTCATGTATAAAAATGATTGAATCACCGAAGTACATGTCAAGAACCAAGCATATTGACATCAGATTCCACGCCATAAGAGATTTTCAGGAATCGGGTGTAATCCAGTTGAGTTATCTTCCAACTAAGCTAATGACAGCGGACATGATGACAAAACCACTGCCAAAGCCTGAATTTCTGAAGCACAGATCCAAACTGCTACAGCCGTGATATGCAGCTCCAGAGATCAAGGGGGACTGTTAGAAATAAATGATCTCCTCGCTGCGAAAGACAGACAAACCCATAAACACTGACTCTCGCCTTTCCGCGGAAGAGGAATGTGTTTACTTCGAGAAATCTGCGCGCGCATCAAAGAGACTATACCGGTACACTTACTAACTGAAGTTCTGTTCTGTGTTGTGGATGTTTTCGAATGATGTCGCAGCAAAATGCTTGTTTCTTAATTTTCCTATGTAATTTTTAAATGCAGAATCTAATTAAATAATATGTTTTTTCTTCCAATTAAGAGTAATTATTCCCGACATCAAGATGGTAACGAAACACAATAAAATTATATTTCGTTTAAGACTTTAGGGGAAAAGACGACAATTTGCCCTACGCCTATCGCTGAGAAAGGTAAGCATTTTTACCTATTTATAATTATGCTGTTTAAAAAGAAAAATGATAATAACATATGTTTCTAATGGTGAGTCAGAGCGCCATTACCTCTGCACAACCGAGCTACTATATTTTTATCATCTTCCTCATAAAATGCGAAATTAAATAGCCATTTTGATTTCTTTATACTTTTCATCGTTGAGTAATAGCTTGTGAAAGATAACCATGGAGGTAGATTTTTCCATTTAAATTCATGTTTAAAACAATTCGTGTTTTCCGATAGTGACTATTTAATGCAAAAACCCTGCACCAAACTCGGAAATAAAGTTTTATCTCCTTTCGAGGTTTTAAACAAACGATTTTGATCCTTTCCGTTTGAATAAACCACGGAGTTGGAGAGTATAAGTCATAAGAAAAAGTTCGGTTTTTCATTAATATCTCGACAACCCCTGGTCTTAGAAACTCGAAACTTGGACTAAATTTATGGGGGGCTATTTCAAGGCTATCCACAAAATTTCATTAAATTCGGTTCAGCCGTTTTTCCGTGATGATGAGACAAACGAAAATTTCGTTTTTTATTAATATCTCGAGAACCACTGGTCGTAAAAACTCAAAACACGGACTAAATTTTAAGTGGGGCTATTTCTAGGCTACCCACAAAATTTCATCAAATTCGGTTCAGCCGTTCTCCCGTGATGATGGGACAGACAGACAGACAGACAGACAGACAGATTTTCATTTTTATTTATATAGATAAAGAGAAGTTTAAGAATATCTGTTCTCACTATGCAAAATTATCTTCACGGGCAAATCTGAAGAATAAAATATCCTGGCCCCTTTTGTAAACAAATTCACACACAAAAAAAGAATTGAATCAATATATGCAACCACGTACTACTTATATTGTCGCAAATTAGAAAATATGCCAGTGTGTTAGTAGAAGCTTAAACATATTGTAATATGAGTCTTAAAAATATTTACCAAAATAAAAAAGATGACGTAATAAATTGAAAGTATCAAAAATCCCCGTAATCTTAATACCAGCAGGTCGTAATTGATTCCAATATATGCCAATATATATAAAAATTTTGCCAATATACCTGTACTACTTATATTGTCGTAGATTAGAAGATATACCCGTGCATTTGTAGAAGATTACTTGTACAACGTACTATATATGTATTATAAGATACAGCCGTACTCTTTTTCTGCTTCAACAATCGGCTAAATGACTTTTTGTGTAAACACAATATATGAGTTTATTAGCTAAACACAATATATGAGCTGGAAACCTCTTTGCTAAAATAAATAAAAGTAATGTACGCAGTCCGCAATATATATAATTAAAAGAACACTTAAACCGTTCATTTATAAAATATATTTTTACATCCATTTATTTATTATACAAATAGAAAAAATAATAATAATCATTAACAAACACATTTAATTCCATTCCTTTGCCGAGCAACATGATGTAAGATAGAATCTTCCTCATAAAATGCGAAATTAAATAACCATTTTAATTTCTTTATACTTCTAATCGTTGAGTAAAAGCTTGTGAAATACATGGAGGTTAATACATGTAAAAACATGGAGGTAGATTTTTCCATTTAAATTCATGTTTCAAACAATTCATGCTTTCAGATAGTGACTATTTAATGCAAAAATCCTGCATCAAACTCAAAAATAAAGTTTTAATTCCCTTTGACGCTTTAAACAAACGATTTTTATCCTTTCCGTTTGGATAAACCACGGAGTTGGAGAGTATAACTCCTATAAAAAAAGTTCCGTTTTTCATTAATATCTCGACAACCCCTGGTCTTAAAAACTTGAAACTTGGGCAAAATTTATGGGGGGCTATTTCAAGGCAACCCACAAAATTTCATTAAATTCGGTTTAGCCGTTCTCTCGCGATGATGAGACAAACGAAAGTTTCGTTTTTTACTAATATCTCGAGAACCACTGGTCGTAGAAATTCCAACCATAGACTAAATTTTAAGTGGGGCTATTTCTAGGCTACACACAAAATTTCATCAAATTCGGTTCAGCCGTTCTCCCGTGATGATGGGACAAACAGACAGACAGACAGATTTTCAATTTTATTTATATAGACTAGCAGCATACCCGTTCTTCGTACGGAGTATATAATATAAAGAAACTTATAATTCGCAATCATGTGCAAATTCTGTTAAAATATTAAATTTAATGCTCATAAAGAGAAGTTTGAGAATATCTGTTCTCACTATGCAAAATTATCTTCACGGGCAGATCTGAAGAATAAAACATCCTGACCCTTTTGTAAGCAAATTTACAAAAAAAAAAGGAATTGAATCATTATATGCAACCCCGTACTACTTATATTGTCGTAGATTAGAAAATATGCCAGTGTGTTAGTAGAAGATTACCCGTATTACAATATGAGTCTCAAAAATATTTGCCAAAATAAAGGAGATGACGTAATAAATTGAAAATATCAATAATCCCCGTAATCTTTTACCAGAAGGTCGTAATTGATTCCAATATATGCCAATATATATCAAAATATATGCCTGTACTACATATATTCTCGTAGATTAGAAGATATAATGCATTTGTAGAAGATTACTCGTACAACGTACTATATATGAGTTTCAACAATTTTCGTCATAATAAAACAATGTCATAATAACTTGAAAATATCAATAATCCCTGAATCAAAAGTCCCCGAAAATATCAATAATAATAATGTTTAAACCTGAAGACCGTAATTGATATTATCCAGTCAAAAATGCAATGTCAATGAAATTTATTTTATATACATATCTTTATTATACAAATCGGAAAAGATTTAATATAAAATCGTATGCCGCATAACGCATTGGATCCGTTGCTAAGCGACATGATATCATTTGCTTCAAATAAGTTGATAGAAATCATATCATCTGAATAATGCGACCTCCATGGAAGGTTTGGCGACATTTTAGTCAATTTAGCGATAACTTAAAAAATACCCAAATTTATCGCCAAGTGGGATTGTAGAACAGATAGTCCCATTTTGCGACAAATTGACGAAACATCATCCCAATACTATCCCCTAACAAAACACAATTAATTTCATTTATTAAGCGCGATTTTATCAATTCTATGATATTTTTATGGACTCACAAATATTTTTATCAATTTGGTGATATTAAAAAAATTCGTTAAATGTGTTACTAAGTAGGATGGATGGACTGTCCGACAAATGCTACCGAAACATCATTTTAGTACTCTATTCTAAAAAAACAAATCATTGATTTGCGTCACTTTTATAAATTCGGAAACATTTTCGCTAATTTGGTAAAGTTTAAGAAAAGTTACCAAGTTATTTAGATATATTCCGCTAAACTCATAGCTTTAAATTTGCAGATCTGAAGAATAAAATATTCTGATCCCGTTTGTATATACTAAATGAAAACACTAAAATTGTATTATAAGATACAGCCGTACTCTTTTACTGCTTCAACAATCGGCTAAATGACTTTTTGTGTAAACACAATATATGAGTTTATTAGCTAAACACAATATATGAGCTGGAAACCTCTTTGCTAAAATAAATGAAAATGATGTACGCAGTTCGCAATTTATATAATTAAAAGAACAACCAAACCTTTCATTTAAAAATATATTTTTACATCCATTTATTTATTATTCAAATAGAAAAAATAATAATAAATATTAACAACACATTTATTTTCATTCCGTTGCCGAGCAACATGATATAAGATAGAATCTTCCTCATAAAATGCGAAATTAAATAGCCATTTTGATTTCTTTATACTTTTAATCGTTGAGTAAAAGCTTGTGAAATATAACCACGGAGGTAGATTTTTCCATTTAAATTCATGTTTCAAACAATTCGTGTTTTCCGATAGTGACTAATTAATGCAAAAATCCTGCACCAAACTCGGAAATAAAGTTTTATTTCATTTCGCCGTTTTAAACAAACGATTTTCATCCTTTCTGTTTGGATAAACCACGGAGTTGGAGAGTAGAACTCTTAATTAAAAGTTCCGTTTTTCATTAATATCTCGACAACCCCTGGTCTTAGAAACTCGAAACTTGGGCTAAATTTATAGGGGGCTATTTCAAGGCTATCCACAAAATTTAATTAAATTCGGTTCAGCCGTTTTCCCGTGATGATGAGACAAACGAAAATTTCGTTTTTTACTAATATCTCGAGAACCACTGGTCGTAGAAACTCAAATCACGACCTAAATTTTAAATGGGGCTATTTCTAGGCTACCCACCAAATTTCATCAAATTCGGTTCAGCCGTTCTCCCGTGATGATGGGACAAACAGACAGACAGACAGACAGACAGACAGACAGACAGATTTTCATTTTTATTTATATAGATTGCAGATTTAAATTATTATAGATTTTTGCAACAGCAGATGTTCACAGAAGCCAATTCAAGTAATAACAATTTATTACATAGTTTTATTGGCCTTCTAAAATGTTATTATTACCAAATTTGAGCACAGTTAAACCAGGAGTTTGATCTTCACCTTTTAAAAAGTAAGAAATTGCATGGACAGAAATAAACAATCACTTTGCTTCATGCACCCAACACTAAAACCACTCACTCCCAATTAATATTCTTCGATTCCGACTTTGATTGGATTTTTGTAACAAGAAAATTCCTGCCCAAAAATCATCCAAAATCGTGTTTGTGTGTAAGCAGGGCTAACAAAACTCCCCCGGAAAAGCATTTGATTTATTTTCAGTCGGTTACCATCAGGCACCTGACGTAATTTTATTTCCAAAATTTTGAAGGCCTCCTCCTCCCTCCCTCTTCCTCTTTCTTCTCCAAAGAATAGTTCTCATCGAATCTGAACGTTCCATTATCCCAACAAGTTGGAAACTCATCAAAAGGCGGGAAAGCAAAAATCGAACCCAGACTTTTACTCTCAAACGATACGTCCATGGTAAAGGACGGTGCGTGAGGGAGGGGAGTCGATTGCCATTCCAAAATTCTTCCTCTACGTGTCATCGAAACAGAACATCAACAACAGAGAACGAACACACTCTCGGCAAAACGAAAATTTCGTGACTGGGAGGATGCCAACCACTGCAAACGAAACTTTTCATCGCTCAGAAAAGACAACACGTTAACTGATTTTATTACACACACGAAATCCAGAGCGAAATGAAAACCTTTATACGGAAAAGTGGTTGCTTCTTCTCCCCAGCCCCCATCTACAAGCCTACATGTATTCCCCCCCTCACTCTCCATTTTCCATTTAATACTTAGTATCGTATCCAACTGTCATGAGAACAGACCATCCGAAAATATGGCCGACTCTTTTAAAGGGAAAACTTTGCTCCAGTAATTAAATCAGATCCCCCAACTCTCGTCCCCCCTTATTCTACCGGGTGTACGGTTGCCGCCGTTTTAATACGTCCCCCCTCCATTTTAAGAGAAGATGCAATGTGGGGGGGGGGGGGGCTCTTTTCCCATTCGCTTGATGGATATTCAGCCCACGAGAAACAATATCTAGTACCGCACGCGAGTCTCACTTGCGCGTAATTTCGGGTTAGTTGCCGCCCGGTGCCTACACACCGGTCGTGGAAGGGGGGGGGGGGGGGTCGATGGCAACAATTGGCGTCTTATCTCCGCGAGAGAGAAAGAAGAGATGCCGGCTAAAGCGCCAAGAAGATAGAGTCTGCAACGCAAACTGATAATTTATCACTGGGAGTAAAATACTGAGGTTAATTTTAAAATTTGTCAAGATTTGAAACCATCTAGACTTGCTACAGACGCCACGGTTGTATTCAATGTTAGGGTACGGACACAGTACTGGCGACTGATAGCAATTTCAGGCAAGGAAGACCGGCTCTAACAATATAACAATATAGGTTCTAACACTATAACTACATAAATTATAACAATAGAACAATAACGTAAAAAGATAAACAAATGGAAAGGGATTTTAGACGTATCACTTCGCTCGACTGCTCTAACTGTCCACACATTCTTACGGTATACTACTCGGTATTTACTACGGTATATACTACGGTATATACTACTCTTTCCAGCCCACTCAAACTGCTTCTGTGAGCCCTGGGGCCAGTCGAGTGATCTGGGTTTTCGACATATCCTTACGGTATAGCTATCGCATGGGACCAGCACAGATATTACAATGTAAATCCGATGGGATCCACTGAAACCCCCATGGAAGAATTTTATCTGTAAGTCAGAGTTCTCCACATGTGTTTGGTCTTACAGTGCGATTGTTTAGACGGCAGAGGCGAAGTAGAGATCAACAGGTCAGTGAGTTCAGTTGTCTACCATAGACAAGTGGCAAATTCCTTAAAAGTGAGGTTGAATTGGTTCTCTGGTTCAATTCTCGTTTTCTTATGCCTAAAGACAACTTTACCTACAGAGATCAAATCAGATTTCGTACCACTACGTATAATTATGTATCCTTAGAGATTTTCACTCGTACCCACAAAATGAACTCGGCAGACCAGATCGCTAATGGTTCGGTGACGTTCTTTAGCCTAACTTCAAATTTGGGTCTTGATAACAGCAACAAAAGAGGTTGGCCAAAATGATCTGGTCCATATACCAGCTTCCGCACTTCATCTGCAGATCACATGTCCAATCTGCGCTAACTAAAGTCTCTCGCCGCATCCATTTAAGATGTCCATAGGCGTTACGACTCACACAAATAGATCTAAATAATACAGAAAATACGATAACAGGAAGATGCATTGAAAACCCAGGCCGTCCGACTCATCCAAAGGACTTGAGCAACTGAGAAAGATGCCAACTGAGGAAGATGTCGTCCCTGTAACTTCCCTCGCAGCTTCATCTTTACGTCCACTAAAATCTCGTTTTTAACACTTTACAACAAAATTGAAAAGTGTTTATGACTTTGTTCATTCTGTCTGTCTCTCTGTCTCTCCGTTAGCACGATAACTGCCGTAAAAATGACTTAATCAAAATGAAATTTTAGTATGTTGTTCAGACGGTTTGTAGGACCTATGGGAATATAAATGAATAATATCACATAATTAGATTTGAATTGAACCTGGGTTGAAAAAATGAAATACATTGAGCCCTCTATGGGACCAAATTTTTCAAACATTTTTTAAGCGGGTTTAAAATTCACAAATTGCTTCGAAAATATTAGGTAATATTCAAATTATTCCATAAAATATATAAAAAAAAAAATTCAGCGAAATATATTCAGTAGTTTTTTAAATAAAAATTAAAATAATAATGACACCTCTTATATGAAGCGATCACGGGACCCACTTCAAAAAGAAATATGGCATCCATCTTGTCTCAAAATCGTGATTTTTAAAGTTTATTTTAATTCATATTGAGTGCTGTATCCGTCCTAAAACCGCTTTATTTTTGCTTAAATTCCGTGCATCTACATACTGAAACAACGCAATTACAATATATTTGAGTTTAAATGATCATCCAAATTTGATTATTTCTACAACGAAGTCTATTTTACACTTATGAAAAATGTAAACAGCAAAATATGTAGAATGGGTTGTATAAGAATTGCTGTATTTCTTTAACGCAAAATTATTTAGCTCATGGAGTCTGCGTAGCTGATTTGAATGAAATATTCATTGATTTTACAGAGAGAAGGACGATTTTTTCGATGAAGTTTTACGCATAATACTACAATAATTTATTATATTTGAAAACTTCATCGAAAACAACTGAAATTCATTCAAATGACGTCATAAAAAATAACATGTCTGGCTCTCTCTATAAAAGCAGCATTTCATTCAGATACATTTTCCCATTCATTTCATTCATCACAGAACTAAAATAATTTATTTTATTTAAAAACTTAAGACCATGGAGCTACAAGTAATTAAACTCTATGCTTAAAACTTCATCGAAAAAAATCGTCCTTCTCTCTGTAAAATCAATGAATATTTCATTCATATCAGCTATGCAGACTCCATGAGCTAAATAATTTTACGTTAAAGAAATGCAGCAATTATACAACTCATTCTACTTATTTTGCTGTTTACATTTCACATAAGTGAAAAATAGGCTAGAAATAATCAAATTCAGATGATCATTTAAACTCAAATATATTGTCATTGCGTTGTTTCAGAATGTAGATGCACAGAATTTAAGCAAAAATAAAGTGATTTTAGGACGGATACAACACTCAATATGAATTAAAAAGAACTTTAAAAATCACGATTTTGAGACAAGATGGATGCTATATATCATTTTGAAGTGGGTCATGTGATCTTTTCGTATCATGGTCACGTGATCGCTTCATATAAGAGGTGTAATCATTATTTTAATATTTATTTTAAAAACTACTGAATATATTTCGCTGAAATTTTTTTTATATATTTTTATGGAACAATTTGAATATTACCTAAAATTTACGAAGCAACTTGTGAATTTTAAATCCGCTTAAAAAATGTTTGAAAAATTAGGTCCCATAGGGTTCAATGTATTTCATTTTTTCATCTCGGGTTCAATCCAAAACTAATTGGGTGCTATTATTCATTTATATTCCCGTAGGTCCCACAGACCGTCTGACCAACATACTAAAATTTCCTTTTGATTAAGTCATTTTTAAAGCAGTTATCGTGCTAACGGACAGACAGACAGACAGACAGACAGAATGAACAAAGTCATAAACACTTTTCAACTTTGTTGTAAAATGTTAAAAAAGAGATATATTATATAATAAATATCTTTCCAAGAGTTTAACTATTTTGTATATGAGAAAGGATTCACATTCTAAAATAAATTTGGTAGATAACAATATTTCAAATTTTTTTAACACTTTACAACAAAGTTGAAAAGTGTTTATGACATTGTTCATTCTGTCTGTCTGTCTGTCTCTCTGTCCGTTAGCACGGTAACTGCCGTAAAAATGACTTAATCAAAATGAAATTTTAGTATGTTGTTCAGACTGTCTGTAGGACCTATGGGAATATAAATGAATAATATCACCCAATTAGTTTTGGATTGAACCCGGCTTGAAAAAATGAAATACATTGAGCCCTATGGAACCTAATTTTTCAAACATTTTTTAAGCGGATTTAAACTTCACAAATTGCTTCAAAAATTTTAGGTAATATTCAAATTGTTCCATAAAATATATAAAAAAAATTCAGCGACATATATTCAGTAGTTTTTTAAATAAAAATTAAAATAATAATTACACCTCTTATATGAAGCGATCACGTCACCATGATATGAAAAGATCACGTGACCCACTTCAAAATGATATAATGCATCCATCTTGTCTCAAAATCGTGATTTTTAAGTTCTTTTTAATTCATATTGAGTGTTGTATCCGTCCTAAAACCACTTTATTTTTGCTTAAATCCTGTGCATCTACATTCTGAAACAACGCAATTACAATATATTTGAGTTTAAATGCTCATCCAAATTTGATTATTTCTACAACGAAGCCTATTTTTCACTTATGTAAAATGTAAAGAGCAAAATATATAGAATGAGTTGTATTAGAATTGCTGTATTTCTTTAACACAGAATTATTTAGCCCATGGAGTCTGCATAGCTCATATGATTGAAATATTCATTGATTTTACATAGAGAAGGACGATTTTTTTCGATGAAGTTTTAAACATAGAGTTTAGTTACTTGTAGCTCCATGGTTTTAAGTTTTTAAATAAAATAAATTATTATAGTAGTGTGATGAATGAAAGGATTGGAAAAAAAGTTAATGAATAAAATGCTGCTTCTATATAGAGGCGATTTATATTTCGATGATGTCATTTGAATAAAGTTCATTTGTTTTCGATGAAGTTTTCAAATATAATAAATTAATGTAGTATTGTGATAATTCTAAAATTATTACAGAGGAATGTATCGTATTTTAGAGATATTTAAACCAGGCAATTTATATTTCAATGCTGTCATTTGAATGAAGTTCACTTTTTTCTATGAAGGTTTAAGTTTTCAAATATAATAAATTAATGTAGTATTGTGATAAGTTTTAAAATATTACCGAGGAATGTATTGCATTTTATACATGTTTAAATAAAATTGCATTGAAGTTCGAAAGTGTTTCATAATCAATGCTTTAAGCATGATTGATCTTTCTTGTTTTAATTTTATATTACTCTTCATGATATATTTATTTGATGGCATTTTTAATACACTTTCCTACGTCCTAGAGAGTTAAAATTTGCTATACAGCTTAAATTTGTAGAACATTTTATTCTACAATAATTTGGTGGATCTTTAAATATAGATCCTACATTTTTTTCGAAATGGCCTGCAAATAATCCCCGTTCACTTCTATAAATCATTGTTTTAATATTGTTACAAATTCTGATGTGGGCAGCACATGTCTTTCCCTGCAGACTCATATTCACGTTCTCTTTATTTCTTCAATAATAATTTGAATCAATCTGCACAAAATAACAGCCATAAGTATTTTAAATGACATTGAATTTGCACGTTAAACTTAAATTTGGTTCTCATTTGATAGCTGGACTTATTGTCAAAGGTGGCGTAGCGAAAACGCGAAAAAACTAAAATAGCTCAAAAACGGCTAGTCCTAGAGTAATGGGGTTAGTCTTATTTTTTTTATGTTAAAAATCACGTATAAAATGGGAATTTAATTCAGCACACGTAGTCTTTAATTTTTATAGTTAACGATTTTTGCGGACCATTTTGCAAAAACAGCCGGTTCCTTTTTCCCGAATCGTACTAGAATAACCTACAAGTGATTTATATACCAAATTTTGTTAAATTTGGTATATAAATCACTTGTAGGTTATTGAAATTTTATACACCAAATTTTGTTAAATTTGGTCCATTAGTTTTTAGCTAGAGTGGATAAAGGCAATTTCTGCCGGCCATTTCGCAAAGAAGGCAGATTCTTTTATTACGAATCGTACTATAATCTAATGATCATCAGGTTTTTCCCACAAAAAACTTGGCCTACCAAATTTTATGAGATTCGGTTCATTAGTTTTCCAGTTAGAGTGGATGCAATATCCTCACAGACACACAGAAATATACACAGATACACCCTTACACACACAGACGTCTTCCTAAAAATAGTTTTTTCGTGTTCTAGAAGTCCCAAAATGTGTAGATCCTTCGAAAATTCGAGTTCCGTTCCTCGTCACGATTCCAATACTTTGAATACACACACACACACATATATATTATCTGTGTATCTAAATTGCGTGCCTACGCAATTACAATAGCTGTGATTTTAAATGATCCCTAAACTTTTATTATTTCTTCAACGAAGCCTAATTTTAACTTATGCAGATTGCAAATATCTCAAGCGATTGTAAGGTGAGTTATATAAGAATTGCTGAATTTTTTTCACACAAAATTATTTAGCTCTGGAGTCTGGAATACAAATTATATGAATGAAATATTCATTGATTTTGCATAGAGAATCAGATGATTTATATTTCGATACAGTTTCAAATATTTAAGTATAATAAATTACTGTAGTACTGTGATAATGTAAAATATATCACCACTGAATGTACCACATTTTAGAAATTTTTAAATGAAATTCCATTTTAGTATGAAAGTGTTTCATAATCAATGCTTATGCATGATTGATCTTTCTTGTTATTTCTATTTTAGTATTGTTAAAATTAATATGCACACTAAAAATATGATTTCATAAAAAATATTTATTGTGAAAAACAACTTATCCTTAGAAGAAATAAAGTTATCAAAATATTAAATTTCGACTCATTCGTATTCTATTCTATTCAAATTACAAAACGTTCCATTTTCCTAGTTTGCTACATAATACGCGTACACATAAAAATTCATGGCGATAAGGGCATTTGTTGAGTGAGCGTCACGGAGCCCTCTTTTGAAATGTTGACTTAGTTTGTGAGTTGTTCTGTTTTATATGCACTTCAGAAGTGAAACATTTTCTTTAATATAAGCGATTTTTTTTTTTCAGTTTAACGTGCTAATGTGTCGAGCCACTTGGAAGGCAATCTTGTACGTCGGACGGGCGAGGGCAATCCTGTGCGCCGGAGCAATCCTGCGCGAGGGCAATCCTGTGCGCCGGAGCAATCCTGCGCGAGGGCAATCCTGTGTGCCGGACGGGCTGAAACAGCTTGAAAAGCGAGCGACGGGGGCAAGTAGGTGGCAGTGAACAAGGGACGGACAGAGGATGCTTCCGCAGCCGCCGCTAAGAAAACGCTCGCGAAGCCAGCTCAAGCGCCAATGCATGGGGGTTGGCGAGCATAGAAACTAAAAGCAGGAACCTCCTAGTATTTAAAATTACAATCAATGCATATGTGTTTTTAGAAGTATCTCAGATATCCAATAAAAACCATACAATGTTTATCGTCTATGTATGTCTTTGTGTATTGTCTATGTATTTCTTTGCTTTTCCTTGCAACTGCTCGACATCCTTTGAGTGAGTTGGACGGCCTGGGTAATAATATTATTAAATTAAAATAAGAATAAAAACCGTAATGGCCGTGCATTAAGCTGCTTTACGCCTTTTTGGCTGGTCTCAATAAACCTTTTTCTTTGTTCTATTGTTGGTTATCGCTCAATTTAAATTCTTTTTAAAATTGCGCAAAAATCGTCAAAATCTGAAATAAAAGACTACGCATCCTCAAATATATCAATTAAATGCTTATCTTATACATAAGTTTTAACGATAAAAATATAAGACCATTCCCATTACACTAAGACTAGCCGTTCTCGAGATATTTTAGTTTTTTCGCATTTTCTTTAAGTCACCTTTGACAATAAGTCCAGTTATCAAATGAGAAGGAAAATTAAATTAAAAGAAAAAATTCTGTGTCATTTTAAATAATTATGGGTGTTATTTTGTGCAATTAAACTCAGTGAATTTTATTGATCTTTAATGAATTATTGGAGAAATAAAGAGAACGTGGATATAAGTCTGCAGGGAAAGTCATGTGCTGATCACATCAGCCTTTTACTTTCCCTGCAATACATGGTAATGTATAGGGAAAGTATTGGAATCATGCCGAAAATCGCAACTTGAGTTTTCGACGAATCTACACGTTTTGGGACCTCTAGAAAATGAAAACACTACTTTTAGCGTGACGCCTGTATGTGTGTCTGTCTGTCTGTGTGTCTGTCTGTCAGTCTGTGTGTATGTCTGTGCAATGTATGTATCCACTCTAACTCAAAAACTAATGGACCCAATTTCATAAAATTTGGTAGATAAGTCATTTGTGTGTGACGCTGGTGCTGATTAGTTTTTTGTACGATTCGGGATAAAAGAACCCTCCTTTTTTTGCAAAATGGCCCCCCAAAATTGTCAAAATAAAAAATAAAATACTACGTATGCTCAAATATATCCATTAAATGCTTGTTCTATACATAATTTTTAATAATGAAAAGAATAATACCAACCCCATTATGCTAGGGAATTATTTGCAAAATGACTCGCAAAAATCGTCAAAATCTAAAAGAAAATCTACGTATGCTTAAATATATTCATTAAATGCTTGTTTTATACGTAATATTTAGCGATGAAAAGAATAAGACCAACCCCATGACACTAGGATTAGCCGTTCTCGAAATATTTTAGTTTTTTCGCATTTTCGCTACGCCACCTTTGAAAATAAGTCCTGTTACCAAATGAAAACGAAAATGGAATTAAAAGATTAAAAGTGCCAATTCAGTGTCATTTTAAATAATTATGGCTGTTATTTTGTGCCATTAAACTCAATATAATGAATTATTGAAGATATCAAGAGAACGTCAGCAGGGAAAGTCATGTGCTGCCCACGTCAACATCATGAGAGTGTTCCGCTAAACGAATACCGACAGTTCCTTTAGTACTACCAATGTAGCATTTGAAGTTATTTTCCGGAGATAAAAGGGGGACAACGTACACACCGGCCTGGCACAAAGTTATTTTTTTCTCAAATTTATCTGAACGAATACGATTCAATAACGTAGTAACGGTAGAATGGGCGGCCTTAAACTTAAATCCATGATAAAAATGAAAAATCTGATGTAGGCACCACATGACTTTCCTTATATAATGCAATGAATTTACTACTTTTACAGTAAAAAGAAAAAATCTGATGTGGGCAACACATGACTTTCCTTATATAATGTAATGAATTTACTACTTTAACAATAAAGAAAATAGGTTTTTCTTATAGTAGATACGAATATTCTTTCCAAGACATTGAATTTTCGACAATTAGTCGTCATTTTCATTGATTTAGCGTCATTTTTATCCATTTGGCGAGATTTTCGTTAATTTGGCAACATTTCAAAAAATCGCCAAGTTGGCGACATTCCGCCAAAATTCGTCGCCAAAATCTCGGCAAGCATAATGGCCAAAGAAATAAGTTATTCTTACAGCAGATAAATGACTATTGGCGTTCAAATACAAAAGTATTACTCAAAGTATCTTTTTTCATGAATGGAACGAGCTAGATCCATGAGAATGAGGTCATCCAATATATCGCATGGTATTACTGAAAAGTGAACATGTCTCTCAAGAGGAAATATTTTTTTTTATTTTATATGACTTTCTGATAATTTTTTTGAAAAATGTGCAATATCTCGAGAACGGTTCATGTTAGCGTTCTAAAATTTATGTCAATCGTTTTCTAATGAAAAATTACATAAGAAATGTCTCTATGCGTAAATTAGTGGTTTTGATTTTTTGACTATTTTTTCAAAATTTCATTTGAAAATTGAGGGGTGTTCTTAACATTCGATTGTGTATAAAAACAATAGGCTTCCAGTGTTTACGGATTGTGATTTTTGTACCAAATTTGGTTCGAATAGGTCCATTCGTTAGTCAGTTATCGTCTTCACAGACTCTCACACACACACACACACACACACACACACACACACACAGACATCACTTCAAAAATGTTTGATTCGTGATCAGGGATGCTTGAAACGTGCTCTCCCGTCGAAAACTCGATTTCGAATTTTCGACCCCGTCACAATACTTTCCTTATACATTATGTATATAAGGAAAGTAATAGGATTTTCTTATAGTAGATACTAATATTCTTTCCAAGATATTGAATTTTCGACAATTAGTCGTCATTTTCATTGATTTAGCATCATTTTTATCCATTTGGCGAGATTTTCATTAATTTGGCAACATTTCAAAAAAGTCGCCAAGTTGGCGACATTCCGCCAAATTCGTCGCCAAAATCTCGCCAAGAGTTATGCACTAAGAAAAAAGTTATTCTTACAGCAGATAAATGACTATTGGCGTTCAAATACAAAAGTATTACTCAAAGTAACTTTTTTCATGAATGGAACGAGCTAGATCCACGAGAATGATGTCACTCAATTTATCGCATGGTATTACATATGAAAAGTGAAAATGTTTCTCAATAGGAATTTTTTTTTTTATGTGACTTTTTCATAATTTTTTTGAAAAATGTACCATATCTCGAGAACGGTTCATGTTAGCGTTCTAAAATTTATGCCAATCGTTTTCTAATGAAAAATTACATAAGAAATGTCTATTTGCGTAACTTTATTAGCGGTTTTGATTTTTTGACGATTTTTTCAAAATTTCATTCGAAAATTTAGGGGGGTTCTGGATATTCGATCGCGTATAAAAACAATAGGCTTCCAGTGTTTACGGATTGTGATTTTTGTACCAAATTTGGTTCGAATCGCTCCATTCGTTCGTCAGTTATCGTCTCCACAGACTCACTGACACACACACACACACACATACTTTCACACACACACACACACACACACACACAGACATCACTTCAAAAATGTTTGATTCGTAATCAGGGATGCTTGAAACGTGCTCTCCCGTCAAAAACTCGAATTCGAATTTTCGACCCCGTCACAATACTTTCCTTATACATTATGTATATAAGGAAAGTAATAGGTTTTCCTTATAGTAGATACTTATATTCTTTCCAAGATATTGAATTTTCGACAATGAGTCGTCATTTTCATTGATTAAGCATTATTTTTATCCATTTGGCGAGATTTTCGTTAATTTGGCAACATTTCAAAAAGTCGCCAAGTTGGCGACATTTTGAGAAATTCGTCGCCAAAATCTCGCCCAGCGTTATGGACGAAGAAATAAGTTATTCTTACAGCAAATAAATGACTATTGACGTTTAAATACAAAAGTATTACTCAAAGTAACTTTTTTCATGAATGGAATGATCTAGATCCACGAGAATGATGTCACCCAATGTATCGCATGGTATTACATATGAAAAGTGAACATGTTTCTCAATAGGAAATATTTTTTTTTATTACTTTCCTTATAATAATGTATAAGGAAAGTATTGTGACGGGGTCGAAAATTCGAATTCGAGTTTTCGACGGGAGAGCACGTTTCAAGCATCCCTGATCACGAATCAAACATTTTTGAGGTGATGTCTGTGTGTGTGTATGTGTGTGTGTGTGTGTGTGTGTATGTGTGTGTGTGTGTGTGTGTGTGTGTGTGTGTCAGTGAGTCTGTGGAGACGATAACTGACGAACGAATGGACCGATTCGAACCAAATTTGGTACAAAAATCACAATCCGTAAACACTGGAAGTGTATTGTTTTTATACGTAATCGAATGTTCAGAACCCCCCTGAATTTTCGAATGAAATTTTGAAAAAATCGTCAAAAAATCAAAACCGCTAATAAAGTTACGCAAATAGACATTTCTTATGTAATTTTTTATTAGAAAACGATTGGCATAAATTTTAGAACGCTAACATGAACCGTTCTCGAGATATTGCACATTTTTCAAAAAAATTATGAAAAAGTCACATAAAAAAAAAAAAATTCCTATTGAGAAACATGTTCACTTTTCATATGTAATACCATGCGATAAATTGGGTGACATCATTCTCGTGGATCTAGCTCGTTCCATTCATGAAAAAAGATACTTTGAGTAATACTTTTGCATTTGAACGCCAATTTATCTGCTGTAAGAATAACTTACTGCTTTGTCCATAATGCTTGGCGAGATTTTGGCGACGAAATTGGCGGAATGTCGCCAACTTGGCGATTTTTTGAAATGTTGCCAAATTAGCGAAAATCTCGCCAAATGGATAAAAATGACGATAAATCAATGAAAATGACGATTAATTGTCGAAAATTCAATATCTTGGAAAGGATATTAGTATCTACTAGAAGAAAAACCTATTTATTTTACTGTAAAAGTAGTAAATTCATTTCATTATATAAGGAAAGTCATGTGTTGCCCACATCAGATTTTTTTATATGACTTCTTGATAGTTTTTTTGAAAAATGTGCAATATCTCGAGAACGGTTCATGTTAGCGTTCTAAAATTTACGTCAATCGTTTTCTAATGAAAAATTACATAAGAAATGTCTATTTGCGTAACTTTATTAGTGGTTTTGATTTTTTGACGATTTTTTCAAAATTTCATTCGAAAATTTAGGAGGGTTCTGAACATTCGATTGCGTATAAAAACAATAGGCTTCCAGTGTTTAAGGATTGTGATTTTTGTACCAAATTTTGTTCGAATCGGTCCATTCGTTCGTCAGTTATCGTCTCCACAGAGTCACTAACATACACACACACACATACACACATAGACATCACTTCAAAAATGTTTGATTCGTGATCAGGGATGTTGAAACGTGCTCTCCCGTCGAAAACTCGAATTCGAATTTTCGACCCCGTCACAATACTTTCCTTATACATTATGTACATAAGGAAAGTAATAAGAGGACAAAAACTCGCAGGGTGATACGGAAGATTTTATTTAATCAAGTCTTCTGTAACACCCTGCGATTTTTCATGCCAATTTTCACTTGGCCACTGATGAAAGACATAATAGTGCCAGAAAGCGCTATGGTCGTGTGATTTGTACGTCTTAATTATTAATTATTAATTTGTACGTCGTAAGTATTAATTAGCTGACCTGCTTCCATGCTATATTAAATATAGTATTAACTTGTCTTTTACTTTCCTTATATACATAATGTATAAGGAAAGTATTGTGACGGGGTCGAAAATTCAAATTCGAGTGTTCGACGGGAGAGCACGTTTCAAGCATCCCTGATCACGAATCAAACATTTTTGAAGTGATGTCTGTGTGTGTGTGCGCGAAAGTATGTGTGTGTGTGTGTGTGTGTGTGTCAGTGAGTCTGTGGAGACGATAACTGACGAACGAATGGACCGATGCGAACTAAATTTGGTATAAAAATCACAATCCGTAAACAGTGGAAGCTTATTATTTTTATACGTAATCGAATGTTCAGAACCCTCTAAATTTCCGAATAAAATTTTGAAAAAATCGTCAAAAAATCAAAAAAACTAATAAAGTTACGCAAATAGACATTTCTTATGTAATTTTTTATTAGGAAACGATTGACATAAATTTTAAAACGCTAACATGAATAGTTTTCGAGATATTGCACATTTTTTAAAAAAATTATCAAAATGTCATATAAAATGAAAAAAAAAATTTCCTATTGAGAAACATGCTCACTTTTCATATGTAATACCATGCGATAAATAGGGTGACATCATTCTCGTGGATCCAGCTCGTTCCATTCATGGAAAAAGATACTTTGAGTAATACTTTTGTATTTGAACGCCAATAGTCATTTATCTGCTGTAAGAACAACTTATTTCTTCGTCCATAACGCTTGGCGATATTTTGGCGACGAATTTGGCGGAATATCGCCAACTTGGCGACTTTTTGAAATATTGCCAAATTAACGAAAATCTCGCCAAATGGATAAAATGACGCTAAATCAATGAAAATGACGACTAATTGACGAAAATTCAATATCTTGGAAAGAATATAAGTATCTACTAGAAGAAAAACCTATTTTTTTACTGTAAAAGTAGTAAATTCATTACATTATATAAGGAAAGTCATGTGTTGCCAGTAGATGAGGAAGGCCGGTTCTGCGCCGAAGGAGGTATGAGGTATGGCGGCCATTCCGCCTTCCGTAATCTTGGACGGGGGTGTAAAAGGGGGGAAAATGAAAAAAGGTGGGGGTAAAAAAATTTTGAGAAACTTTTTTTCGGGTGGCAACGATCTCGTAGTCTTGTACGAGGGGTTTAGGGGGAATACATTTTTGGAATGAGATTGAGACACACACACACACACACATACACACGGTAAAAATAGACAGGCCATTCATAATCACAAAGAGATTTTCTTTAATTATTTTACGAAAATCTTTTATTTTTTAACATGTGATTCTATTTTATACCATAGTTTAACAGTAACCACGGTATAACTTTGATGTGACCTTGTCGTGTAGGGGGTGTCGGTGGTCTTCAAGTATCGATTTTATCATTTCTGCTGTGGATTTCGTGCTGTTAAGACGCGTTTCAAGTTGTTCTGCGAATATGTTGGTTTTAGTTGGTAAAGCTGGAGATGTTATATCTGTCATTATTCATCGGCCTACACCTAATGCAGCATTTTTGAATCGGATTGAACATGTAAGTACTTGCTTTAATATGATTTTATTCTATCATTTTATTAAACTTAGTATTTTTATAGTATGTTACAGCTTCATTATTTTATTTAGTTAAGATTTTTATCAATTTAATGTAGTTTGTTGGGGTTTTAGTATCTAGATATATTATTCAGCATGGTAATTTTATTATTTTAGCTGATTTCTGATAGGATTAGTATAATGGATTCACGATTACTTTATATAAATCTTGGGGTATGTATTACATTGCTACATAGAATAATGTCTGTTTATACTAACGTACAACATTTTTTATCATGTATAGGCATGTCTTGTCTGTTTTAGAATGTCGGTGATCTGTATTATCCACACAACTTCACTACATATTTTTTTCACCTCTTTAAAGGTTATTTACTTAGAAATTTTAAGGATTCCCCTTTAAGATGTTTGCAGTATCTCCATTTCGCTGTTATCTGACGATGATGAATTCATCTCATACCACCTTATTAGGTGTTTCTGACTCTTTAAATGTTCTTAAACCTAAAAAAATTACCTAAAAAAATTTAGAGTTCTATCCTTAAAAATTTACTTAAATCAGCATTTAACTATTATGTGTCGGCGACGTGTGTCACACATGCCGTCTGAATCTTCGTATTCATTCCGCTTTAAGTGTTGATATATTGCGCTTAGTTAGAAAAAAAAATTAGGGTGTTATTCTAAAAAGCTATCTTAGCTTTTACCTATTTCATAACTATGTATTGGCTATGTGTGTGGCATATGTTGTCTTAGTGGGCATTTACGCTACTTTAAAAGTTTTTAAACATAACATTTGCCTAAAAATCTAAAGTCCCATCTCTAAAATATTACTCTAATTCCTATTTTCCCTCGATAGGTATTGGTGATGGTGCAATTCTACTCCCACTTAAAGTGTAGTTTCTAACCATTCAAGCATTTCTAAACATCCTCATTTATGTAAAGAAGCCAAAAATTCTATCCTTAAAAACATGTTTAGTTCTACTTTTGTTACTATATGCGGATGATGTGCATCGCACATACTGTCTCAATCTGTGTATTCATCCGCTTTAAACGTTTATATGTTGCGCCTAGTTACAAAAAATTTAAGGTTTATTCTTGAAAATATTATGCTAATTCCTCATTTTAGCACTAGGTGTTAGTAATGATAACACTCTATGCTCTTAAGTATGTGTTTTTATTCCTTAAAAGGTAGTAGAAATCCCTATTTAGCTATAAAATACTCAAAGTCCCCTCTTGTATGCCCTTGTATGTTGTATACTCTTTAGTATGTCTTTATATCCCTTTAAAAATTAGTGGAAATCCCTATTTAGCTAGTAAATTCTCAAAGTCCCTTCTAAGAAATTTGTTGTACACCCTAGTATACCTTTCTATCCCTTTAAAAATTAGTAGAAATCTCTATTTAACTAAAAAATCTAAAGTTACATACTTATAAATTATTCTTAGTTCGTCATTTTACTGTTATATCGAGCATGTGTATCATACTAGCCCATTAAAAGTTTCTGAACATGTATATTTACTTCGAAATTTGAAGTTCAATCTTTAAACAATATTTAAGTTTTCCTTTCGCTGTTATGTATCGGCGTTGTATTCATTCTAAGTCATCTCGCTGGGCGTTTCCATTTCTTTAAAAGCTAGTATAAATTGTCATTTATGTAAAACTTCTAAATTCTTTACTTTAAAAAATTTTCTAATATCCCCTTCCTAATGTTATATGCTACTTATGTGTATTATATATAAAACCCTCGGTAAGCGCTAGCACCCTCTAAGATTTAGTAGATTCACCACTTAATTGAAGAAAGTTAAAGTCGCATCTTTAAAAACTGCTCCGGTATCACTTTTCCATCACTGTGATCGGGACATGTGTATCGCACATAGCTCATTAAAAATTTCTAAACACCTACATTTACTTAAAAATTCCATGTCTTCTCCTAAAAATACTATCTTAGATCTGCATTCCGCCGGTGGGTGTTGGTTATATGAATTATATATATACATAACCCCTCTCACTATGGGTTTAGCCCTTTGCAGTAGTTAGTAGAAATCATGTTTAATTATAAATCCATGTTCTAACCCTAAAAAATCTTTGTTAGTTTACCATTTCGTGGCTATGTATTGGCTATAAGTATCATACATGCTGCCTTAGTAGGTGTTTCCAACCCTTTAAAAGCTACAAAGCATTGCATTTGGTTTGGATATTTAAATTTTGTATCGTAGAAATGTTCGTCTAGTTCGACACTTTGTAACTAGCTGCTGATGATGGGATCGTCTTATACTCACTCTGCAGGTGATATCATCTTATAAAATGTTGGCACATATTACATTTAGCTAAAAACTTAAAGTCCTATACTTGAAAACTTAGCCCAGTTCTTCATTTTATTACCATGTATCGATCATTCACAGGTTAAATAACCTCAAATACCTTATTTGTCGAAAAAAATTTCAAAGTCTCGTCTTTAAAAACTATCTCACCATTTATTTCCATCGATTTGTGCTGAGCGCGTGTGTCATATGTATCACCATATTAGGCGTTTCTCCCTCCCTCAGAAAGCTATATGTGTTAAATTTCACTTAAAACTGGTATGCATACAAGAAATATATGTTATTCGTTGTAAAGAAATGAGCGTGTATTTTGTTATTTCAAACGTTAAAAATCACAGGATAGTCATTTTCGGCTATATATCTCCAGAATACAGACTCGCTCGTAATTCGGGTTAAGCAATTTCTGATTCAGTAATATAACACGTGCCAACGTCCACTACGTATTCTCCTAGTGCCGAGAATGTGTTAAATATCTCTCCTCCATCCGCACAAAAGTGTTGGGCGGGGCACTCGTAGCTAAATCATTTTGTACGAGACTTAAACGTGAAGGGTTCTGGCATGTACTTTTATTTTTAAAATTGGTGGGATTTAGAGAAATAAGACACACACTATGCGTATAAACTGATACACTAACCCTTTTTTATAATACTTATTTTTAAAATAGGTATATTTTCTGGGTTTTTTTTAGATTTTCAGACTAAAATGGATATGGGATTCATAACATTACTAACTTAAATGTTTCGCGGTTCGCTGATAAACGGTCTATGGGTTCCCTCATTGGGTATATACACCTCCTCGAATAGAGTCATTCATCAAATATATTGGCGATCACGCGATTCTACTACTTTAAAACATCAATTCACACGATTCTACTGCTTTAAAAACATGTTTTTGTTAGTTTTTTACACGTAAAAATTGGGTTTTTGTGAAAAAACATTAGAAAAAAGCACAAGTGCGAAAACCTATGCTAATTTGCATAGAGAAAACAGCACACGCGTGGTTTTTGAAAAGTAGAAAACTTACATTTGCGAAAAATTATAAGAAAAAACTTACATTTACGAAATTTTGTTATTAAAATGCACAATTCTTACAGTTAAGTATTCGTAACCACCTTTAACATATGAATAGGGTAAGCATTTCTCTTCATACGATATTCTTACAGTTCACTTCGTAACCGCGATATAGCGGAGGGATAGTGTAAGAACGATCACTTTGGTACACCTTGGCATGCCTTTAGCATACCCTTGGCATGTCTTTGACATGCTCCTGGCATACGGATATTAAATACTTAATCACCTAATTAAATTAACATCCTTTAATTAACTTGCGAGATTCATAACACTAATTTAATTAACATCCTTTAATTAACTTGCAAGATTCATAACACTCAAGTGTTTTGGACATAAGCACACTTCCACGATTACTTAAAATATTTATTTTTGGAAATATTTATTTTTGCAAATATTAAAAATTTTAAAATCGACGGCTGAAATGATTGGGGAAACACCCCCCCCCCCCTCTCATACACCCAATTCATGCGATTCTGCTACTTTAAAAACGTGTTTTTCTTAAATTTTGCAAGTAGAAAGTGTTTTTGAAAAAAATCGCAAAATGTCACATTTTTCAAAAAACGTCTTTTTGGTAACATTTTTACAAAAACGCACATTTTTTTTACAAAAAATACACATAAGTGCGAAAACCCATGTTATTTCCCATACAGAATTCAAACAATCTAAATACCACAATTTATTTAAAAAACGTACATTTTTGTTGTTTTTTAGCGTTTTTGAAACTTTTTGTGAAAAACGCTAAAAATGATACACGTTGAAAAATCTATGTTTTCCCTTCATCATACAAGATTCTCGCAGTTCACTTCGTAACTGCCATATAGGACAAGCATTCTTTTCTTAGAAGGCGGAGGGATATTGACATGACCTTGGCACACCCTTGGTATACCCTTAACATGCTCTTGGCTGAGGGATATTCATTACTTAATTACTTTATTTAATTACCCTCATTCATTTTAAAAAAAGAAAAAAAATATGAATATTTCGTACTTAATTACTTCCTTTAGAAGAAAGAAAAAAAAAATCCCAACTATCGGTAAAAATCCCATTAAGACAGAATAATCCTAAGTTTTAATCCTTCTTTTCGCCGCTAGGGGGAGCTGATGGTTTCATACCTTCTTCGCAGGTGTTGCCACCTCAAAAAAGTTTCTCCCATACTTAGAAAAAAATCTCAATATCGCCCCAATATTTAAAATTAGAAATATCTCCCAAGTATTGGGTAGTTCCACTTTCCGCCGCTAGGGGGCGCTGATGGTTCCATTCCGCCTCCGATGGTGTTGCCATCCCCAAAGAGGTTTCTTCCCTACTTAGAAAAAATCTCATTCCAAAAATTTATTTCCCCCTAAATCCCTCGTACAAGACTACGAAATCGTTGCCATTCGAAAAAAAGTTTCTCAAAACATTTTTACCCCCACCTTTTTTCATTTCCCCCCTTTTACACCCCCGTCCAGGATTACGGAAGGCGGAATGGCCGCCATACCTCATACCTCCTTCGGCGCAGAACCGGCCTTCCTCATCTACTGTTGCCCACATCAGATTTTTAACACTTTACAACAAAGTTGAAAAGTGTTTATGACTTTGTTGATTCTGTCTGTCTGTCTGTCTGTCTGTCTGGCTGTCTGTCTGTCTGTCTGTCCGTTAGCACGATAACTGCCGTAAAAATGAGTTTATCAAAATGAAATTTTAGTATGTTGTTCAGACGGTCTGTAGGACCTATGGGAATATAAATAAATAATATCACCCAATTAGTTTTTTATTGAACCCGGGTTGAAAAAATGAAATACATTGAACCCTATGGGACCTAATTTTTCAAACATTTTTTAAGTAAATTTAAAATTCACGAATTGCTTCGAAATTTTTAGGAAATATTCACATTATCCCATAGAATATATAAAAAAAAATTCAGTAAAATATGTTAAGTAGTTTTTTAATTAAAAAAATTATTTAATATAGGGAAAAAAACAAATTCAATTAAATTCTGACTTTGGGATATCTTCCAGAAAGAAAAGAGAGAGATATTATATAATAAATATCTCTCCATTTGTTTAAACGTTTTGCATATGGGAGTGGCTTCATATTTTAAAATAAATTTGGTAGATAACAATTTTTCATTTTTTTTAAATTTTATATAACTCTTCATGATAAATTTAATTGATGGCATTTTAAATGCACTTTCCTACGTCCTAGAGAGTTAAAATTTGGTACACAGCTTAAATTTGTTGAACATTTTATTCGACAAAAATTTGATGGATCTTTAAATATAGATCATACATTTTTTTCGAAAGGCCTGAAAATAATCCCGTTCACTTCTATAAATCATTGTTGTAATATTGTTAAAAATTCTGATGTGGACAGCACATGTCTTTCCCTGCAGACTCATATTCGTTCTCTTTATTTATTCAATGATAATTTGAGTTTATCTGCACAACATAAGTATTTTAAATGACATTGAATTTACACGTTAAACTTAAATTTGGTTCTCATTTGATAGCTGGACTTATTGTCAAAGGTGGCGTTGCGAAAACGCGAAAAAACTAGAATATCTCGAGAACGGCTAGTCCTAGAGTAATGGGGTTAGTCTTATTCTTTTTGTTGTCAAAAATCACATATAAAATAGGAATTTAATTGATATAATTGAGCACACGTAGTCTTTTATTTTTATATATAACGATTTTTGCTGGCCATTTCGCAAAAATAGCCCGTTCCTTTTTCCCGAATCGTAGTAGAATCACCTACAAATGATTTATATACAAAATTTTGTTAAATTTGGTATATAAATCACTTGTAGGTTATTGAAATATTATACTCCAAATTTTGTTAAATTTGGTTCATTAGTTTTTAGCTAGAGTGGATAAAGGCAATTTCTGCGGCCATTTCGCAAAAAAGGCAGATTCTTTTATTACGAATCGTACTATAATCTAATGAACATCAGGATTTCCCACAAAAAACATACCTACCAAATTGTATGAAATTCGGTCCATTAGTTTTTCAATTAGAGTGGATGTAATATCCACACAGACACACAGAAACATACACAGATACACCCTTACACACACAGATGTCTTCCTAAAAGTAGTTTTTTCGTGTTCTAGAAGTCCCAAAACGTGTAGATACTTTGAAAATTCGAGTTCCGATCTTCGGCACGATTCCAATACTTTGAGTACATACACATACACATATATATTATTTGTGTATTATCTGTGTATCTAAATTCCGTGCCTATGCAATTACAATAGTTGTGATTTTAAATGATCCCTAAACTTTTATTATTTCTTCAAGGAAGCCTAATTTTAACATATGCAGAATGCAAATATCTCAAGCGATTGTAAGATGAATTACATAAGAATTGCTGAATTTTTTTCACACAAAATTATTTAGCTCTGGAGTCTGGAATACAAGTTATATGAATGAAATATTCATTGATTTTGCATAAAGAATCAGATGATTTATATTTCGATACAGTTTTAAATATTTAAGTATAATAAATTACTGTAGTACTGTGATAATGTAAAAGATATTACCACTGAATGAATCACATTTTAGAAATTTTTAAATGAAATTACATTTCAGTTGGAAAGTGTTTCATAATCAATGCTTATGCATGATTGATCTTTCTTGTTTATTTCTGATATTGTATTTGAAACAACCTGAAATATCTTGAAATGAATGCATGATAGCGTCTAATAAATTCCACTTGCATAAAAACAACATACAAGTATTAATTAAAATTGTCACTAGTCATTTTATCATCTTTTGATCTGTTTCGTTCGTCTTGAAAAACAATCTATATAATACATGTGTAACGGGTTTTTGTTTTTCCAGATCCTTCTCTCGATCACTGAGAAAACTGAATTTTGGTACACATGCAGTATCAAACAACGGCACAGAATCTAAAGAAGCTGAATTTTTGACACCCCTGTCCATCCCAAAAAATGCCGAAAAAATGGGGGCTTTTAAATAAAATTCCAGTTCCTCCAGAAGCCCCTTGGTGGCAAAATCCCCCAGAAGGTAGATTCTTTGCATACTTATATCAGCCACGGGATAAATCCTAACTTATCCGGAATTTCGATTCCAGAGGGAGAACAAAATGGATGTCCGAGAGGTTTTCCAGACCATCAGCAGCCTTCTAGATGACTTAGAAGGCTGAATTTTTTTTTATATTTATAGTAACGACTACAGGACAGACCCTAATAGGACCGAATATTTAATTTCTCAACCGAGTTGGATGAAATAGAGGAGGAGGTGTCAAAATGTCCTTCCAGCCCACCGAAAAACCCAGTAATCCAGAAGTCTGATATGTGGCACACTTATAGCATTGACAACGAGACAGAATCTAATAGCGGCAAACCTTATAAAGTCCGTCCGAATTTCAAAAAGTTCCGCAATTTTGGAGACACGTGCAATTAAAAAAATTGACTACGAACAAAAAGGGCTACGTGCGATTTGAAGGAGGGTTAGACTATTTTGGGTAGAGTGTCCAAACCTATACCAATACAGTTCTGTATCAGCCGAAACTTGGTGCAGATCGTTTCGAGATCTCATAACTTTCTATGAAGGAGGCTTTTGTGCTTGACGGGGAGTTTTATTTTTTACCTTGAAGTGGTGTCTTTGTGAAATAAACAATACTTTATGATATACAGGGCGACCCAAAAGGATTGAAACGCGCTTTAATTCTTTACCTGTTGGAGATAAGTGGACCATGTAAATTGCAAAAATGTTGAAAGTAAGGTAGGAAATGAGACTACGTGAATGAAATAGTCCTTCCATCCATTTTCAAAAAGTGACCCTTTTTAAATTTTTATACGACACCCTTAGACAAATTGGAAAATTAAGAAACTTTTCATTTTTAATGCAACAAGATCATTAAAAAACAAGAAAGATCAATAATGCATAAAGCATTGATTATGAAACACTTTCCAACTTTAATGCAATTTTATTTAAACATCTCTAAAATGCGATACATTCCTGGGTAATATTTTTAAAATTATCATAATACTACAATAATTTATTATATCTGAAAACTTCATCGAAAACAAATGAAATTTATTCAAATGACGTCATCGAAATATAACACGCCTGGCTCTCTCTATAAAGGCAGCATTTCATTCATCACAATACTATAATAATTTATTTTATTTAAAAAAAAACCATGGAGGTACAAGTAATTTAACTCATTAACAAGTAATTTAAAATCGCTTGATCTTCATAGGGTTCAATGAATTTCATTTTTTGAACCCGGGTTCAATCCAAAACTAATTGGATGACATTATTAATTTATATTCCCATAGGTGCCACAGACCGCCTGAACAACATACTAAAATTTCATTTTGATTAAGTCATTTTTACGGCAGTTATCGTGCTGACAGAGAGACAGATAGAATGAACAAAGTCATAAACACTTTTCAACTATGTTGTAAAGTGTTAAAAACGGCATATCTGTATCTTTAAAATGGAGCGAGTTATATTTAATTGAAAATTGAACATTGTGAATGGGGACCATATAACAAATTAGAAATGTAAATTTATGACATGTCACAAGAAATATAAAACTGGATGATAATACATAGGATACGCAACCGCGTAGTGAGTACCACTGTCTGTGTAATGCTTTATTTAGATGCATTTATGATAAACATTTTTGACACATATTATAGTATTTTTGATCTAAACAATTTCCATCGTCCATTTACTTGTTTATGATCCCTGTTTTCACTGATGAAACAGACTTTCACATAGTACGGAAAAATGGCATAAGTCAGAGTTTCTCCTTTATCATCATTCAGTTGATTTTAAAGATACAGATATGCGGTTTTTTTTAATGATCTTGCTGCATTAAAAATTAAAATTTCCTGATTGCCTTAGACCCAATTTGTCTAAGGGGGTCGTATAAAAATTTAAAAAGTGTAACTTTTTGAAAATGAATGGGAGGACTATTTCATTAACGTAGTCTTATTTCCTACCTCACTTTCAATATTTTTGCAATTTACATTGCCCACTTATCTCCAACAGGTAAAGAATTAAAGCAAGTTTCAATCATTTTCGGACACCCTGTATAGAACATGAAATAAATGGTATACCCCAGTTAAATAACATTAAAGAGGCTAAATGATTACCACTTATCAATGGAAATTAATAAAATCTTGGGTATTTGCAGTAAAGAAAAAAGATCAGTCATGCTCAAAAACATTGATAACACTTTTCAACTTCAATGCAATTTCATTTAAACATCTCTAAAATGCGATACATTCCTCGGTAATATTTTAAAATTTATCACAATACTACATTAATTTATTATATTTGAAAACTTAAAAGTTCATCGAAATAAATGAACTTTATTCAAATGACGCCAATTAAATATAAATTGCCTGGCTCCTCGGTAATGTTTTTAACATTATCATAATACTACAATAATTTATTATATTTGAAAACTTCATCAAAAACAACTGCAATTTATTCGAATGACTCCATCGAAATATAACACGCCTGGCTCTCTCTATAAAAGCAGCATTTCATTCATAACATTTACCCATTCATTTCATTCATCACAATACTATAATAATTTATTTTATTTAAAAATTTAAGACCATGGAGGAACAAGTCATTAAACTCTATGCTTAAAACTTCATCGAAAAAATCGTCCTTCTCTCTGTAAAATCAATGAATATTTCATTCATATCAGCTATGCAGGCTCCATGACCTAAATAATTTTGCGTTATAGAAATACAGCAATTCTTATACAATTCAT
Source organism: Amaurobius ferox (assembly GCA_951213105.1). NCBI lineage: Eukaryota > Metazoa > Arthropoda > Arachnida > Araneae > Amaurobiidae > Amaurobius > Amaurobius ferox. The sequence continues at coordinate 10,243,735 of OX578137.1, read as the reverse complement.
TCTACATATTTTGTTGTTTACATTTTACATAAGTGAAAAATAGGCTTCGTTGTAGAAATAATCAAATTTGGATGATCATTTAAACTCAAATATTTTAGGACGGATACAACACTCAATATGAATTAAAAAGAGCTTTAAAAATCACGATTTTGAGACAAGATGGATGCCATATTTCATTTTGAATTGGGTCACTTGATCTCTGGTCACGTGATCGCTTCATATAAGAGGTGTAATTATTATTTTAATTTTTATTTAAAAAATTACTAAATATATTTGGCTAAATTTTTTTTTATATATTTTATGGGATAATTTGAATATTACCTAAAATTTTCGAAGCAATTTGTGAATTTTAAATCCGCTTAAAAAATGTTTGAAAAATTAGGTCCCATAGGGTTCAATGTATTTCATTTTTTCAACCCGGGTTCAATCGAAAACTAATTGGGTGATATTATTCATTTATATTCACATAGGCCCCTCAGACCGTCTGAACAATCTACTAAAATTTTATTTTGATTAAGTCACTTTTCGGCAGTTATCGTGCTAACGGACAGACAGACAGACAGAATGAACAAAGTCATAAACACTTTTCAACTGTGTTGTAAAGTGTTAACAACATTTAAATGAAGTTTATGCCATTTTCTAAAAATTAAATTTTACTAATGAATCTTTCTATGATTTGCTTATTACTAGATAAAAGTATTTAAAATTAAAGCTTAATCAATTTCATAATAATAATACGTCTACTAATTTTTATTGTGGAATTTCTTTTAAGCATCCAATTTATAATTCTATAAATTTTGGGAATCTATTTAACAAGTTCAAACATTTATTGCTTATTGAGGATTTGAGTGTTTTAATGAATTTTAAATAGCTAGCATATTGGTAGCCTATTGGTAGATTAACAACAAGCCTATTGGTAGATTATTTTTAACACTTTACAACATAGTTGAAAAGTGTTTATGACACGTTTCTACTGTCTGTCTGTCCGTTAGCACGATAACTGCCGTAAAAATGACTTTATCAAAATGAAATTTTAGTATGTTTTTCAGACAGTCTGTGGGACCTATGGAAATAGCATAAATGAATAACATCGCTCAATTTGTTTTGGATGGAACCCTGGTTGAAAAAATGAAATACATTAAACCCTATGGAACCTCATTTTTCAAACATTTTTTAAGCAAATTTAAAATTCGCAAATGGCTTCGAAAGTTTTAAGAAATATACAAATTATCCCATAAAATATATAAAAAAATTTCAGTAAAATATGTTAGGTAGTTTTTTAAATAAAAATTGTTTAATTCAGGGAGAAAAACAAATTCAATTAAATTCTGACTCCAGATATATATATATATGTATATATATGCTATATTCTCCAGAAAGAAAAAAGAGAGAGATTTTATAATAAATGTCTTACCAAGAGTTTAATTATATTTTTTATCATGCCCATGAGTAAATTATTTTCAAAAATCATAACCAAGTAGGTCAGATAGTACGAAAGATAGAATCGATACCGTTATAAGTAGAAATGGTGAATAACACTTTTCTTGAATTCGAGGATTCTAATCAGGCTGTATAGAGTTAATGAGTTTGTCGCCAATGGTAATTTGACGCAAATGAGCGCTATTTTGCAAAATTGGCACAACAGAAAGGTATATTTAGTATATGTATATTTGATTAGTTTTAAATTAAGAGTTAACTAAATTATGAGTATAATTACCCAGTATTTTTTTCATAGTAGTAGGATAGAGTACAGAATCTATGGAGATAAAAGTAAATTGAAAGGTAAAATAATTTTGAATGAGTAGGAATATTCGTTATTATTTCTGTTTTAACTTAGCATTGCGTTAATTATTTATTTTTACAAAACTGATAGTATAAAAATATTTTAGGCCTTTCGCCATAGAAATTCATGCAATGCAGCTTATCCCAGGGCCACCTAAATTATTGTCTTTTACGATATTGGCGTTTTCTTAATGTGAAGTTTTAACTCCTTACTTTTACCTCCATGGTTACTGGCATTGTATTTTTTTATTGTCTTCTTTGAAGTTTTATGTTTTCAAATATAATAAATTACTGTAATGTTTTAAAAATATATCAGCGTTGAATGCATCACAATTTAGAGACGCTTAAATAAAATTACATTTCCAGTTGGAAAGTGTTTTATAATCAATGCTTTATGCATGATTGAACTTTCTTGTTTAATTATAATGCAATTTCACAATCTCTCTCTATAGATAATGATTCTATGCATAATGTAGATAATGAATGTATTTGCAAAGTAAATAAATATGCTAAATATCTAAATCCACACCTGGGGCATATAGTTACAGGAGATTTAGTCATTGTTAAGGACTACACGTTAAGAACTATTATGTCATTTGGCACTAAATTCAGGATACCTTCTTGTAATAATTCTTTTAAAGTTTTAAAGTCAATAAATCTTGACCTTGATAAATATATTTATAAATTAGCTTCGAAATATGCTATGCCTTTAGAGGCATTTAATATGTGGAAATTTACTTTATTAAAATTTATTACTATTTGTAGTATTAAATTGTCTGGATCTATATATAATATTGATAATATAAAACACTCCATTAATGATTTACAAAGGTCTTTTGTTATTACTTATGTTGATAAAGCCTCTAATAATTATGCTATTATCTGTAAAAAATTCTATATACAATTTCTGTTAAATTATTTACAGAATAAAAGTCTATTTAAACTAGATTCACATTCTATTGATAGTATCAAACTGAAAATTATCAATATGTATATTGATTTAAATATCAATTATAAATTTCTTAAATTTCCATATATAGTGCTTATTCCTATATTTCATAAAAATCCTATTAAATTTAGAACAGTTACTATGGTCATAATACTTACTCTACTGTAGCGAGTAAATTACTACTAAATTATTAAAACCTAATAAATGATAGTTTACGTTATTGTAGCAATAATTACCTTATTCTAAATATTAGTAAAGAATTAAAATATAAATTAACATCACTAGGTAAACTAATTGGATTTCAAACTTTTGACTTTAAAGATCTTTTCAATAATATTAAGATCTCTGATTTATATATTGTAATTTTAGCTCTATATAATGCTTATTATTACTAATCAATCTACTCAAACAATTTTTATCAATTTTCCTAAACTTCTTCACTTTGTTCTTTTCAATAATTATGTTTTTCAAGGAAATAAATTATACTTACAAGTCTCAGGGGTTCCACAAGATGGCTTCAGTAGAAATATATTAGCTAATTTATACCTTTATCATTATGAACAGTCTTTTATTTCAATAGATTATAAAATTTACAGATATGTTGATGATCTGAGATGTTTAGTATACACTAAAAATTATGTCATAAATAAAGATTTTTATCCAGACAATTTGGAATTAATTCCTAATGAAGCTACTATTAGTAATAATATTAAATTTTTGGATTCAAATCTAATTATTGAACCTACTAATGGGATAGTTAGTAATTTATATGATAGAAAAAAGATTATTTTAATTTCAACATTAACAAAATATTGCCATTGAATTTCTGCAACTCGATTCAATTGTTTAGAAATATTATCCTTAATCAACTTTTTAGAATTCATAGATTATCAGATAAAAAATTTCATGCTGTGCATATAAATAATCTAAAAATTACTTGCAAATTATATAAATATCCATTATATTTAGTAAATGGTATTGTTAAAATGTTTGGATTGGCTGAATATTCTTGAATTCTCTTCTTTATATTGGCCAGACATCAACATACTCTTGATTTAACATTACACTGTATTTACATCCCCTTAAATATTAACCTCACTGTTTTCTATTATACGCCCTATTGTTTTGTAGCTCTTACTGTAGAATATCACCTTTTATTGCCTTTTCGCATTACTGTTATTTGTTTCAGACCATTGGCAACAGTGGATCTCTACTTTTATATTTTGCGATTAGCAACACTGGTCTCTTCATTTTGGGCGTCAACGGTTAGCAGATTTGCAGTGATTTTTTATCCAGGTTTCCTTTATAATTTTTCTATCTTTATGAGTATTGTCCAAATTATTAGAGTTTATAGATATTATCTATCTCTAATATCAGAAACACACTACTTGTGTTCATTTTGATTAAATACTTTGACCTGACGAAGAGTTTTTTCAACATGAACAATTCATTTATTCAGGCCTAGTGCTTATCCACGTGTATAGCTTTAATGCTTGGATTTTAATTGTTTTTTAATTATCGATTCCACTCCATTGATATTTCATGATTATCTTTAGCTTGATGGCTAGAAATTAGCCTTTTTTTCCCATTTGATTGGCGCTTCTCGATTTAATATTTCTTTTTATTATGTAGGTATATTTTAAGTTAGTATTTTTGAGTTACAACTTGTCTCTATTCTATCATTGGATTTTCAAACTATTATATATATGCATTATAATAAATAAAATAAAAATTATTCTATTTATATATATATATATATAGCGGAATTTCGTCAATACGTCCCTGTTCAGGTCACGACTGCGACGCTTTCGAATCTACAGCCATCCCGATGGGTACTCAAGTATCAATATTCATGGAGATCATTTCCATTCCTTATCATTTCCCTTTCGGAAGTCATGACATCCAGGTGAACCTGGGAGGAGGGAGATGAAAAAAAATGACGACCCCGTAAACTGATATCCTTTTGGCGTTGACTGGCATACAGAGGGCGGCAACCCTGGCGCACCAACACAGTCTGTTGTCTTCCGATTGCGTTCCCACGTTTAGGCTTTTCATGAATTCTAATGCACACACGCAGTTTTTACCGCAGACGACTCTTCATCCCCGCAAAGTGTTCTAAACGTTCGGTCCTCCTCCCCCTTCTTGATCTATGGTTGCCAAGCCGTAGCATCGCGTGCCGGCCAAAATGAAACAGTATGCCACGTTTTTTATATACGTACACCGGGTAGAAATAACAGAAAGGCGCAGCAAAAAAGAAAGCAATGAAAAATTTTTACTGTACACATAAGCTCCGAGGTTTATTCACGGAAATGATAAATTAGGCGGGGGGTAAGAGGGAGGGGTGCATTCGAAAAAGCGAGCGTTAAAGGCGAAGAGGGGGCTTAATGTAGTCATGGAGTATATAATGTAGGCTCTCATCTCTTTTAAAACCACGGTATTCGTATCAAGGCCTTCATTGAATAGGCTCCTGCATTTCCGAAACAATGTCTTCTCGTCTGCTGTGGAATTTTTTCTTATTCTTCCGCAGTTTCGGTTACGGATAGGGTTATCAAAATTGGAAGGAATAATTTCGCCTGGAAAGCGATTGCGCCCGGTGCATCACGGGAAGAGGGTTACGGAGCATTTGCATACACTTTCCATTCTTTTAAGTTTATTACATTGTTATATCCATTGCGTGGGGTAAAGGGAGGGGGGGGGATGCTTACGCGAGTCAGAAGTCATTGGGCTTCTTAATTATTAGTTTAAATGCGAGAGTGCTTTCAGAAATTATGGATAAAGAGTTTTGCGAGAAATTAAACTGCATTCATAATAAAGTGTGCTTGAATAAGATGCCTTGGTAAAGATTGTTCGACGGAATTTAAGTCCGACATTTTCTGGTTAAAAAATATCGCTGATGTGGATTATAACTTTCTTGGTGTAATAATAGAAAGTATCATTTATCCGGATCCAACGGAATAGGAAGTGTTTCAGAAAACCAAAAATCAGGCCAATGTAATATAATCCTATAGAAAAAAAAACCATTAGTGGCATTACACTGGATAAAATGCGACGGTAACTCTTGTTGTCACATATTTAACCTTCTCACGACTAACTCCGGCTATATTCGGCATCCACTCAATGCGTCGCATTGGCTAGCGACATTTGCAGTAACGAAACGTGAATTGGACAGGACGCATTTGACTAGCGCACAAGAAAAAGCTCTTGAAACGAATAAGGTGCATTTGTTTTCTACCCTTTTGTGGAGTATCATAGTTAAATGTAAAGTAATTCACGTGTACGGTGTGCACTAATGGCACGACGGCCTATTCATTGGTGGCGTACTGATGGCTAGTTCCGTCGTCGTGAAAGGGTTAAATATCAACGGTGCTTCCATTTTTTAATATCTCAATGGTGAAGGCAGAGAGGAGATCATACTCTCCTATCATTAGAGGACAATTACATATTGCTTCATGGGGTAGGTACATACTGAAACACGAAATCCACATTGCAAACTCTCTCCGCTTCTTTCCAAAATCCTAACCTGTCCTTTTGAGACTCAAATATAGTAGCAGTTATTACAGCAATTTGTTATTTGGACCGCTGCTCAGTCGCAAAAGTCGTAAAACAACAAAAGTGTCAAAAGCCCAGACCACTCGGCTCGTCCAGGGACTTAGAAACAACAAAAGTGTGTCGAAGTTTAGCTCTTTAACTTGAGCAGGGTCCATTGCAGGTAATCAATGAGAACGTAAAACTTGTATAAAATTCGGAACAAGAGTCGTTAAGATGACTGTTGTCTAGAAGTGGACATGGAGTTCCACCCATGGAAAAGCAACCATATAGAAAAAGGAATATAAGCAACATTTTCGAGATTTATCTGTTTCCAAGTTATCCGTTTCGAGAGCCAAATTATCTGTTTCAGATTTATCTGTTTCGAGATTTATCTATTTGAAAGCAAAAATAGAGATTTTAACTTCATTACTTTCCTTATATACATAATGTATAAGGAATGTATTGTGACGGGGTCAAAAATTCGAATTTGAGTTTTTGACGGGAAAGCACGTTTCAAGCATCCCTGATCACGAATCAAACATTTTTGAGGTGATGTCTGTCCGTGTGTGTCAGTGAGTCTGTGGAGACGATATCTCACGAACAAAAGAAGCGATTCGAATGAAATTCGGTACAAAAATCACAATCCGTGAATACTGGAAGCCTATTGGTTTTAAACGTAAACGAATGTTCAGAACTCTCCTAAATATTCGAGTGAAATTTTGAATAAATCATTAAAAAATCAAAACCTTTAATAAAGTTACGCAAATAGACATCTATTATATAAATTTCCCTTAGAAAACGATTGACATAAACGCTAGCATGAACCGTTCTCGAGATATTGCACATTTTTATTGTTCGTTCAAATGTTGCCAAATTAACGAAAATCTCGCCAAATGGATAAAAACGACACTAAATCAACAAAAATGACGACTCATTGACGAAAATTCAATATCTTGGAAATAATATAAATATCTACTATAAGGAAAACCTATTTTTTATTGTAAAAGTAGTAAATTCATTGCATTATATAAGGAAAGTCATATGTTGCCCACATCAGATTTTTTTTTAGTGAGAAGATAGCTAATTCCCTGCAACTTGTTTTTATAGTAAAATAAATAAATATATACAAATAAATAAAATATACAAATACTTATAATACTATATTTGTATATTTCAATAGAAATATTTCAATATAATGTATAAAATAATGTTAATACAATGTGTAATATAATTTTAATACAATGTTTAAAATACTTTTAATGCAATGTTTAAAATAATTTTAATGCAATGTTTAAAATAATTTTAATGCAATGTATAAAATAATTTTAATTCAATGTATAAAATAATTTTGATACAATGTATTTTTTAATACAAATATATAAAGTACTATAAATTTTTTTTACAAATATTTAAAAATGTTTGAAATATATGTAACATTTGAAACTGTTACGGTCTTCTTTGAGAGAATGAATAGTGCAGTATAGAAAGAAAAAATTTAATAATTTGCAGCTTTGAAAAATGAAGAATTAAGAAAGAACTCGACCCATATATTTTGGCCGCCCGGATGCCGCGTGCTCTTTTACCACGGTCGCTCCGATTCACCAAGAGTAAAAATATAAAACGAAAATTCCTGAAATACAAAAGTCCATTTCCTAAACGTAGATGGAGACAGAATGTATCTTGTTTCATTGATTTTCTGATTGAAAGTTATTGAATCATTAATTTAATTGTAAAAAATGAACAAATAAAGTTAACAACAAAAATAATAAAGGCTTTGTAGAGCTAAGACATGAGACATCACTATGACAAATTTTGAAGACCGTTCTTCGTAGAGTTATTTTCTGGTTAAATGTACAGTTTGAGCAAATACATCACTTTATAATGAAAGTTATTGAACCGTTTATTTAATTGTAAATTAACTGCAGTGTGGTTCGACTCGACTTTCTCAAACCAGAATCCATTTTCAATCAGCTTGTGATTGCTTTTTTCAAATGTTACAAAAAATATTTTGAAAAATCTGTATTGTTGGTTTAAATGATCACAATTACATGTTACCTTCATTTGGAAGGGCTTGGAAAAAATCTTTCAATTGATACAGAGTTTGACAATTTATCCTCTAGAGGGATAATTTGCCTATCCGAAAGGGGGGAGGGGTAATGGCGTTACGAACACAAAATTTCTATCTCGGTATTTTTCACTACAACGATTGAAACTGTTAAGTTTCGTGAACATTGAGATATAAATAATCCCTTTTATGCATAAGTATGTCACGTTTTGCCCTAGGCTCCCATGTTAAGAAAATATAAAATTTCGAATTTCTTTAGAAGTTTTTGTTCAAATTATAAAAAAATCTATCTAACTCTAGATTTTTATTAACAAACTGGGAAATAAAATTTTGTGAAAATTCATTAATACTTTTGGCATCTATCGTGTACACAATAAAGCGACCACAGACAGACGGACATCACTCTAAAAATAACAAAAAACGTGTTCACGTCCGTAAAACAGATCATGGCACCAGAATCTCGAAATGAGAAATAACACTTTCTCTACTATTGTATTGAAAAGCAAAAATCTATTTCAATTTTTCGAAATTTTGAAAGTTTCAAGCTACTGTTAATAGCTGTGTAAAAAAACCACGATCATTTGGGCCAAGTACGGCGCTTTGGACGAAACCAGACATTCAAACATAGGCGATATTATCTTTCAGTAAATTTTAAACTACATCTTTTAATAGAACCAAACATAATTGGATAATAAAATTCGAAAGATAGTGTCGTCCAATAGTTGGTCCGTTCGATAAATAGTGTCATCGAGCACTATGGCGAAGACCAGAAGTCGAATTTAGTAAGACTATAATGAAATGGTAAAGAATCGTGCGTTTTCTAAGACTTCAGACCCCTATTAGTGTTCAGGAAAACGAGCAGATAGCGTTGAGAACGATTTCAATACCTTCAAGGGCGAATTATGGGAGTCATGTTTTCTATCATTCTATCTATTAGAGGACGTGCGGAACGAATCTAATGATAGACTTCTTATTAAAATACTTTCACCAAATGATGAATAGCAGCTACGGCACAGCACAACACGACATTCAATGCAGTTTTACAACGAGGACTGGACCGCAATCGTACTCGAGTAAGCCTCATGTTTACCTACAAGTCCTCCATCGCCTGAAATGCACGATACGAAGATAGACCAAGGCGAGGATTATTAAAGACCCTCAAGTCCTCTTTCTAGCGATTTTCACATTTACATCTATATTAACAACAATTACAGACTTATTACGGCTTTGTACTTCTAACATCATAAGACTATAGTAGCATACATTTTCGCGATACTGAAGCAGCGGCAACACTCTGTGTTTCTTTCAGGTATACCTCCGGGGGAGACGAAGCCTCCTAGAGACGAGTTTTCGCCCCCCCCCCGGAGATATTTTATGTTAACCTAGTTTCTATTTATGTGGCACAGCATTTAGATATATTTATATAGGGCAAATAGAAAACTTGCCCTCCTACCTAAAATTTCATTCGCCCCCTGGCCAAAAAATCCTGAAAGAAACACTATTCACGCTCCCTATGAAAAAGTTAAAATTTCTAATATCTCGAGAACGGCTATTGATAACTCACATAATCAACAGCGAACATCTTGATTCCTAGTAAATGAGATAGTTGTACAGAGCAAAAAGAGGGTTATTTTCTTGTCTTTTTCTCGGAATCTTGAGAAGATCCAAACATTCTAGACTACATTCTTGAATGACTGGTACGATTTTTTGAAAACAGAAGCACCTATTTTACAGCTAAATTACGTATCCAATATCGGCCATGAACCTGCGCGCACCATTGAAATAGCACAAACAAACAATAACTGACTAGATCGTTGGCGTCAAAATGGCGGTTGCATCAGCCCATATATTGAAGAATCTCAGGCTGTACTACGTCACCTACCATACTATCCGCATTAGAAAATGTATATTTTGCAACTCTTTTATCATGTGTTCTTATTGCCAAAAGTATTTCTAAAAAGGTTCCTTAGTAATATGTTGGCTACTGCGTTAATCTATAGAATCGATAAAATTTTACACTGTTCCAAATTTTGTGACATATCCCTTAATTCAATACATCTGTCTGAAATGATTGGATCACTTTGCTGCAGGATAGATCATGATCCAATTGACAACTACTTAATGGACGTATTTTTTTTTTCTGGTTTAAGCTGTTCCTGTAAATTTTTCTATTGTTATATTTTATGTTTTTTTTATTGCGTTTAATAGTATTTTGGTGTCTCTAATTTGATCTCGTAATTTATTATTTAAAAGAGTTTTATAAAATTCTACTTTTTTATTTAAAACGACTTTTCCTTGCAGTGGGGATTTCTAATTATTTGAATTTACTTCATTTTTTATATCAATCGCAACAGTTATCGAAGTTTTTTTTTTTGTTATGTTTAATTTGTGTTGTTTTCTGTCTGTATTGTATTTCTATGTATATTGTCTTCGTGTGTTTGTGTATTGTTATTTCTGTGTTTTGCCCGACCATCCCCTGTAACTGCTCTATGCTCTTTGGGTGAGCTGGACGGCGGCCTGGGTAATAAATAAAAAGAAAAAAAAAACTCTTATCAATCCCCAAAGCCGACAGGCAGTCACACAATAACGAATGGAAGCAGAACAAAAATAAATCTACCCAAAGTGCAAAGTATCTTCAAACCACGTGACACGAGGAACAACTGTCCGAAAAAATATCTCATTACTTAAGATTCCCCTTCCACAATATATCACTCTACTCTAATCACCCTGACTTCGCAAATCGCCTCAAGTATTAAAAGGCCCCCAAAGGACAGGTGGTAAATGACCATTTTGCAAAGAAACCGCAGGTGATCCCCGTTAGAAATCACTTAATGTATACGGGGCCAACACCGTCCAGGAGGAACTATGAACTTCAAAATGCTTAGGTCAGAAAAAAATTTAAATTAATTCGAAAATATGCACTGTCAGAAAGATATTCCACAGAACAAAATATTTTTAATTATAAATATCATTTAAAACATAGACTCTATATCATTTAAAACATCTATATCCGCGCCGTCAACTTAGTTTCGCGAAAAGTGCAGCGGAACATGGACGAGAACGGGCAACACACGGAGCATTTTACCTTCAGCAACTCACTTTTCTCCCGAGCAAAGTGGTCGTTCATCAGCATTCAGGGTTCGAATGATCGCGAGTGATCCATGTTTTCACCTTGGGGAAACAACATTGTAATGGCACCCCTATCCTTTTCCGTTGCTAAATAAAGATCTCAACACCGGTACATTCATCGCCCAGACAGGGCAATGGAGTACGAGCGATGCATACTAAAGAGACCAGCCTCCTCCGATATGTGATCAGAATTCTTACCACACTTCGTTCCTCGTTAAGGGACGGTGAGAAGCGAATCAGAATGTAAGTGACGGCAATGAATCGGGCTACTTTTGGAACCCGTGTCGTGTTTGAGAGTTTTCAGTGGCGCATTTGATACACGGCTGTCGTCTTCAGTAGTGGTTTTTAAACTTTTGGTATTGAAATGTCTTCTCGGTAGACCTACTTCATCGGTCGTCGTTTATTGTGAAATAAAACGCCGGTTGTAAAATATTCTGAAACCCTCAAATATTGTCTTACAGTTAACAAAAACACGAACTGTAGTATGGATCAACTAGAATTTCTTATACCATTAAGTAGCTTATACATTTTTTTTTTTTTTTTTTTGTAAATTTTGCAAGGTAAAATTTCGAAAATCAACAGTGTTGATCCAAATGATTACAATTATAGCCTGTTACCCTTTATTTTAAAGATTTAGAAAAATTCTTCCGATTGTTACTAAGATGGATAACGTACTACCCAGTGAGTAACTTGCCCCTCCTGAAGGGGGGGGGGGGGGTAATGACTTCACGAATACAAAAATTGTATCTCGGCTATTTTTTACTTCAATGATTAGAACTGTTAAGTTTCGTGATCATTGAGCCATAAATAACACCTTTTATACGTAATTATGTCAAAATTTTCTCCTATACTGCCAGGTTAAGAATGTATAATATTTTAAACGATTTCGAATTTCAAAAAATTCAGTTCTAGATTTTTTATTTTATTAACAAAGCGGAAATTTCTGTATTAACAAAGCTCGCTTTCTTGTGTTAACAAAATGTCATGGAAATCCATTCATATTTGTGGCAGCTATCGTGTATACAAGAAACGACCCCAGACAGATGGATATCTCTCTAAAAATAACAAAAAACGTTGTGTGAAAATTTTTGTGAAAACAATACTTTCTCTACGCTATATTCTATAGTATGAGAATGTACGAGTGCAGTAGATATATTAGAGATACGTATATAAAAACTGATTTCACGTGATTCGCACATCTTTGTTAGTTAACTTTATTGAAAATACGAGTATTCTCTGAACTACCCAGGATCGGAAGGTACACAGATGATTTTGAGTAAGCTAGGATTACTCAAGTCATTTCATAGCTTTAGATAGTCATTCAAGTACAGAAGATTATACCGGAGATTAGAGGCCTACATTTCGTCTGGGGCTCAATTCAACATAGACAACTATTGATGATGGGTACCCGGTCGTTTAGATTTCGGATTCGTTGGCTTTTTAGTACTGATAAAGGGGATCTAGCGAATACTCGAAACAGCTGCATTATTATTTCGTTTGCACTTAAATACGTTGTTCAAGTTTACCTTATAGTAAAACATTTTAACGGGAAAGCTACTTTTTACTTTTCTTGCAATACATGGTCATGTATAGGAAAAGTGTTAGAATCGTGTCGAAAATCGCAACTCGAGATTTCGACGGATCGACACGTTTTGGGATCTTTAGAACTATTTTTAGTTTGACGTCTGTTAAGGAGGAATTCTTTTAGGTCATTCTGAGGGGAGGGGGGTACTTCTCAGTAAATACACGACATATAAGGATAATCACAGAAACCTAGCACGCGCAGTCTGTGAAGAGAGTCTAAAGCTGAGGATCTATCACTGGATTCAAAGCTGAGGATCTATCACTGGATCCAAAGCTGAGGATCTATCACTGGATCCAAAGCTGAGGATCTATCACTGGATCTTATAGAGGTCCATGTTGCCATCAGTAAGTCATGGGTCGGCCGGATCTTGTTCTAAACCGATTTTGACGCCTGCACAATAGTTCTTTTCAGATATAGAAATAAGTGTCTATTTTAAATATAAAGACAAAAATTGAGATGCTGTGTTCCAAGAATCTTTCTTGGGCCGTCACACAATCGGATCTGCCACAGACTGTTTCCTGTGGCGAAACCATTACTAAAACACAAAATATGATCCAGTACAGGAATTTTAGTGCGAATCCAAAATGAGATGTAAAAAGAGTTGAACATCACCCACGCACAAATGTCATTTTTATATAGGCTGTAAATATATAGCGAAAGAAGGCTTCCTGAAGTTAGGATCGCGCTTCTATTGCAGATATTAACATCCGCGCCTCGTGTTTTTAACGCTGCGATGAGCACGGAAATAGTCTATATTTACATTAACAGCAAAAAGAATTGCTATATGCGCAATTTTGCAAACATCTGGATAGGCAGACACATCCAGTTCTGCGAGTATACAGACTATTACAAAATTGCTAATTTCGGTGTTGGATGACTGAAATAGAATAATTGAAATAGGATTTTAAATAGGATCTTTCGAATTCATTCAGTTCGAAGAACGCCTTCTGAGTGGTAGAACGAAATATGTAAGTTACCGCATACGTTCAAAAAATGACGTAAATACAATTTTTCTTCCCATTTCTCACTATTCCGACTGTTCTATACTGAAGACCGTTAAAAAGAGCTAAAACGGTCCAAGGTTACTGATATCTGCAATGGGTGCATGATTCTTGTAGTTGATAACCTAAATTCTAAAGTATTCCTCTACATTAAAAATTCTGTTTCAATTCATTTTTTACACCATTATTTTCTCGCTAATTGCATTTCGTAGGTGCGGGACCTCTACTTAATGTAAAAAGTTAACTAAAATATTTCGGGCTTTAGTTGGCTGTAAATCGGAAATTAAAAAAAAAATACATCTGAACCAGCATAATCCTTGTCGATCTTGTTAAAGATGTTAAAAAAAAGGTCCGATAAATCGATTCTAATTTACACGTAGGATCATTTATTTTTGATCGCAGTTTTTATATTTTATAATGAAACGTTTAAGCTTTAGTGGTTAATAAGATATCGATTCTCATTCGATAGGAAGCGAATACTTGGACGGCGTGGTTTTAGATTGACGAACGACGTAAAAAAAAAGTTTCAATTTTCATAATGGTTTGATCTCGGAATTCGTAAACGTGCAAAATTATAGATTATAAAATACTATATAGTGGCGCATTTTAAATCATAAAATCGACGAGGGAAAATTGCATGTTTAATAAAGCGGCATATAGATGCAAAAATGATCAACCGAGTTTAAAAGCAAAATGAGCTCCATCAGAAAAATTAAAATCGAGCATCCGTTTTCTTCCATCAGAAAAAAAATAGTGCCATGACAGAAGCAAAAGCAAAAATTGTCTTTTTACTTTCTCTACGATACAGGGTAATATGTAGGAAAAGGATTGGAATCGTGTCGAAAATCGCCACTCGAATTTTCAATGGACATTTCGAGACCTCTAGAACACGAACAAACTATTTTTAGTGCGACACCTGCGTGTGTGTGCCCGTCTGTGTCATATGTATCTACTCTCGCTAAAAATGAATGGACCATTATTTCACAAAATATGGGGGTTACTCTGGTGCTGATTACATTTCGATACGATTCGGAGGAAAGAAATCATTTCCTCTTTTTACGAAATGACCTACAACAATCGTTGAAATTTAAAATAAAAGTCTACAGAAGCACATTAAATGCTTTCTTTATACGCAATGTTTGACGATAAAAAGAAAAGCAACCCCATTACTCTAGGACTGACCGTTCTCAAGAGTACTAGTTATTAGTTATTTCTCGTTTTTGCAACGTTGTCTTTGAAAATACGCCTAATAAGCGAAAATTGAATTCAACGGCGCACTCATTGTCATTTCAGTTAATGATCCGCGTTATTTTGTGCAGTTGAACTCAATATAATGAATTGTGAAAGAAAGAAATTTGAGTCTGTAAAGGAAGTCATGTGCTGTCCACATTAGATTTTTTTTTCTGATGTAACTTTAAGATTTACCGAAAACAGTTGATACCTTACGTTCGACTTTATAATAGAAAACACAGATAATGGCCATCGGCGTTAAAACTTAATGATGTTTAAATTCTGAACGAGCAAGGTGTGCGGAAATTTATGTCAGTCAATGCCAATTCAGCAACATCTCATAAATTATTCAAAGATGAGGTAAAAAAAAGAAAAAAAAATTGCTTTCTGTGTTTTCCAAAAGTCAAATAAGAGCTCTAAAGAAAGGAATGACTGTATGCATATATAGCAAGTGTTCATCCAATAAAATGTTAACAACTGATAATACACTATAAAAGCTATTGTACACTTTTTATACTGAGAATGCACTGAGAATGGCATAATCATGCCATTCTCAGTTCACTACAATGTGGGAACTAATAGGTAACTATACTGTCAATTTAGTAACATTAAGTTTCTTTTTTGATTTTTTTTTTATCATTCAATGTTGTCAATCATTCCAATTTTAAAGATGTCTCAACATTTGACTGTGGGTACACTGTGAAATATTCTGGCAGATGATCGTCGTGTACGGATTCCATTTACTTTGCATATAAATGCCATTATTCATGAAAGCAGCGTTCGAGAATATGTAAAAGAGCCACCCACTGATGAGTTTCATCCTCGCAGCCATCCTGGGACCCTCCAGTAGGTAGGTACCTTGACCGGAAATCATCGGTCATTTAACATTTGCAGATGTATTTCTATTCATTAGTAAAAATGGCTACCTCAATCATAACGATCCTACTCAGTTTAATACAGCCGCCATTAAGGTTATTTTAAAAACCACCTACCGGGATATTCGCTTTCCTCTCCCAATCGTAATCTTATACATCATCCGGGTGCATCCAGTCATCAGGATTCCTTCCTAAAGCGTCCCGTCCGAACACGATGGCTGAAACGAAGATCCACTAGCAGAATGTCTTCAGCCGCGTTCAAATCCAGCCAATTTTGGTACGACGGCCTTTTTGAATTATTCCGGCATTTCACCTTAAAAATACTGTTTGATTAACTAATGTGAAGGATATGTAGACTGGAAGGAATAAGACCCAAAAGAAACAACACCAGAGAGCGATTAAGCAGCCTGTATACCGCAACGACTGAAACTCGAGAGTTGCGCACGATTCCGGTACAGGGTTGCTATAAATTATATCAAAAAGGAGAAAAGCTCGTTACAAACATTTCTCAAGAAAACTACATGTAATTGAAAATAGAGAACTTCGTATTATTTAAACTATATAGATCATTCACTGCTCTCATTAGAAGTTTGTACGAGCTGAAGTTCTTTGAAAAATATATCTGATATTTCCAAGGTGCCACTTTTTCTGCAGATTAAATTAACTGAAGTGTGGCTCAGAATCCATTTTAAGTAGCTTGCGATTGATTCGCTCATTTATTATTTTTCTTGAAAAGAAAATAATTGCAAAATCTTTATCGTTGATCCAAATGATCATAATGATGGCATGTTAGCCATCATTTTAAAGGGCTTGAAAAAATATACAAAATCAAGAACAAAACGTTTTTTTTAAAAAAAGCGAGGTCTTTTATTTAACATCCTATAAAACGTACAAAAATTATTAAAACTGCCAGAGCGCTTTCGGGCGTATATACGCCCTTCATCAGTGGCTACATGAGTAAAAGCATGGAATGTTTATATAGAGAGAGACCATTTGAAAACAAATTCACATAAAATATAAAATGGTAAATGAACTTACTAAAATAATACAAGAAATATACACTGAAATTACACAATAAGTTTAAACGCTTACGAATCTTAAAATATTACAAGAAAAGAACTAATACAAATTTTAGAAAAACGTCAAGCATGATATTCCCGAGAATGACGTCACAAAAAACTTTTAAGAGATTTGAATTGCATAGAGTCGAGAATGAGTCGCCAAGCATAACTTAAAATTTGAACAGGATCAAAATTACAAATTGATTCACGGTAAATATAAATAAACAGGGATTCATAAAGAAGAATACTACGTGGATTGTTACAACGAACCAAAAGGAAAGTTTTTTCAAAAACGGGAAGAAATTTATCATTTTCCCCGTTATCCCGAAATTTATCATTAAACGGGAAGAAATTTATTATTTATCCCGTTTTTGAAAAAAACTTTCCCTTTGGTTCGTTGTAACAATCCACGTAGTATTCTTCTTTATGAATCCCTGTTTATTTATATTTACCGTGAATCAATTTGTAATTTTGATCCTGTTCAAATTTTAAGTTATGCTTGGCGACTCATTCTCGACTCTATGCAATTCAAATCTCTTAAAAGTTTTTTGTGACGTCATTCTCGGGAATATCATGCTTGACGTTTTTCTAAAATTTGTATTAGTTCTTTTTTTGTAATATTTTAAGATTCGTAAGCGTTTAAACTTATTGTGTAATTTCATTGTATATTTCTTGTATTATTTTAGTAAGATCATTTACCATTTTATATTTTATGCAAATTTGTTTTAAAATGGTCTCTCTCTATATAAACATTCCATGCTTTTACTACTCATGTAGCCACTGATGAAGGGCGAATATACGTCCGAAAGCGCTCCGGCAGTTTTTAACAATTTTTGTACGTCTTATAGGATGTGAAATAGAAGACCTTTTTTTAAAAAAAAAAAAACGTTTTGTTCTTGATTTTGTATATTGTATGAAGATGTGGTGCCAATCTTGATTACTTGAAAAAATATTTCGATGAATATCAAGTTTAACAATGTACTCACCTCGGAGGGTAACATGACCCTTCCGATGGGGGTCAATGACGTCACGAATACAAAAATTATATCGCGGCAACTTTTCATTACAATGCTTAAAACGGAGACGTTTCATGATCATTGAGACATAAATAACCCCTTTTATGCATCACTTTGGCCCATTTTGGTCTATGCTGCCATGTTAAAAAGATATAAAAGTTCAATAAGTTTTTGCTCGAATTTAAAAAAATTGACTATAGTTCTAGATTTGTTATTAACAAAACCGTATATAAAGTTTCGTGAAAATCCCTTAATATGTGTGGCAGCTATCATGTGTACACAAAAAATCGGCCCCAGACAGACGAACATTAAAACGTGTTCAGGAGATTCTAAAACATATAATGGCATTAAAATCTCGAAATCGAAAATTTTTTTGAAAACAGAACTTTCTCTATACTATAATTTATAGTATGAGACAGTAAAAGTAGACAGGGAATGAGGCATGGGTAACACACATGAGAGCTTTTTGTAACTCGATCTCACTTGAAATCAATTGATATTTCTCTAGCTCGGTCAGCAGATGCTCTAAGCCGGAAGGCGAGCGGACCATCCTGGGGTGTACTACAATAGGTATTTTTGTAGCGACCGATTGAAACGAAAATACCTAATTGGATGGAAATCGCTCAATGTTTCAAGAGACAACCAAAAGTAGAAAAGTTAAATTTCCTTATATTTCGAAAACCGTTCGTAACAACTACGAAACGAGGTTGTACATTTTTTCTAGTTGAAAGGATATAATAAAGCGTTCACTTATTGGATATTAATGTTTTTTTTTTCATATAAGATGGAAAACGAACCTTACCTCGAAACGGCATGCATTAACGATCCGTAAAATCCTTTGTAGTGCTTTTGAATAAAAAAACGATGACAATGTTTTACGTTAAAATTTTAATCACCATGTTTTATGTCAAATTTTCAATCATTTATGTCAAAATGACAATGCTTTGTGTCATATGTGTATCACTGTAAAACATTCGCAAGCATCTTACTGGGCATGTTTCAGGGGAATCAACTGCCCGTAATGGGGAGTAAGGTTCCTGATATGGATATTATATATATATCACAAAAATAACTCTGTGGCAGACGATAATTAGATGAATGTTTCAGAAATGAAGCTGGAATTTTAACGAACGCCTGTAAATGTGGCTTTTCTTATGAGTCTGCCGAAATGATCAACAAAGTGGCTGAAAAAAATGAGCGAAGGTTGCAAAATATTTTACAGTGTATGAAAGTCAATGTGTGCCCACATCAGATTTTCAATATTTACTATGAGTTTTGTAAGATAAAATAACGGTTGAAATGGATGCTTATTTAAAGTTATATCAAATCTACAGTTCTGAAATCATTTACTTCTCCACTCTTATTTCGCATTACAAAAGAATTCCGTTATTAACGTTTTATACTAAACATTTCATGATCTAGCGTAATGGTGGTGACTTTATGTGTTCCGTTATCAAAAATAACATATCATACAAACATTTAATTAATATATAAGGATCACACTGAAATTTTTGAGACAGGCGATATGCGCTAGAAAAAAAATTATTGGTAGAATATTTAAATTTGAACTCTTTTATCTTCGCAGATGATAATGTATGGCAACAATTACAATTCAGCTATCGTAGAATACATTTTGAAAGAAAATGAAATGGAGTTGACGCGAGAGCATTATCGAGCTATGATTTTCTATGATTTTAAAGTGGGGCTAAATCAAGAAGAATGCCTTCAACGTCTACAATTAGCATAAGGAAATGATGCTCCATCTCGTGCCACTGTATTCAGATGGCTTATAGAGTTTAGAAGAGGTCGAAATTCCCTCCTGGATGAAAAAACGCACAGGAATACCTCTGTCAGCTGTAGAATGTGTCGGCCATTCGAAAAATGTTAATTTATGATAATAGCTGTACCTACCAAATGATACAGAAGGAACTTAACATTGGATTTGCAGCTATACATAAAATTATTCACCAAGAACTGCATATGAAAAAATTAATGTGTCGTTGGGTCCCCCATAATTTAACAGAACACCAAAAAGTGGAGCGTGTCAGAATCAGTAAAGAAATCTTTAATGATGGTAGATCATTATTTCTAAAATCATAACTGGTGATGAAACGTATATACAGTTTTTTGACGTTCCAACGCGTCAAGAAAGTAAAGAATGGGTCTTTGAAGATGACCCCAAATCAACAATGGTGAAAAGACAACGCGCCATGAAAAATGTAATGTATGCCATGTTTTTCAGTAGTACAGGTCTGGTCAAAGCCATAAAGCTAGAGGGACAGAGGACAGTTACAGCTAACTGGTACACCACTAAGTGTCTTCCAGAAATTCGTGAATTTTAGGGGACTCATGCTTCACCATGACAATGCATTCAGCAAAACTGACAGTCTAATTTTTTGAACAAAAAAACATCAAAATGATAGAACACCCACTATATTTTCCTGATCTTGCTATGTGCAACTTTTGGTTATTTTTTTATCTATAAAGAAATTTACGTGGGCGTTGATTTCATTCCGAAGATGAGATTGATGATGCTATAAAAGCATATTTCCACAGATTCCAAGAAAAGGATGGCTTGAAGCATTTAATCTTTGGAAAATTCGTCTACAAAAGTGCATTGATGTTGGAGGGGAGTACTTTGTACACTCCTAAGAGTTGGTAAATTTAACTTGTACTACTTAGCCGTATCTCAAAAATTTCAGTGTGACCTTCGTATAGAAGCACATTTTTTTCCCTTTTGATTCAGTTTATTACTTTCCTTATATACATAATGTATAAGGAAAGTAATGTGACGGGGTCGAAAATTCGAATTCGAGTTTTCGACGGAAGAGCACGTTTCAAGCATCCCTGATCACGAATCAAACATTTTTGAAGTGATGTGTGTGTGTGTGTGTGTGAAAGTATGTGTGTGTGTGTGTGTGTGTGTGTGTCAGTGAGTCTGTGGAGACGATAACTGACGAACTAATGGACCGATTCGAACCAAATTTGGTACATAAATCACAATCCGTAAACACTGGAAGCCTATTGTTTTTATACGCAATCGAATGTTCAGAACCCTCCTAAATTTTCGAATGAAATTTTGAAAAATCGTCAAAAAATCAAAACTACTAATAAAGTTACGCAAATAGACATTTCGTATGTAATTTTTCATTAAAAAACGATTAACATAAATTTTAGAACGCTAACATGAACCGTTCTCGAGATATTGTACATTTTTCAAAAAAATTATCAAAAACTCATATAAAATTAAAAACAAATATTTCCTATTGAGAAACATGTTCACTTTTCATATGAAATACCATGCGATACATTGGGTGACATCATTCTCGTGGATCTAGCTCGTTTCATTCATGAAAAAAGATACTTTGAGTAATACTTTTGTATTTGAACGCCAATAGTCATTTATCTGCTGTAAGAATAACTTATTTCTTAGTGCATAACGCTTGGCGAGATTTTGGCGACGAATTTGGCGAAATGTCGCCAACTTGGCGACTTTTTGAAATGTTTCCAAATTAACGAAAATCTCGCCAAATGGATAAAAATAATGCTTAATCAATGAAAATGACGACTCATTGTCGAAAATTCAATATCTTGGAAAGAATATAAGTATCTACTATAAGAAAAACCTATTTTTTTACTGTAAAAGTGGTAAATTCATTACATTATATAAGGAAAGTCATGTGTTGCCCACATCAGATTTTTTTATTTGTAGCATAATTTATTGAACATTTAATATTACTTTATTATTATTATTATTATTATTAATTTATTATTATTATTATTACTTTATTATTATTATTATTATTACTTTATTATTATTACTTTAATAAAATGTAGAGCTAAAGTGGATACAAATATTGCACAGCCATTTTAAGAGAAAATAAAATATTTGATTCAATTTCTAAGTTATATTACAGAGAAAGTGAAAAATAAGAAACCTCCAATTTTATTCAATCGATTGTTTCTTTAGATTGAGTAGTACAGATTTAGTAGTACTTATCCTTTTACTACTTATTCAAATTCGTTTTACGTAAACATTTCAGTAAAGCTATTGCGTCACCATTACGGCGATTCAGAGTTTCTTTTGAGGCGTCCATGCGGAACTCATAACTCTGAAATAATGCCGAACTCTGTGAAATGATCAGGATTTACGGCGAATGAAACGCATCTTCTAGTTTCGAATGCAATTCATTTCCAATAGATTAAAAAAAAAATTAAAGGAAATGGGGGGGGGGAGCTTATCTCGCCATAGATTTTGTGAGGAAAACACCTGACAGACCAACAAAATCCCCCCTCCTCTAACCTTATTTACGGGTTAATAAGGGTCAAAGACAAACTGTTGAAAATAACATTGTTTCAAAACACAATAGCGAGTGATTTTTGTGAATCTATTCAATATGTGAACGGTCCCTAGATTCATGAATTGCGGTGGGTACGGACGCATTGAAAAGCCACGATAAGGCGGTCGAAATCAGGGAGTTGAACAGTTTATTGCGTTTTAAATTTACACTTTTGTGATTTAATTTTCTTTTAATTTAACTAAAGGAAGTGTGGGCAACATTTTTGCAATTAAACTTTTTCCGCTAGAGGGGCTGTATAAAAATTTCATTTATTTAAAAATATTATATAAAAATTTTGCACATTGAAATGACTATTGCATAATGTCTTACGTTATTTATAGCATTTTTGCAATTAGAACTATGTGTCTACAACCAACGGTTTAAGAATGTTTTCACTGTTCACTTTTTATGAAACATCCAGTATTTTATAATTACATAATCCCTGGATATGTAAAATTGCATAGTTTGAAAACTCACCCCTTTGCATTTTAAAATCATTGCAAATTACTACTATTATTATATACAACAAACTGAGTATAAATGCGGGTATTTGTGATTTAACTTCATATTTTAAAAATTTAATTTAATCTCATTAGAAGATTCAGAATTTAAAAATAAAATTGAACGGTATTCATCAAAGTTGAGTCGGACTGCTACAGGAGCGCGTCTGATGATCATTGCTATGATTTATACCATGAACTAATATTAATTTGCGTACGAAACTATTAATTTACCCAATAAATAGGCTTCGGTATTATTTGTCATAAATTAATAGTAACTTATATGTTATTACAAATGTTTAAATAATTTTCTTCCTCCCTTACCGTGAAAATTTCGAGACACACATCTATCGAAGACAAAGCACAGTTTACGGCTTTAAGATAGGAAATTTTGCCTCTGCATAGATTTCACGTAAAATGTATTGAAACGAGCGGTCACTCAATATAGACATCCGTTTTTATAGCAATGAGTGCTTTAGTAAGTTCTTCGATGTTGGAATGTCCGTACGACCAGAGCCGCAGCCAGGTAGGGATCAGAGGGGGCTAAGCTCACCCCCAAGAGATGTATCCACAGCCCCTGATAAAAATATTAAAATTTCAGTAGTGATATGAAATTTCATCCAACATATCTAAATTATGCATAGAAAAAATTGTTTTGTGAGATTTTTTTTTTATAAATTACTTACCTCGTTTTAAATATTTTTTTGATTTAGTTAAATTTGGATTTATACAGATTATCAATTTATTTATATATTTAACTTAAAAATATTTAAATTTGAAAAAAGAAATGAAGACATTATTTAGGATACATTTGTATTATTGCGGCGTTCACTGCTACACGTTATCGAATCAAAATCAACTGATAAGTAGTTAAATATTAAGTGCTAACTTGTATTTACTTTCAGAAATTTTCAATTAATTCACAGCTTTATTACTAGTTAATGCTTATTAAAATCAATTGTAATTAATATATATAAATATTGTAGCTATATGGATTTTCCGAATCATCTCTTGGCTTTACAAATATAAATATGTAATTATTTGTTAATAATTTATATGGATTGAAATACATAATAGTAATTATTATGATTTATGAGTGTTAATGATTTTAGTGAGTCCCTCTTTCAAAGCTGTTGAGCCCCCCCCCCCCCCTTGAATTTCAATCCAGTCCCTCTTGAGTTTCGTTTCTGGCTACGGAAGGCCCTGCGTACGACTCTGAAGTTATCGAGACGTCCTTGGAGAAGATGGATGCCACGACGTCCACCGAAGGACGCAAGATTTACGTGCGCCACTCTCCAAGGTCAAGCGTTTCCTCTTCCGGTTCTATGCTCGTCCATATATCTCCACTTTCCCACGTAAATCACGTCAACCCCCGAAGCTAGTTTTAAAGACGATATAAGAAAATAAGAGACTCGCAGTTATGCCAACTTTTCAACAACGAAAACGCAATGAACGTCCTATTTAGGAAAATAATCTAAAAACGAGAAATTTCTGAAAGAGGGCGGCAAGTGATGTACACACTGCATTTTCAATGGAACTATTAATAATTTTAACTCTTTTTTCCACACTTTCTTCGTACTTTCCCGGCCGTCCAAATTGTTGCTCAAGTCCCCAGGATGAGTCGGACGGTCTGGGTCTTCAACACTTACTTCGTGGAAATCCTTGTTGGAACCTTTAACACTAAACGTACCGACACTCAATATGCACCTATTAATACCGTTACCGGTCAAATGACCGGTATTTAGATTAAAACTTTATTTTTACTGATTGAATGCAGGTAATATTGATTTCAGTAAAGACATATTAAACAAGGTAACTTTAAGGTTAATAGACTCCAGTCGGTTCCTAAAACTCGATTTTCTTCTTCTGTTGGGCATATTCTTATATGTTTCATAATACGGTGGTCAATCATCAACGAAAATGCAGTCTTCACTTTACCCTTTATAATATTAAGCCTTTCATATCCCGTTGGACTTGATTCTTCCTTGAAAATGTTACGAAGTGCTGCCTTCCAGATATAGTACCTATTTGCATTTCATCCCAAACGGTGCCATCCATCGATATAGACTGCTCATTTTTGCATTTTCATCTTCAGAATTTGAGAGCAATCTCATTCTTTTTCGTCTTTTACGTATTATATTCACAATATTCTCCTCTTCACTGTCGGTATCTGTAGGCTCACACTCAGTATCTAATAGATCATTATCATTTTCAAATAATATATTGTCACTTTCAGAAAGTTCACCTTCATCCATTTCCGAAAATTCCTCGTCTATGTTATTTATTTCTTCTAAGAACTTGGTGTGTCTTGAACTTGAATGCTTCGACACTTTTTCAGGGTGAAGATTAGGAATGGGGAAAAGCTATAGAAACAAAATATAAACTAACTAGTAATGCTTTTTAGTTCTTTTCACCTTTTCTTTCAACTTGCAATTTTACGCACTTTATTGAAATTTTTATACACAATTATTTAAAATTGAACTTACTACGCAACAGTCTTTGCAGAAACTTGTGAAAATATGAGGAATAGGCACGTACATCCAGTGCTGGAAGTGTGGATAGACACGAGGTGACGCGTCCCCCCACTTATCAAGAAAGCACCCATGCGTCCCCCCAGTTCCAAAAACTGTTGAAGAAAAACAAAAGCAACCTTTTTAGCAAGGAACACACGTGCATACATTTCGGTTGTTGTCATTCAACTGTTTGCACACAGGCTCCGCCCACACGATATCGAAATCGATGCTGCTGTCAACGAAGATCATAAAAACAAGCGCTTCCGGTTCGTGTCCAACGGGAAGAATAATCGTTTCAATGTGTTGAGTAAAATGTGCTAAAATTATCCATTGTCTCGTTTCAATACAAGATCTTGATGTTTGTGAAGGCCATATTGATTTATGAGAATTCTGAATTCTTGGTAAATGAACCAGAGGCGCCCCCTACTTTACACAACACGGAACACATTGAAACGATTATGCTTCCCGTTGGACACGAACCGCTGGTTTTTATGATCTTCGTTGGCAACAGCACTGACTATTTACTTTTACCTTTACCACTGAAGAATAGTAATAGAGCGTCATTGAGCGTTCTTGATTTCATTCGTGGTCTATGTAGTATAAAAACAAGATGAGTTTGATGAATTGGCTTAAAAAATGCAATAAACAAAACAAGAAGGGCTCCCGATACACTGCAGAACGTCTAGGAAGCAGCAGTTGCTAAATTTGCAACGAGTAGAAAAGCGACCACGTGAAGGCAAGCTAGCATGTGGCGATAACGGTAAAAAGTTATTGCAGTAACGATTATCCAAACTGTTGGACACACAGTACGTACCTTGAGAAATGGAACGAGTATCCGTGGCTTACCTGTAAAGGCCAAAAACTAGAAAAAAAAACCAAGGTTTGAAACTTTCTACCGAATACCGAAGGGATAGGGTGTAACATTTCGCCACATACAGACCTGATGAACGAGAATCTCTAAGAAAGAAGATTTTTAAGTGCAAAACCAGTGAAGCGCATAAATGTGCAGAAAAAATGATCGGCGAAGCCAAATAAGAAAAGCTGAAAAATGCAAACATTAAACTTGAAAGTGAAATTTATGAAAGTTTCCAGCAAGTTTTTAGAACTGTGTACAACATTTCTAAAAAAGGTAGGCCATTTACTGATTTACCAATGGATATTGATCTCCAAACTCTGAACGGAAGTAAAATGGGGAGCAGGGCCGATCCTAGGGTATCGGCCGCCCGCGTGCAAAGACCTAATGTGCCGCCCCTCTAGAGAATTTTTCATATTTTGACTAATACTTAACGTTGACGTTATAAATTCATCTACCTGTATAAGAGTAAAAAGTAAAACATTAATAAAAATGCAAATAAAATTTGAAGTGCAAAACTTTATTTTTTGGCCAGCTAATAGGTTATAATAGCGACAAAATACTTTAACAAAATAATAAACAAACAAACATACTACCTTTGAAATAAAAATAGACATTTTATAATTAGAAATGCAAAACAACAGTATTTACTCAGAAAATATAATCTAATAAAAAAAGTGCTAAAGCATAAATCTCGTGAAACAAAAAGTATACAAATCAGTCCTTCTACAAAGACTACCTAATAATTAACTATAAAATAACTTTTCTGGCTTTCTGAGAAGCAAATTTGTCAATAATTTCGGTAAAATCAATTTTTTCAGAGATTTCGGATTCAATAGAGATGATTACAAATCTGAAAACCTTTCTTCTGTCATATTATTTCTCAAGTAATTTTTAATAATTTTTAATTTACTGAAACTTCATTCACCTGAAGCCACAGAAACAGGTAAGGTTGAAAAATTTCTTATTGCTAGAGCAAAATTTGGAAAACAGGGAATGAGTTCATTTTTGACTATAATTTCTAATATCTCAATTGGCTGTTTTTTACCTGGAAAAATATCTTTGAATGAAGTTATTTCATTAAAGAGTTGTATACCGTCTATAACTTTCACAATACTTCCTTCCTCCTGTACCTGTTACTTAATATCTAAGTCTACGCAGGCTTTCATGAGATCATCATTAGAAATGTTGTGAAACTCATACAGAAAGCATAATATTGAATGACACTCAGATAATAAGGTAAATCTTTCATTTACCGAAGAGATCGCGTGATCAAGAATTGCAAAATAGAAAGCAGTCTTGAATTGCTGGAAGGGATTTGAAACTGGTTCATCACTGCCCTCGTAATCAAATAAACGGACCTTTTTCCTGAGCTTCGACATGGGAAATTCGGGATCAATACCTAAATCTCTAGCAAGTGCTGTTGCTGAATCGACAAATATTTTAAAATTATCGTCAGATCTTTGGGAAACTAAATATGTTTTAAGATTATCTAAGCCTTCAATGCATTCCGCGATGTTTAATTTAGGATTTTGAAGCATTTTACTCAATACATCAATTCTTGATAATAAATCATCCCAAATTAAAATTGAACACAAAAATTTAAATGTTTCAAGACTTTTAAGTATTGATTCAGCACCCATTTTTGTTTTCGTGTCTCTCTCTGGTGGTATCTTCAATTAAGGCATTTAATGCGGTAATAATGTTTTTAGGTCTTGTTTTAGAGGTCTAATAGCATTGATATGACTTTCCCACCTTGCTTCACTTAATGGTTTTAAAGTTAGACTTTTCACGTGTTTTTTAGTAAATCCCATCGATATGAGGACGCAGAAAAGTAATTATATACCTCTTGTACCATATCAAAAAAACCAGAAATTTCACCACTGGAGTTGGCAGCGTCATTAACGACGAGATTTAATGTATGAGCCGCACACGGCACGTATAATGCTCTAGGATTGATATCGAGAATCCGTTTCTGAAGCCCTATATTTTTCCCTTTCATGTTCGATCCATTGTCGGAGCCCTGACCCCGTATGTCTTTAACTTCGAGCTGCAGACTAGGTAATAGCTTCTCTAATAGAAAATTGCACAGACCTTCTCCAGTGGTATTAATTACTGGAAAAAATCCTAGAAAAAATTATAAAATATCTACCTTACCATCAGCAGTGTTCACACATCTAATTACAAACATTATTTGTTCTCTGTGGCTAATATCTGGTGTAGAGTCGAGAATTATAGTGTAATATTTGGCTCTTTTGACAATGCGTATTATCTCATCACGAATAGATTCGGCTAAAATATTAATTATTTCATTTTGAAAATGCTGCCCTAAGTAGTGTGGTATACGTGTTTTGTTATCTTTGTATTTACTGACATTATTAAGGTGTTCTGAAATAACTGGATCAAATTTGGTCAACATCTCCACTGCCTTTAAAAAATTACCATTATCTCTATGATACAACTTCGTACTAGTTCCTCTGAATGCCAAATTTTGACTGGCTAAAAATTGTACTACAGCAATCATTCTTTCAATGATGGCGTGCCATCGCTTTTTCTCTCGATTGTAAACATTTTGTTGTTCCGCGTCAATAGTACAATTTTTTTCCAGCCTCGTCTTTATTTCGCACCACGATCTTATAGAGTTTACGTGTTTTAGAGTGTTTTCATGCTTATTAAGGTAATCCGAACAATGACGCCAATCAGAAAAGCCAGTACTTACAAGTTGTGTTGAACTATCTTTACCAAACAATTTACATGCAAAACAAAATATACGATTTAGTTTTATGGAATATCAGAGCCACGCGCGATTTATTTTCTCCCCGTTCACTAAAGTTTTGTTATAATATGAACAGCTAGATTTTCTGCCACTCTCATCGACCGGAAATTTAAAATTTGCTACTTGTTTGGGACCATGTTCTACCAATAAATCAATATTTTTTTTGTTAAAATGTTAGGCCAAGAATATTACGTTACCTTCATTTTACTCTTGATAGTAATGCCTAAAAACTAGATAAATTGAAACCCGTTTTAGATGTATTAGTTTCAGAATTTAAATCTGTATACACTCCTGATAACTGATTTAAATCTATATACACTCCTGATTAACTAATAACTATTTTATTCAAGGTAAGTTATTTTTAACACGCTAAAATTTTTAATATTTTGATCAAGGAAAATTTGAAAGAAAAATATACATCAAATAGAAAATAAGAATTTCCTTTATTCCTGAAAATAGTAGAATGCTGTGTTGAGCGGGTGATTTTTAGTGAATTTTTTTCGAGAGTTAGGCTTAGCGCAATAAAATTGCCGTCTCCTGGGAACAATTCGAAAAAGAAACGCTTCGTCCTTTGGGCCGCCGCAGTTCCGGAATGCCGCCGTCGCGAAAGGGTTAACTTTGCCGAAATAATTCAGTTCTAATTTACAAAGGAGACCGCTAAAATAAAGTTTCTTTTGACCATTGATCTGCGAGTCGCGTGCTGACCGTGGTATACATAAATAAGCCGCCTCACAGTGGAACGAAACATCTTTAGGCGTCTCAAAAAAATTCCCCTTGGTTATTTCTTTAGATAGAAATTTAAAATTTGGTATCCTTTTCTATGCTGTATTACCGGCTCTGCCACGAATTTTGCTATCAAATGAAGGATGTGTGTGAAGAGTAGACATTAATGGACAATGGACCAACACACTGTGCACTAACATTCTATTTTTCGTAAACTATGGGACTTATTTTGATTTTTCAATAACTATTTTAAATTCAGCATATTTATTCGACTTATTATAAGTTTTAAAAAATTTTGCTTGATTGATAGAACTATATGCGGCCTGCGGCCGCCCCTTATTTTGGCCGCCCGCGTGCGGTGCACGCGCTGCACACCTGCTAGGATCGGCCCTGATGGGGAGAATTCTTCACAGTAATCACTCCTGTGCTGACATTTCATCTCACATAGCAAATGAAAGGAGAAAGACTGTAACGAAGAAAGACTGTAAATAATTGAGAATAAGTGTAAAATAGCTGTATTGATAGATGAATCAACCACAAAAGCGTTTTAGTGGTTTGTATTGGAGATATGGTGGCAAATGAATCTCTCTTGCAGGAGCTCCCGTAACATTTTTTCTGGATTTGATTGAACTGCAGAGCTTAACATCTACAGAAATAGTCAGTGACTATTGTTATGCCTTCATAAACATGGATTCAACGATGCATATTTATCAAAAAACTTTGTTTGCTTTGCCAGTGATGGAGCTTCAAATATCATTGGGAAACAAGGAAGAGTAACAGCCCAATTGCTGAAAAAGTACCCTGACCTTGTAATATGGCACTGCTTAAATCATAGGCTGGAGCTAGGAGTGGGGTATGTTGCAAATGAAATATCAGGAATTAATCATTTCCTAATATTTTTTTGATAAATTGTACACCTTGTACAGCGCTTCACCCAAAAACAAAAGAGAGCTTAAGGAATGTGCAACAGAGCTGGAATTGCAAATGCTTTCCATTGGAAGAACATAAAGTACTGGATGGGTTGCATCAAGTCTACGGGCTGTGAGTGCAGTTCGGAAAATTATGCTGCACTACATAAACACTTTTCCAGTGCTTCTGAAGACAAGTCACGAAACTCAGTAGAACATGCAAAATTTCCAGGATTGAGCTTTACAGAAACTGGTTTTGTGTATAATTTGGGAATTTTTCTTGACACCTGACAGAACTAGCAGATTTATCTCAAGATCTTCAAAGACGCGACACGACTCTGACTGAAGCACACAAGTTAATAACTCGTCAAATACGTGCAGTCAATGACGTGTAGTCAATGACAGAGGAAGGAAAACATGGAGATTATTTCAATGAGGCAGAAGTTTCCATAAACAATATTTCTTTTAGACACATCAAGCTGCACGATGGATCTAAAGTTTAAAAAATTAATCCTTGCCAGTTCTTCAGGAGTCTTGCAGAGAATCTTCGGCCTCGTTAACAACATCAGCATCCCATGTTTCAGTAAAAACTGGTAATGAGGGTGCAGATTACACTGAGCTTGTGAAATCTCTGAAAGTTTTGGATCCTAAGAAATCGCCACAAGACGTGGACACAGATATTTTATAGGGTGAAAATGAAATTCAAGAAAAAATCTGCAGAAGAAGGAGTAGGAAAAACCTGAAGTGAAATTCCTAATGAACCCCACACCCCTTCCGAAATTTGATATTGAATTCATGTCAAATATTCTAAGTTCTTTTTATATCAAATCTTAAAAAATAGATGTTTTAAGGAAATTTTCTGATGCAGAACTGGAAAAGGAACCGAACACTTTTTATGAGCCACCTTACGTACTCCAAAATTGGGTGTTGAATCCGTATCCGTTATCATCCAAGCTCTATTTATAGCCAATTTTCAGAAACAGATGTTTCAATGAAAATGAAAAAATCGGAAGATTGGAATTGGTTAAAAAAAAAAAACCGGAAGAGATAATCCTTAGTGACCCCTACTCCTTCGATATCCAATGCAGCGTACATATCCGTCATTGTCTAAACTGCATCTATAGCAGATCTTGAGAAATAGATGCTATAAAAAAAATTTAGTATAAATATAGATGACAAATTTGATTGCTACCAATAATAAATAGACTTTGAAAAATAATCTTCTTTGAAAATAGTCTCAAATATTGTCTCTCGGCTTTTAAAATGTATTTCATTATTATTATTTTCAATTCCATTTTCAATGACAACTTTTTTATTCATTATTTTATGCAGTGCCTTCAGTCACCCTAATATAGCTCAATTGGATTACATTTCATTTCCATTTTTCTACAACTCAACTCAAGGAGTCACTGGATCCGTATAAACATTGAAATATTTCAAATAGCTCGAGATGGTCACAAAATCCTGCTCCAAATGCAACAGCCAGCATAGAGGGACCTGTTTTGCTCCTGTTGGAATCCACCAGTTGTCATTACCCCGGCCCAGACCCGAGGGCTCACCAAAAAGAGGCCTAGCAACCAGTTATCATTAGTCGTCGTATAAGCTGACAGAACGAAAACATGTTCAAAAAATAATGTAGCTTTCTCGCTGCTCATGAAATTAACGGTTATTCAGCGCCGGATAGCTCTAATGAGAGCAAATTGATTTACCGATATCGGTCGTCGTACTGAAAGTAGGATTGAAAGTTTTGTGAAAGCTTGAAAGGAATAAATATAGACGAATAAAATATAGACGAATCAATAAAATATAGACGAATAAATATCATCCAATAAAATATAGACGAATAAATATCATCCAATAAAATATAGACGAATAAATATCATCAAATCAATACAAACGAATTTATCATGTAAATTTACGTGTAAATAGCTTATTCTCTATATAAAAGCGTTAACCGTATAATGGCGTTCTAAAATTCTGTATTCAACTAAAATAACGTATAGTAATATCTCAGGAACTGTGCGGGTTACCTTTTTAGATGTGGCTTTATTCATTTTCTAATATTACAAGACATATGATACTACATCACTCAATAAGTCTCCGGTCTAACTAAGAAAAACAATTTTTTTTTTAGAAATTCAACTTTATTCATCAACATACTCTCCTTCAAGAGTGATACATTCATTCCAACGCTCCTCTAACTTTTCGATGCCTTTTTTGTAGAACGATTTGTCTTTGCTTTCAAAATAGGCCTCAGTTTCGGCAATCACTTCTTCCTTGGAGCCAAATTTTTAAATTTATTTTTTGTAGTAATGGATCCATGTTTCATCCATTGTCACATACCGACGCAAGAAATCCTTCTTATCTCGCTTGAACAGCTCCAAACAGCGCTCTGAATCGTCGACGCGTTGTTGTTTTTGGTCCGGTGGGAGCAAACGCGACGCCCACTTCGAAAGCAACTTACGCATGCTCAAATTTTCGTGTAAAATTGTAAACACACTACCTTCTGATATCTTTAAGGTGTCAGCTATCTCACGCAACTTTACTTTACGGTCTTTCTAAACTATTTTGTGGACTTTTTTTATGTTTTCCGGAACAACTGCCGGTTTGTGGGCGACCAGAGCGTTCAGCATCATCGGTGTTTGTACGACCGTGTTTAAATTCAGCATACCAGTCAATAATAGTTGATTTCCCTGGTGCAGAGTCTCCATAACGCTTATCAAGCCACTGTTTGGCTTCAACACTATTTTTCCCCCATCAAAAAATAATGTTTAATCAACACACGAAATCCTTTTTTATCCATTGTTTTGAAAATTACAAAACTGGAGTCACTAAAACCACTTTAACCTATAAACTAATTGTCAGAATGTAATGAAATTTTGACACGTGTCGTTTAAAGGTTGGTACTATCCAGAAATCATTTGGGTCTGTCAACAGCGTTGCCATATATGTGTCAGACCGGAAACTTAGTGAGGTGTTAGGACAATTATTATTTTTCGCAATCGTTTTAAGTAGTAACCCCTTTATTTTCATTTTTTTTCCAATGGCCAGGCACTAGACTCTACGTCGACTTATGTGGTTTGCCCTATGTACGGCCGAAATCGTGAACCATTTTGCCGTCCTAGGACTTTGTCCCAGGCGCACCAGAGAGCAGGGGCGGAACACACTGCGCCCACAACACGCAACATCCATGTCTTACTTGGGACTCGAACCCACAACGTGGCGGCCGATCGATCGCTGGAAACGCTCGCCTTGACCGTTCGGCCACCACGTCGACTTAAATGAGCCAACAGCACACGGTGTTCCCAGGTGGTCACCCACCCAAGTACTATCCGCGCCCGATGCTGCTTAACTTCGGTGATCTAACGGGAACCGGTGTTTTAAGCACGGTAGAGCCGTTGGCTCTTTTATTTATATTCGATCATTTATTTCTTCAATGTGATTAAAAAAATAAAAAAAGTAATATAAAAGTTCATGGGAGTGAAAAAAGAAGTCCTTGCTAAATACGGAGCCGCAAATTCTGGGAAGGTATGCGTAATGTGGTGAGGATAAATGTGTTTTCCCTTCAGTAAAGGATTGTGGTAAAGAAACGGGTTTTACAGGCAAAGGAAGGGTGGAACCCATGTCATGCTAGCTAGGTGACATTAACAGCATGGAAATAAGGGAAAGTAGAAAAATGCGAGACAAAATTTTCCTGACTCAAGAAATGAATCAGAATGAAATACAGATGAATCCCTAACTATTCGTCTTTAATAGTGATTTTTTTTCATTAATTATAAAAACAACAGTTGAGAGACACTTTGTACAAAAGATAAGGCAAAATGTTTAAGCATACATAAAATAATAAGGTAACATACAGATTAAAAGTGAAGCTACTTCTCGTTTTGGCTTCATTCTATTTTCTGATGGGTCTACTCTTGTCAACTCTTGATTCAGGTGAACTCTTAATTATGCAAAACCCTCTTCTTATATGGGTGCTTTATATTTTTATTACTTTCCTTATATACATAATGTAAGGAAAGTATTGTGACAGGGTCGAAAATTCGAATTCGAGTTTTCGACGGGAGAGCACGTTTCAAACATACCTGATCACGAATCAAACATTTTTGTAGTGATGTCTGTGTATGTGTGTGTGTGTGTGTGTCAGTGAGTCTGTGGAGACGATAACTGACGAACGAATGAACCGATTCGAACGAAATTTGGTACAAAAATCACAATCCGTAAACACTGGAAGCTTATTGTTTTTATACGCAATCGAATATCCAGAACTCTCCCTAAGTTTTCGAGTGAAATTTTGAAAAAATCGTCAAAAAATCAAAACCGCTGATAAAGTTACGCAAATAGACATTTCTTATGTAATTTTTCATTAGAAAACGATTAACATAAATTTTAGAACGCTAACATGAACCGTTCTTGAGATATTGCATATTTTTCAAAAAAATTATCAAAAAATTATATAAAATAAAAACAACATATTTCCTATTGAGAAACATGTTCACTTTTCATATGTAATATCATGCGATACATTGGGTGACATCATTCTCGTGGATCTAGCTCGTTCCATTCATGAAAAAAGATATCTTGAGTAATACTTTTCTATTTGAACGTCAATAGTCATTTATCTGCTATAAGAATAAATTACTTCTACGTCCATAACGCTTGGTGAAATTTTGGCGACGTATTGGGCGGAATGTCACCAACTTGGCGACTTTTTAAAATGTTACCGAATTAAAGAAAATCTTGCCAAATGGATAAAAATGACGCTAAATCAATGAAAATCATGATTCATTGACGAAAATTCAATATCTTGGAAAGAATATAAGTATCTACTATAAGAATAACCTATTTTGTTTTTGCTGTAAAAGTAGTAAATACATTGCATTATAAAAAGGAAAGTCATGTGCTGCCCACATCAGATTTTTTTTATTTAACTTTGAATTAAAAGTTAAACTCTTGACAATTCTTACTTGGTAAGATTTTAACTTGGAATTTTAGTTTTCTAACTTCGCTTTTAATTTTTAAGTTGTATTTTATTTTTCTTCTCGGGTATGAAATAATTACCTTAATTCTCCTGGCTAAGATAATTTCAAAGCTTTAGATAGTCAACCGGAGTTACATTTCGTCTTGTGCTCAATTTAACATAGACAACTATTGATGATGTGTGCCCCGTCTTTTAGATTTCGAGTTCGTTAGCTATTTAGTACTGATGAAGTGGATCCAGCGTATACTCGAAACAGCTGCATTATTATTTCATTTGCACATAAATACGTTGCTCAAGTTTACCTTATCATAGAACATTTTAACGAAAAGCGACTTTAACTTTTCTTGCAATACATGGAAATGTATAGGAAAAGTTTTGGAATTGGGTCAAAAATCGCAATTATATAAAAATATAACTAATATAAAAATAACGCCAAATGGGAAGTAATGATAAAAATAACGCTATATGGGAATCAATGTTTCGCCAATTCTGATTTCTGTCCTATGACGGGCATACACCTTCTAGTATATAGGAAATGCTCTTCTCTCCGTTTGTTTGTAACACTTGGAGATGCATTTGGCGAATAATTTAGCAAAGTATCGCCAACTTAGCGATATTTCGTCTCAGATTGACAAAAATATCTCCAAAATTGCAAACATTGAAAATGATGCCTAAATGATGAATTAATTATTAAAATATTTTAATATATGGACTCTATCGCTTATTGAGGATGCTAGCAATAATGATAATTGTTTATTTAGAGTTGCGCTAAATATAAGTTTATTGGGTACTTTGAAATATTTTACATGTTTCACATATTTTACATATTTTACATATTTTACATTCGGAAAATCGCCTAATGTACAATTCAAAAATAGAAACACAGTACCGTGGATCTTATGCATTATTATTGACTGTAAAAGTAGTCAATTCATTGCATTATACGTATAAGGAAAATCATGTCCTGGCCACATCCGATTTTTTTTTCCCTCTTTTGCTGATTCTCTCGTGGATCACTACCGAGTTTTCATTCCAAATGAACATCTATCTCCGGGAAAGCGCAAACGTATCATTTTCAAAGCGGACCGTCCACCCGGTGCATTCGCTCGTAAACATCCGCGCTCAGCCTCTCGACTTCAAGGTTAAACGGATTATGTTAACGACGTAAAAGTTTCTAATTTAGAAAAGAACACGGGTCCGCGCCATCGCAACGGCCAATTTAGAAGACTGGGTCTTCCCCCGCTGCAAACACTTCTCGACGTTTGGTCGAGTCACACTTGAACGCTTTCGCAGAGAAAAGGTCGATGTATGCACCAGACTAGCACGTCCATAACACGACGTGCCCGGTCGTTTGGGGGAACATTTTGAGAAGGTGCTTCGATGTTTTTATAGTTTTGTCTTCAAAAATTAAGGAAAAAAACTATAAAAATAATTACGGTAAAGAATTAATACTGTCATATTGTACGCGTATTTTTTACTTTAAAACGAAATATATTATTTATGGGACGCCGACGTGTTCCGTTCTCGAGCGATTGCATTTTTTTATAATGTAGAACAATATAAAACAAGAAAAATCAATCATGCATAAAGAATTTATTATAAAACTCTTTCCGACTGAAATGTAATTTTATTTAAACATCTCTAAATTGCGATACATTCAGCGGTGATCTTTTAAAAATGATCACAGATCTGTAATAATTTATTTTATTTTAAAACTTAACTTCATCGAAAAAAAATTAACTTTATTCAAATGACGTTATTGAAATATAAATCGTCTGGTTCTCTATGTAAAATCAGTGAATATTTCATTCATAAACTTTTATTCCAGACTCCAGAGTTAAATCATTTTGCATGAAAAAAATCCAGCAATTCTTATATAACTCATCTTACAATCACTGGTTTACATTCCGCATCCATTAAAATGAGGCTTTGTTGTAGCAATAATCAAAGTTGGAGGATCATTTAAACTGAAAAATAGTGTCATTGCGTTGGCGCAGAATAGAAATGCACAGAAAATACGCAAAAATAAAGCGGTTTTAAGACAGATGCAACACTCAATATAAATTTAAAAGAACTTTAAAAATCACGATTTTTACTCTGGGAAATAAAGACGGATGCGTATTTTATTTTGAAGTGGGTCACGTGATCTCTTCCTATTATATGGGTGTCATTATTATTTTAATTTTTATTTAAAAGTCTACCGAACCTATTTTGCTGAAATTTTTTAAATATTTTATGGGATAATTTCATGGGAATATTTCCGGAAATTTTCGAAGCCATTTACGAATTTTAACTTCACTTAAAAAATGTATGAAACATGAGGTCCTATAGGGTTCAATGTATTTCACTTTTTCAATCCGGATTCCATCCAAAACTAATTGAGTGATGTTATTCATTTACACATTTACATTCCCATATGTTTCACAGACCGTCTCAACAGCATACTAAAATTTCATTTTGATAGAGTCATTTTTACGGCAGTTATCGAGCGAACGGACAGAGAGACAGAATGACTAAAGTCATAAACACTTTTCAATTATGTGGTAAAGTGTTAAAAATCATATATGATCATTATCTCGTGTGGATGGATCATGTGGTAATAATGTGAGTAGTATTTTAATCACAGAAAGAGAGAGAGAGAAAAAGTGAGCTAGAGAGAGAGCTAGAGAGAGAGAGCTAGAGAGAGAAAGTGAGCTAGAGAGAGAGCTAGAGAGAGAGCTAGAGAGAGAGAGAAAGTGAGAGAGAGCTAGAGAGAGAAAGAAAGTGAGAGAGAGAAAGTGAGCTAGAGAGAGAGAGCTAGAGAGAGGAAGAGAGAAATTTAATCACGCACATGTGATACTACTCATTTCATACTGTATGAAATTCCGAAAATTTCGAAACAATTTTTTAACTTCTCCACGAGACACTTATTTAACTACGTTATTTCCGATTTATACAGTGATTGCCGCAGTTCTCCCAATGGTATTTCACTTTCGAAAAAACACCTTTAGTTCATAAAAATGCGAAGATTGGGGGGATTTTGAGACTGACAACGAAAGATTCTAATAAAAGCAGCTGCAAGGAAACGGGACTTTTAGAGCAGACAAGTTCGACAACGTGCGTCCGATTGATAGAATAAATCAAATAGGTAAAGTATGAAATTTTTAATATAAATAAAATATAAAGTGTTTCTATTTTGTCTCTATAATTAGTTTTTATATAATTATTTTTTAATCTATCAATCATTTCCCTAGGAGCGCTGATTCTAAAAGTTGTCGATTTCTGTCATCCTTTCCATCCTTTATCGGCGCTAATCAGATAACGGGCAACATATTAAAGAAACGTATCTAAATGAAAGTAATGAAAAAATTTTAAAAGTTTTGTCGACGGTTTGAGAGTGTTGAAAAGCCAGGCCACCCGACTCACCCAAGGGTTTGAGTGGCCGGAACGGTTTGAGCGTATGTCACTCCTCGTAATATGGAAGAACATTCAAAGCGAATGATATGTGTGCACTAACGTTCCTGTTTGTGCAGAAACGAGCACGCCACACTCTTCTTTCTCGATTCCTTTCGGTCCGGAAAATCTCTTCCCAGACGATTGCAGAGTGGACACGGACCATAAAGCATCATTTTGTGAGTCAATAACTTCATTGTTAAACTTATAAATGGGGGATTATGGGCTCAACTAAGTGATTGGATCACACCCAAACATTTGGAGTTCATAGATATTGGAGTTCGAAGTCACACACCACAGGTTCGGTATATTACTTTTACACAATTCCCATCCGTTCCAAGCGAAATAATGAATAATTCGGATTAACAAAAATGGGGTTAAAAATTACAAACATCGGGTATTCCCAAAATCCTCAAAAATCCTAGAACAATAGAAAATTTATAAGTCTATAAAAAGTCCAAAAATACCAAATGTAAAAATACGAAAGTATATAAAGAGAAGAAATAGAGAGCAGAAAAAAAATCTGATGTGGGCAACACATGACTTTCATTATATAATGCAATGAATTTACTACTTTTACAGTTAAAAAAAGTGTTACTTTTATAGTAGATACTTATATTCTTTCCAAGATATTGAATTTTCTTCAAATAGCCGTCATTTTCATTGATTTAGCGTCATTTTTATCCATTTGGCGAGATTTTTGTTAATTTAGCAACTATTAAAAATGTCGCCAAGTTAGCGACATCCCATCCACGAGAAATAAGTTATTCTTTACAACAAATAAATAACTATTGGCGTTCAAATACAAACGTATTACTCAACGTATCTTTTTTCATGAATGGAACGAGCTAGATTCACGAGAATGATGTCACCCAATGTATCGCTTGGTATTACATATGAAAAGTGAACATGTTTCTCAATAGGAAATATTTTTTTTTCATTTTATATAACTTTTTGATAATTTTTTTGAAAAATGTACAATATCTCGAGAACGGTTCATGTTAGCGTTCTAAAATTTATGTCAATCGTTTTCTATTGAAAAATTAGATAAGCAATGTCTATTTGCGCAACTTTATTAGCGGTTTTGATTTTTTGACGATTTTTTCAAAATTTCAAATTTAGGGGGGTTCTGAACATTCGATTGCGTATAAAAGCAATAGGCTTTCAGTGTTTACGGATTGTGATTTTTGTACCAAATTTTGTTCGAATCGGTCCATTCGTTCGTCAGTTATCGTTTCCACAGACTCACTGACACACACACACACACACACACACACACACACACACACACACAAACATCACTTCAAAAATATTTGATTCGTCATCAGGGATACTTGAAACGTGCTCTCCTGTCGAAAACTCTAATTCGAATTTTCGACCCCGTCACAATACATTATACATTATACCTTATACATTATGTATATAAGGAAAGTAATAAGTGGGAAAATTTGAAAGACGGCTCTATTACAGAGAAATAAGTTATCATAAACTAATCGCTAACCAGCTAGCCCGCACTTTTAACACTTTACAATGTTTACACGTTGCAATGTCGAAAAATGTTTATGACTTTGTTCATTCATTCTGTCTATCTGTTCGCACAATAACTGCCGTAAAAATGACTTTATTAAAATGAAATTTTAGTGTTGTTCAAACGGTCTGCGGGAGCTATGGGAATATAAATGAATAATATTACCCAATTAGTTTTGGATTGAACCCGGGTTGAAAAAATGAAATATACATTGAACCCTATGGGGCCTCATTTTCCAAACATTTTTTAAACGAATTTAAAATTCACAAATTGCTTCAAGAGTTTTAGAAAATATTCAAATTATCCCGTAAAAAATATAAAAAAAAAAAATTCAGCAAAACATATTTGGTAGTTTTTTAAATAAAAATTAAAATGATTATGACACCTATATCATATGAAGAGATCACGTGACCCACTTGAAAATAAAATATGGCATCCATCGAGTGTCAAAATCGTGAATTTTAAAGTTCTTTTTATTTTATATTTAGTGTTGTATCCGCCCTAAAACCGCTTTATTTTTGCTTAATTTCTGTGCATCTGTATTCTGAAACAACACAATTAGAATATATTTGAGTTTAAATGAAAATCCAACTTTGATTATTTCTACAATGAAGTTTAATTTTCACTTATGGAGAATATAAATACATCAAGCTGAAAGATGAGTTGTATAAGAATTGCTGAATTTCTTTAATGCAAAATTATTTAGCGCTGGAGTCTGCAATATAGCTGATATGAATGAAACATTCATTGATTTTAAATAGAGACGCAGACGATTTTATAGAAGGCTTTTGGCTATGGCTTTAAGTTTTTAAGTAAAATAAATTATTGTAGTTTGTGATGAACGAAAGAATGAAAAAAGTGTATGAATGAAATATTTACTGAATTTTCATAGAGAGCCAGGCGATTTATATTTCAATGACGTCATTTGAATAAAGTTCATTTTTTTTCGATGAAGTTAAGTATTCAAATAAAATTGATTATTGTAGTAGTGTGATTATTTTAAAAATATTACCACTGAATGTATCGCATTTTAGAGATGATTAACTAAAATTGGATAGCAGCTGGAAAGTGCTTCTTAATCAATAATTTAT
The DNA here is from genome assembly GCA_951213105.1 of Amaurobius ferox. Classification (NCBI taxonomy): domain Eukaryota; kingdom Metazoa; phylum Arthropoda; class Arachnida; order Araneae; family Amaurobiidae; genus Amaurobius; species Amaurobius ferox. The sequence continues at coordinate 10,201,869 of OX578137.1, read as the reverse complement.
ACATGATTGATCTTTCTTGTTATAGATATGAAGGACTTTAAAGAAAATCAAAACATGGTGAGAACTTTCGCATGTTTGTATTCACTCTGACTTAAAAACAATGTATCTGATTTTCACGAAATTTTCCAATTACGTAACGATGAGATTTCAGTACAAATCGAAAATGGAACCGGCAAAGTACAATGCACAAATATGGAGGAAACAAGAAAGCTTTTCTTAAGCAAAGTGATTCAATTTTTGATTTGTAACATTTGGTAAGCGGTTTAAACCTATCCACTATGATAGTATAAACCGTTCTTAAAATATTTCAGTTCTCATTTTTTTGACCCGGCGTCATTTAACGATGCCAAATAAAATCCCTGTCAATTCGGTGACATTACAAATAAGTCTCACCTGCATTTTGCACGATGTTTTGAAGACGAAAGAAATTAATCTGTTGCCCCCCCATATATATATATATATATATGGGGGGCATATTTTCCCCACGGGCATGATCGATTGTTGTTTCGGGCGTGCAGAGTCTCTGGGAGCGTTTTCATGAAGTCAAAGCTAGCTTCTAACCAGGAAATAGGGGTCGCAATCCCCCTTGACCTTTCTGCAACCCTGTAAACACAATCATTCCACCTATATATTTTCTTTTTTCATTTTAAATCTTATATATATATCAGCTCTCGCGTGATTTCACGTTTACGCTGCTGGCCGATGATAACGGCAAACATTAGAATCATCTTTTCCGGGAATTGGAAACACTACACGTAACAAAACACCCCCCAATAGAGGAAATATTGGGAAAGAAGCCCCAGCCTGACGACCCAACAGCACGAAAATTCGTCAAGATAGAGGGCGATCACGAGAAATAGATTGCTGGCCATTACGAAGAGCGAGTGACAGTGGGAATGGACGGAGAGAAAACCAGACAGCGAGGGCACTCGAGAAGTAGAAAGAGTTATTTTTCGAAAGTAGGGAAGTATTTTTATTTTCAATGTATATATATATATATATAATAAAAAATATTATATGAAATTCCAATGATAGATTAGAGATAAGTTGTAACTCATATAACCAAACTTAAAATATAAGACAGTTACGTATAAAGATGCAAAAAAAAATAGAAATTCATTCATCAAGTGTGTATGGAGGGGTGAGGGGATAAAAGGCAAATATCCAGTCATTAAACTATATATAATCTACAAAAAACTATATATAATCTGCAAATATCAATGGTAAGATTTCAAAACTGAAGGACAGAAAATGGCCAAGCATTAAAGCCAAAGACGTGGAAAAGCACAGGGTTTAAAAATGAATTCATTTTGAACAGATTCGTTCTCAAAGCCTAGTATCTATTCAAAATGTCCCCAAAAAAGCTTGTTTGTGAAGACGGAGACAGATAATATCTATAAACTCAGTCTACTGGGCCTACAATCGTAAAGATTGAAAAATAAATAGGAATAAAAGATAGTTTACCTGAGAAAATGCTGTACATGTTGTCTATAAAAGCAAAAAAAACGAGACTACTTTTGCCATTCCCAAGAGGTAAGTGGAGATCAACGGTTGCCAATCGTGATATATAAATAACAGTATTGGGTCATTCCATATAGAATCACCCAGTGGTGGTTGCATGACCATTGTTGATAATTTTTATATTGTTTTTATATATTTCAGCAGATAAAAAACGATTTTTAAATTTTTTCATCTATGTCGTTTATTTGGTAATCAGTTTTTTCCCGGTTACCTTATCAGAGATATTAAGGCTAAAATATTTAAAAATTTGAAAAAGTCTCCATGTTTGGGACTTAATAAAATAAAAAGACGAGCGTTCTCAGTCTTGAAATTTTCCCAGCTAAGACGTTGGGAGTAGAGAAAGATATGGTGAAAATTTGAAGATTGAAAATTGATCCCTTCATCGTTTTCATAAAGCCTAAAAACTGCATTTTTTGCTAAATTGATGCAGAATTTCAACGTTACATTTCAGTCACCCAGGTTGCAGTTACACACACTTTACAACAGCATAAAATGTAGATCACCTTAAGGCGAGTAAAATAGTTCTTATTCCAAGCATCTAACTCTTTTGAGTTCCAAGATGTTTAAATTTGCTTTAACATCAAAATTCATCAAATTTTGGAGTCCGCCATGTTGAAAAAAAGGGGTGTACCAAATAAACGACATAGCTGAAACTTTTTTTAAATCATTTTCCATCTGCTGAAATATGTAGGAACATTTGTTCAAAATATAAAAATTTTCAAAACTGGTCATGCAGCTAAGTATTCTTTTTTTGGGTGATTTTAGATGAAATGACCCTATTGCAAATAAAATGTTATAGATTTACCTGTAAAAGCTGCGTAATAAAGGACGTGAAAAATAATGAAAGCAAGTAAGCAAATGTCTAAGATGATGTCTAAGAATAGCCCTAATATCAGGGCTATTTATAAACCTATTAGTTATAACGTTAACAGCATTCGTTTTCCCTATTTGGCATTAATTCCAAAGCTTCATAAGGATCCGGTAAAGTTTAGACCAATTACCAGAGGCTTTAAATCGTATCTTACTACTGCTAATAAGTTACTTCTAAGTACTTTAAAAGTAGTAGTTGCAAAAATAAAGGCTAAAGGTGTTTATTTTATTTATAATAGCCAAAAAGCTATCAAGAAAATCAACGTTATTCCAAACAGCTCATTTTTTAAAAGTTTGGAATTTAGTGACTTGTTTGGTAACATTGATGTATAAACGACCTGTATGAAATCATCATGGATCTGTATGCGCCATACGAAATGAACTCCTTTATGACAAGAGGTAAATATAAAGCATTGATGAAAATGGTACTGTTTGAAACAGCACTATACAATGGAAACATTTTTACAAACGGTTGCATGGAATCCCTATAGGAGGCAATTCTGGCCGATTTATATTTACATGCATACGAAAAGGGAATTCACGTTTTAAACGAAATTGTATTTTTTCGTTATCCTATGGGCGAGTGAATGTGAGGAATTTGAATTGGATTTCAGTTTTTATCCAGATTGTTTAAAATGAGTGGAGACAGGACATAACGATGACGGACGTTTGAACTTTCTGGACTTGAATATTAATAAAAATGCAGAGGGTAAAACGTTTTATCGATTGTTCGATAAAAGACTCTTATTTGGTTTCAACATTAATTTCAATACCATGGAAATCTTCTTTACACAAAAATGCTTATAGAAATATCATCATCAATCAATTACAACTCTGTAAAGGATTGAACAGTGGAATTGAAGATCGATATGCTTGTGATAGGGGCTTTTTAAACAAAGCGGTAGGACAGGGATATCCTCAGGGGTTTTTATGTCGGATTGTCTGTAGTTTCTGAGACATAACCATGGAGGGGTACTTGGACTCAAATAAAACACGACAGAGCGAATTTTCTGTTGAGTAACATGATGATTCACTACCGTGTTATGAAAGGTATATGTTCAGAGGAGGTTCAGGCAGGTTAAACATAGGATTTGCATTTGGATACAGCTTTGTTTTCTACACCTTTACATGCTAATACTATTATGGTACAATTTGTGGATATAGGGTGTAGTGAATTGTTACATTTTACGAATTATTTTGGAATCCTTCTGTGTTTTGCTTTGACTTCACGTATTCTGGGTACGTAATTCAGAGAATTTGCTATCCTTTCTTTACTTTATGTGGTCATTTCTCCGTTTTTTTCACTGTTGATACTGTTGTATTTACTTGTATGGAATGGCACCGGTCTCCGGGAGTGTTATCGCGACACAAAGCTTGCCTAGCCGGGGAGTAGGGGCCACCTCCCCCCCCCCAATCCCACACACACACGGTCAATCTTGTGGTAACCTTCCTTTCTTTGTATGTTTCCATTTTGGGTTACGTATGGAAATCGTCTTGGAAGTGTTGGGTCGCGCCTTTTAAGTGAAATTCAAGTCATTATTTTATACTTACTTTTATATATCTATATATATATATATCTATATATATATATATATATATATATATATATATATATATATATATATATATATATATATATATATATATATATATATATATATATATATATATATATATATAATGGAAAATAAAAAACAGAAAAACTTTTGTGTTATTTTGTGCCATTAAACTCAATTTAATGAATTATTAAAGAATTGAAGAGAATATGAAATTGAGTCCGTAGGAAAAGTCATGTCCTGTCCACAACAGATTTTGGTGTTCTGTAGGTATAATAACTTTCATATTTATTTGAAACTTTTTATGGGTGTACTTTTTAGTACTTTTTATGTGAATTTTACGGAAGTTGTAAAATCTCTTGCGTTTAAGCAATGATAAAGAACAAAATTATATATAAATTTCCATAGCTATTTTTTTAAGTATATCTTGAAAAAAAAATTGCTATTAAGAATTTCGAAGATGTAATAATACTACATAACATTTTCCAACATTTCAAGCATTTTATAGGTAAACTCAAACATTCATGGTAGACATGGTCTCAAACATTTTATAGGTAAGCAACATTTTTTGAAGTTGCGAACAAATCTCTTGTGTTTTGTAAGTGACGTTAAAATTTTATTTATAAGTTTTAACGAAGATATTCTTTGAATGTTTAAAAATGTTAAAAATGGTTAAAAATGATTAAAAATGTTTGAATGGTTAAATAGACATATGCTGACTATGTGGAAGGACCGTAATGGTCAATTCCCACTGATCGTTTTGGTCGTTAGAGTTAACGGTTATTCCACACTGATGAGCGCAAAACCAGTCCATGGAAACTTATCTGTAATCGAGTTCATTTTTAGATATTATTTTTTGTAAAATCTGTTTACTCCGGTAAAAATAATTTAAGCATATTATCACTGCAGCAAAGATTTTAGAGACGAATTGTTATTTAAAAAAGAAAAAATCAACCTTTTTAATCAGAAATAGAGAAGTTTGCAGACATTAATATTAATTGTAAGTATTTCAAAATCTATTCATTATTTTTCCATTTACAAATGTTATACCACCAACATAAGATGACCCCCTATTTAAGAGTTTCGCGTTTTAAATCACTAGATATACATATACTTACAGACGTACTTTGTAAAGAACCTTGGTGCTCCAACCAGGAATCGAACTCTGGATCTCCGAACTGGCTATTCGACACTCTACCGTTGAGCTATTGGAACGAAATGGCAAGCTCTTATTGTTGAAGTGGGCTCTGCATTTTCCACCCACTAATGCCATATTGGCAGGCAACTGACCATCTAACTGACCACCCCTCCTGCTATTTTTACTTCAGGCTAGCCCCCTGATACTACCAGTTTTACCCAGGTTAGTATCCTGCGCGATCGTTACTCTCTCAATTTGAAATCAGTGCTCCATCTTCCGAGTCCACTGAATCCGTATTAGTCGTACTAGGGTCACTTTCAGACCTCCGACCTCATTTTTCTTTTCTAAATTTTATTCTAAATTTCTGTTTTTGTTTTCATACGCCAATTTTTTTTTTCCTTTTCATATATTTTCTTTTTATATATTTTCTAAATTTTACTTTTAAAATTTTATTATTTTCTTTCATTTTAATCTATATTTTATTATGTTATTATACCTCACTCTAAATATTAGTTTTCAATGATCTTTTAATCTGTTTTCGCAATAACCATTTTCCCATTTTTGTAAAATGGACGTATTTGTCAAGTTCAAATATAATGTAAAACTGTCTGTTTAATCACAATATTTATTATAAATTGTAATATTTTTAGACCTAAATAAAAGTTCGTTTGGTGAGATGGTAGACCTTGGGTGCCTCCTGAATGCAGGAGGTATCCTTTCCCGGCCGTGCAGATAGCTACTCTAAACCTAATATGTGAGTCGCACGGTCTGGGGTCTTCAGACCTCCGACCTCTTTGCACTAACCTGCAGGGCTGATTTGTTAGGGCGCCATTGTGAAGAGCCTTGCCGCTCCAACCGGGAATCGAGCCCTGGATCTCCGAACTGGCCAGCCGAGGCTCTACCGTTGAGCTACTAGTACGAAATGGCAAGCTCTTATTGTTGAAGTAGACTGTGCAACTTGTTGTGTAGGTTGTATACGTATTAAATAGCGTAGATTACCATTTACTATACGATCGCGTTTTGGCTTTCAATTATATTACGGGAATGTCGCATTCGTTGAAAAGGGCCCTCTGAGAATGCACGCACAAAACTCCACACCTTGCATCCCAATCATTTCCCTTTTCGCATATCACGAATTGCGGGGAAAGTAAAAACACCCACCGAGGCGAGCGGATGGAATCGTGGAATTAGATCATCTTTCAGGAAGGATTTCCATTCGGGCCCCATCAGGACAGGAGAAGGACCATCTGCGAATTCATTCAGACTTTCACACCTGAGCCGGACAAGAGAAACTCTTTCCTTACCACTGAGTGATGACCTGTGGTCAACAACGTCCGATACTAAGGGGCGAAACTAGAAATGGCTCCGAGAGACAGAGTGATATGTTCGGAGAGGGAGCCATCTCTTGACTACGAGAAATCACGAAACCTCGCGAGATGTATTGATTGGTAGTCGCTAACGATAGGTAATGTCAGGAGAGGATAAAGTTCTGGAGTGGATATAAATAATAACTCATATGGCAGGCGCGAATCTTCCTTGTCTCGCAGAAGGAGAAAATCATTTCTTTTTTGTTTCATTTCGCAGATTGCTAAATCCTTTAATGAATATTTCCTTCAGTGAAGTCTCTATAAATTAGATAAAATGAGATTGGGCTCATAAGCATAGCTAAGATCTCTGAAAAAAGGGAGGGGGGGGGGAGAGATTAACAGCCGAATAGGAGATTTATGGCGCTGAATTCTATAATTATTCAATTAATAGAGCAGGGGGGGGGGTATTCCAATGATTATGGCGGAAGGATCGCACGAGAAGAACCCGATTTCAATCCTCGATACCACACAAAACCATCCCCGTGTTTACGCGGAGTGGGGACATGATAATCCATATGTCCAAAAATCCGAGACGGGGTGGATCAGAAGAAGGAGGGTACGGTCCTTGTGGTTATCACCACGATTGGGTTCCATCCAAATTGGGGGGAACTCACTACGCCATCCAAACAGTTACATAACATCTTTGGATAGACCAGACGGTGTATCTCGAAAGAAAGAAAATAAAAGGACAATAGAGTAGGGGTTATAATCCAAGACCCATGCCTACGACCAGTTGTCGGAAGTAGCGTGCTATATGTAACGAAACTACAGTAGTCACTACTTTTTCTCATAGTTTGTAGTGTAACGTGCTACTTTTAAAAATAAGTAGTGTAGCGAGTAGTGAAATACAAAATATCACTAGTTTGTATCGAGTTTGGACGCTCCTTTTAACGTTACTTCAGTAAGCAAACAAGGTGCCATTCTACATATCACGTGATCACCTTTTCTCCATTTGTACGAAATTGAGTGTTCTGCACAACGATGTACGATTTGCAAAGTACCAAGCGCTTTGGAACAAGTCGAAAATGTGGGTTGTTTTAGCTGACGAGACATCTTCAGAACTAAGTGCCGTCTCATAATACCAAATAAGACGAGATGCAACTGAATGCATCTTGCCGTCAAACGTATATGTCGGTTCCTGAGAAAGAACGAGAAGAAAGATCTTCGATGCTGCAGGGTTAGGAAGGCCATTGTCTTATGAAGTTGATTTTTTATATGGATATATTCAGATGTATTATTTTCCAAAAGAACATGCTTATCTGATTGCAATTTTGAGATGCAAATTCTACTAAAAATGAACAAACATGTTTTTAAATAAATAATTTTTACTTTTATTTTATTTTACACTTTTATTTTATTTTACTATTTTCAGAAGTGGATAAATGCGTAAAGATTGGTAAGTTGGGAATCAGTAAATTTTAATTATTTAGAATACGTATGTTAACTGACTACAGTTTTCCCATATCCTCAAATTTTTGTGTAAATTGAAGCTGTGGCAAAATTCGTCTTATAAAAATAGTTATGTAGTGACTATATTTTAAAAGTAATTTGTAGTAACTACTTTTTAAAAAAGCAGTTGTAGTTGAAGTTAACTACATTTGTCATAAAATAGTTGTAGTTGTAGTTCACTACAGAAAAAAGGTAGTTTTTCCAACCACTGTCTGTGACACTGATTAGGGAGCTACAAATAAGTGGCGTATCCAGTAAATTTTCTCGCATTCTTTTACTCGTATTTTTTCACAACAGATCGCATTTCGTAAGAAATATATTTCTTTTTTGCACTGTTTCATTTAGGCTGATTTCTCCGTTTGTATTGGTCAAATCGTGAACTCAATTTTTGACCCACTTCTATCGAGCCGATTTTCTCGAAATTTTACACACATACGTATCTCCGGCCACCCTAACTGTTACTCTAAGTCTTCGGACGAGTCGGTTGGTCTGGGCTTTCGACACATACGTATCTGGGGTGCGGTAGCCCATTGGTTAGCGCGCTGGAGTTGCACTCGGTAGGCCCGGGTTCGATTCCAGCCACTGCCAAAACTGCCGCCGTGTTCAAGCGGAGTACGATCACGTTAAACATGTGGGTCCGTAAGTCCTTCCGAGAGGTTGGTGGTAGGGGAAGGAGGGTACGGTCCCTGTGGATGCCTTCCCCACTGGGTTCCGGTCCAATTTGGGTGGCACTTCCCGGCCGTGCAAACAGTTACCTCACACCTTTCTGGTAGGTCGGACAGTCTGGGTCTCAACAACAACAACACATACGTATCTGCCAACGGACCTACCGTACTGAAACCACCGGTTCTCGTTAGATCACCGAAGTCAAGCAGCATCGGGCAGGGTCAGTACTTAGGTGGGTGACCACCTGGGAACACCGCGTGCTGTTGGTACATTTCGGGCGCGATAACCCGGTGGCTTGCGCGCTAGATTTGCACGCTGCCACAACTACCGCCGTGTTCATGCGGAGTACGATCATGTTAAACATGTGGGTCCGTAAGTCCTTCCGAGAGGTTGGTGATAGGGGAAGGAGGGTACGGTCCCAGTGGATGCCGCCCCCACTGGGTTCCGGTCTAAATTGGGTGACACTTCCTGGCCGTCCAAACGGTTACCTTTCACCTTTATAGTAGATTGAACGGTCTGGGTCTCAACAGCAATAACACATAAGTATCTGAAATGAAGCTACAACATTTCATCGAATTTAATTTGATCTCTTTCCGCGGATTCTGCCCGCTCCCGAAATCATGTCCAGAATGGCTCGTAAAAATCACGTCCAGAATGGCTCGTAAAAATCACATTGTTGTAAGATAGTTTTAGACATTTTTATATTTTATATATTACAGAAGTGAAGCCGGATATTAGACGGTTTACTTTTATTTATCTTACAACAATGGGATTATACATACAGGGTGTCTCAAAAAGATTGAAATGCACTTTGGTTCTTTACCTGTTGGAGATAAGTGGACAATGCAAATTGCAAAAATGTTGAAAGTAAGGTAGGAAATAAGACTACGTTAATGAAATTGTCCTCGCATTCATTTTCAAAAAGTTACACTTTTTAAATTTTTATACGACCCCCTTAGACAAATTGGGTCAATCAGAAAATTTTTATTTTTAATGCAACAAGATCATTAAAAAAACCCCGCATATCTGTATCTATAAAGTCAAATGAATTATGATAAAGGAAAAAATCTGACATATACCACTTTTCCGTACCACGTGAAAGGCTGTTTCATCAGTGAAAATAGGGTTCATAAACAAATTGGCGATGGAAATTGTTTAGATAAAAAGTACTTAATTATTGCAAAAGTACTTAGTTATTGAAAAGTACTTAAGAATCCGTGATTGCATCGTCAGCCTACGCGGAATTCGCAAAAATGCCTCCTTTTTATTATCATCCATTTTATATTTTCTGTGAAATTTACATTTCTAATTTGATATAAGGTCCCAATTCACAATGTTCAATTTTCAATTCAATATAACTCGCTCCATTTTAAAGATACAGATATGAGGGTTTTTTTAATGATCTTGTTGCATTACATGTAAAAATTTTCTGGTATAGAAATTAAAAAATTGTAACTTTTTGAAAATGAATGGGAGGACTATTTCATTAACGCAGTCTTATTTCCTACCTTAATTTCAACATTTTCGCAATTTACATTGCCCACTTATCTCCAACAGGTAAAGAATCAAAGCGCATTTCAATCTTTTTGAGACCCCTAAACACATTGCCCGTTTAAAGACCGTTTTAAGACCCCTAAACACATTTCGAACACTTTAAAAAAAAAAGCTGATTTGGGCAGCACATGCCTTTCCTTATACAATGCAATGAATTTACTACTTTTTCAGTAAAAATAAATCATTATTTCTATAGTAGATATTTATATTCTTTCCAAGATATTGAATTTTCGTCAATCAGTCGTCATTTTCATTGATTCAGCGTGCTTTTTATCCATTTGGCGAGTTTTTCGTTAACTTAGCAACATTTATAAAAGTCGCCAAGTTGGCGACATTCTACCAAATTCGTCGCCAAGATCTCGCCAAGCGTTATGGACGGAGAAATAAGTTATTCTTACAGCAGACTATTGGAGTTCAAATACAAAAGTATTACTCAAAGTTTCTTTTTTCATGAATGGAATAAGCTAGATTCACGAGAATGATGTCACCCAATTTATCACATGGTATTACATATGAAAAGTGAACATGTTTCTCAATAGGAAATATTTTTATTACTTTTCCTATATACATAATGTATAAGGAAAGTATTGTAACGGGGTCGAAAATTCGAATTCGAGTTTTAGACGGGAGAGCAGGTTTCAAGCATCCCTGATCACGAATCGAACACTTTTGAGGTGATGTCTGTGTGTGAAAGTATGTGTGTGTCTGTGAAATTATGTGTGAGTGTGTGAGTGTTAGTGAGACTGTGGAGACGATATCTCACGAAAGAATGGAGCGTTTCGAATGAAATTTGGTACAAAAATTACAATCTATGAATACTGGAAGCCTATTGTTTTAAAATACAATCGAATGTTCAGAACCCCCCTAAATTATCGAGTGAAATTTTGAAAAAATCATCAAAAAATCAAAACCTTTAATAAAGTTACGCAAATGACATTTCTTATGTAATTTTTTCTTAGAAAACGATTGACATAAATTTTAGAACGCTGGCATGAACCGTTCTCGAGATATTGCACATTTTTCAAATACATTTATCAAGAAATCTCATAAATTAAAAAAAAATTAACTATTGAGAAACATGTTTACTTTTCATATGTAATATCATGCGATAAAATTTGTGACATCAGTCTCATGGATCTAACTAGCTCCATTCGCGAGAAAAAATACTTTGAGTAATACTTTTGTATTTGAACGCCAATAGTCATTTATCTGCTGTAAGCATAACTTAATTTTCCGTCCATAACACTTAGCGAGATTTTGGCGACGACTTTAGCGGAATGTCGCCAACTTCGCGACATTTTTAAATGTTGCCCAATTAACAAAAATCTCGCTAAATGGATAAAAATGACGCTAAATCAATGGAAATGACTAATTGAAGAAAATTCAATACCTTGGAAAGAATATAAGTATCTACTATAAGAATAACATTTTTTTAACTGTAAAAGTAGTAAATTCATTGCAATATATTAGGAAAGTCATGTGTTGCCCACATCAGATTTTTTACAAAACAATCATAATGTCCGTGTATGTTGAAAAATTGAAATGAATCATTGATAAATTTAACGTCTTTCCCATGTCCCATTTTTTATTCGAATATAAATAGTCTTCTGAACATCGTATGTAATAGTCTTTTCCAAATTTCATTCTATTTGATTATTGCGTTTGGATGTTATCCTGTCCTGTCCATATATAGAAATCGATGAAAAATGGCTCATTCATTTACAGAGATGCTCTAAACGAGTAAATCTTTTGAAATCCCATCCTATCATAATACATTCCTATTTCACGTGCTATAAATTGCAGAAAACTATTATTCGAAGTATTCGAAAATTATAACCATAGATCGAAGGTGACTTTTCCCCCAAGTGCTTCTTCTCACATCTTGTTGACAATAATTACAAAATACAATGTTTGATCAATAGTAAGACATCCTCGAATGCAACAATTTTAAAAATTTAAATACCAGAATTTATTTTAAACTCTGCAACAATGGCACATATTTACCTAATGCAATAATATGAATGTCCCAAGGCTTAAGTGCTCCGTTATGGCTTGTAATTATTAGCGCTACTCTATCATTGATCTGGTAGATGATTGTGAGTTATAACGTCACCAGCATTAGAGCAGGGACCGGGGACCACTTCAGAATCGCCTTTGGCTGTGATCAAAGTGACTTCCACAGCTTTGGTTACAGTCATCAGGCTAGAGGGCAGAAGTCGGGCTCGTTGGAAATCGTCCACTAACTCGAAAATTGAACAAAAAGAATCGGATGTGGGTAGCACACGACTTTCCTTATATGCAATGATTTTACTTCGTACTTTTACAGTAAAAACAATAGGTTATTATTCTTAGAGTAGACACTTATATTCTTTCCAAGATATTGAATTTTCGTCAATGAGTCGTCATTTTCATGGATTGAGCGCCATTTTTATCCATTTGGCGAGATTTTCATTAATTTGGCAACATTTTAAAAAGTCGCCAAGTTGACGACATTCTGCCAAATTCGTCGCCAAAATCACCAAGCGTTATGGATGACGAAATGCGTTATTAATATAGCAGATAAATGATTATTGGCATTCAAATACAAACGTATTACTCAGAGTATATTTTCGAATGAATGGAACGAGCTAGATCCCGAGAATGATGTCATCAAATTTATTGCATAATATTACATATGAAAAGTGAACATGTTTCTCAACAGTTAATATTTTTTTTTAATTTATGGGATGGATATTTAAAAAATTTTTTTGAAAACTCCCTATATCTAGAGAACGGTTCATGTTAGCGTTCTGAAATTTATGTTAATCGCTTTGGAATGAAAAATTACATGAGAAATGTCTATCTGCGTAACTTTATTAGAGGTTTTAATTTTTTGATGATTGTTTCAAAATTTCACTCCAAAATTTAGGGAGGTTCTGAATATTCGATTGCATTTAAAAACAATAGGCTTCCAGTATTCACGGATTGTAATTTTTGTACCAAATTTCCTTCAAATCGGTCCATTCGTTCGTCAGTTATCTCCGTAGGCTCACTCACACACACACACAGACATAACCTCAAAAACGTCTGATTCGTGTTCAGGGATACTTGAAACGTGCTCTCCCGACGAAAACTCGAATTCGAATTTTCGACCTCGTCACAATACATTCCTTATAGATTTTATTTTTATAAGGAAAGTAGAAATATTACTTTCCCTATATACAATAATTTTCTCAACATGTTTTTCGAACATGTTTCTCAACAGTTAATCTTTTTTTAATTTATGGGATGCATATTTAAATTTTTTTTTTAAAACTCCCTATATCTAGAGAACGGTTCATGCTAGCGTTCGACAATTTATGTTAATCATTTTCTAATGAAAAATTACATAAGAAATGTCTATCTGCGTAACTTTATTAGAGGTTTTGATTTTTTGACGATTTTTTCAAAATTTCACTCGAAAATTTAGGGGGGTTCTGAACATTCGATTGCGTATAAAAACAATAGGCTTCCAGTGTTTACGGATTGTAATTTTTGTACCAAATTTCGTTCGCATCGGTCTATTCGTTCGTCAGTTATCGTCTCCAACGGCTCTCTCTCTCTCACACACACACACACACACACAGGTATCACTTCAAAAATGTTCTATTTGTGATCAGGGATGCTTGAAACGTGCTCTTCCGTCGAAAACTCGAATTCAAATTTTTGACCCCGTCACAATACTTTCCTTATACATTATTGTAAGGAAAGTAATACTAATAGCTTGAAAGTCCAATGATAGAATAGAGAGAAGTTGTAACCTACAAATTCCTTAGCATGCTTCGATATTTATGAAATTTATATATATATATAGAGAGAGAGAGACGTGAAGCCGCGTATTGAACTTCTTATAACTATATCTTACAGCAATGTTGTTGTTGTTGTCGTGTCCCTAACATTACAATTAAGGAAGAATGAGTTGCACTGCTTCTGTTTAGTCTAATGACCCGGGGCACCCGAAAGTAGAAGTCTGACTTCTGCCCCAAATAAGACATTACAACATCCATGCAACCAGGCGGGACTCGAACCCGCAATCTGGCAGCCGAGCCATCACGAGGAAACGCCTGCCTCTTCGACCGCTCGGCCACCACATCGGCTACAGCAATGTGATTATGTAAAGCGAATGAGATTCTTCGACGGCTATTTCGCAATATATATATACCTGTTCTCATTTTTGAGGATTCGCCTAATTTTAATTTTTCTATATGAAAAAAAAGTAGCTGACACCGTCGCTGTTTGACAAATTTATCGTTTCTCGATTTCTAGTTTCTATATTCTTTGCTTTGTACCGCAAAAACTATTGCATATAAAAATATGATACATTTGTAGAAAAAGCTTTGGGAAATACGCTGAAATAAACCGTTTTTCGATATGTATTGTAGTTTAATAAATATTTAAATGTCAAAATCAAAGACAAAATATTTGAGCTGCGAGTTCGGGTCCCGAATATACTAACAATAGCAAGACCACGAATTTTTGCAGGCAGATACCTGCATAGATAATTTTTTGCAGGAAGGAGCCCCTTTTATTAATTTCGATGTAGTTTTGGGGATATTTTATTTTTTATGCACTTCTGAAGTGAACTTAGTTTCGTAACGGGACGTCTAGCGATTTCTCTGTTTCGTACCGCAAAAACTACAGCAGACAAAAGTATGAAATTGAGTCCATTTATAGAGAAATAATAGGGTAACACAATGAAATAAATCATTTATCGATTTAAGCTTTAGTTTGACATGAAATAGCTCATGATCAAGGAATTCAGTTTTTGGATTCCCTGGGCTCAAAAAAATCCCTGCTTTTCTCTCCGTAAAATAGGCAGAGATAGAAAAGAAATTTTTGAAAGTAGAATGTTTAGGAAAACTAGATTTGAAGAGAGCTCTGCGAGTAGGAGGCGAAGCCTTCCGAAGGAGGTTAAGCGAGCGAAGCGAGCACGGGGCGGAGCCCCATAGTAGATTAAAATGTTCCATTAGACTAAGCTGTGTACGCAATTTCAGGTCTTCTAGACATAGGGAAATATGTAAAAAAGGCCATCCAAAAAGTGGAAACAAGCATCCAAACAGACAACCACTGGTCATGAGGAATTTAATAAAATATTTTTTAAATGTTTGATTGGATATCTGATGAAAAATGGATTGCAATATGGCAAAAAAATTTGAAAGTATCAAATAAAATATAAAAAAACTTTTACGTTACTTAGCAAAATGCACCAAAAAGTAAAAATAATTTTTAGCTATCACAACATCCATGGTCATATGAGACTCAAATTAAAACTGAGGTGCGCCCATGAAGGAATTGTATTTGAGCATTAACAGTATTTTAAGGAGCAATAGAAGTGATAATATAGAATTGATGTATATAAGAATAACGGATTGTTAAATCAAAATTATCAAAAAAAAATTTAAATGAATCTAATGTAATCATTCTTATATATATAATTACTATGTTATCACTTCTATCGTTCCTTGAAATCCTGTTTATATTTTCAAATACAATTCTTTTATTTGCTGTTATAGTTTTATTTTTATTCGCACATGATCAAGAATGTCGTGACAGCTAACGTTTACATTTTACTTTCAAGAATGTCGTGACAGCTAATGTTTACGTTTTACTTTTTAGTGCATTTTACTAAAAGCGTGTAACTTATTTTTTTTTTTACAGTATTTTATTTCATGAGAAGATAATGAAGGGTAAAAATGATTGGTTCAAAACGCAGATTTCGTAAATAATCATTCAAGGACATTCAAATTGTCCACCACAAAGAGCTAGGCGTACCCCTATTTGAAAATCGACAAAACTCAAATCTCCCCGTATGAAAGGAATGTTCTGTTTCGAAGCTTTGATAGGCGAGAGTTTAAGGAGAAGATTATTGGATCATTAATATAATTCTGAAAAATGAGCAAATATATTGACAACAAAACCAAAACCAATTGCACTTTTCGAGAGCTAAGGGATGAAGTTTCACAATGACAAATTTAAACCGTACCTTGAAAAGTATTTCATTGGCAACAGCTATTAAAGTATTAAATGCGTTAGAAAAGTATTTAAATGACCAATATACATATTACTTGTTGTGTAAACCTAGACTTCACTCGTTTTAATAATTCGTATAAAAAAACTGTCAACTTAAAATTCGGGTTTCTAGAGATCCTTGGAAATTCATCTGTCTCCCGTTTAAAAAAAACAAAAATAATCCGAGGTTCTAACTGCAACTTTCGAATGAGAAAATAGATTTTTCGCACACCCTTCTTTTCACCTCCAAAAATGAGGGTTTTTTTTTTTTACAAATATTTAAAAATCTATCAAATTGTTCGAGTTTTCCTCTCTTAATCCGCCGTTAATGTTCGATACCTCTGTTTTAAAAAATACCTTCTAGGCCGAGTGAGGACTGTTCCTTTAACAAACATTATCAACGATCACGTTTTAATAGTATAGACATAATAAAAGACAGCACTCAATCACCTGGTATCTGCATAGTCCATCGAGGTGAAATAAAGGGTTTATATATCAGACCGAAGGTGTTGCCACAACATGATGCAATTGCATGGGCATGATGTCTGAAAGAACTGAAAGGAAAATTGCATTGAGCTCATGGAGTTAGAGATGAGATGATTTCTCCCTGATGTATCTCCGCTTTTTTCATTCTGTTACAACTGCTTCCATTCATACCACGTGTGAGTTGGGTTCCTGCCTCATGGATCATGGTAATTCTTGAATTCCTCATAATATTTCAATTTTTCCTCTTTTGGTGCTTGTAGTCTGAGTTTCGGCATTTATAGTAACTTCCCTTATTGCCAAATCTCAAACAAGCATATGTTTGGGTTAATTAGAATTAAATGCTGAGACCTGAAGAGGAATCTAAGTCTGGTTAATCTCCAAAATTAAGCCAATGCGGTTCATTTCTTTTATCGGTATTGTACCGTGGTTTGACTGCTTTGGTAATTTTAATATTTCATAATTACTTGGAATTGGTTATTATTATTATATCTTTATAATATATATATATATATATCTATAATTGAAGCTTTTTATAATTACTTGTAATATATATATATATGTATATATATACCCGAGAAATACCAAAGTAAATTGCTTGTAAACTGAAGGTAAAGGTGAAAAATTGTAAATCAGAAACCAAGTGTAGCACGATGAGCTAGGCCTTTTATAGCTCCCAAGAAGTTTGGAAATTGAATAAATGGAATAAGTGAATATTAAAGGAACAAAATGAATATGAAAAGCATTTCTGAAACCATGTACGTTATCAAGGGCCATACATGTTTCATTAATGCTGATTCTACGTTTCTGTGTACACAACTGTAAAATGTATTACAGAAATAATGTACATGACCCGACGTAGAAGAAAATACAAAGTGGATCAAATACACAAAAAAAATCAATCATGAATATAAAATATTCTTTTACACCAGCTTGTGGCTAATTATTGAAATGAGGATACAAAGTAATATAAAGTAATATCAAAAGAATATAATGAAAATATATTGAAAATATATTTACCCCTTGTACTGTGGTACTTCTGAAAAAGCATGTGTATTTCCAATCATCTCAGAACAGGTTACAGTGAATTTTTTAGTTACTGACTAAGCAGTTTTCGCAAAGCAGGTTAAAGTGAATTATACGATTTGTTTAACTGTTAGAAGAAGACATGGAGATGATGAATTATTTAGAAATGCTAGAGTATGATCTGTATCTATCTATTGTACATATCTATTTAGAAATGCTAGAGTATGCTAGCGTATCTTATATATATATATATATATATATTGTTAAGGTTTTAGGAGTTACAACTTCTCTTTTTTCTATCAATGGAATTTCATATTATAATTTTTAGCCTAGTTCCATGTGCAATTTTTTCTGTTTGAAACTTTTCATCTTATACACTATTCATGCATTTACACCATGTATGTTTATGCAAGGAATAAGGGGATTAGTACCTTAGGTACATTACATATATAATTTATGACATTTAAAAAAAATTAATTTTAGAGTGCTGTTAAGGGATTATTCTCACCAATCTTTCACCGTATGTAATTATTTTTTCAATTGCTTACCTTGTATGCGGAACGCAGGGAAAGATGGGTATTTCATAGCTATTTAGCATCTGTTTTATTTATAATGTTCTATTTCTAATTTTCTCAAGCTTGTCGTAGAGTCAATTTTGATTTCAAATTTTCACTTAGGACCATTTTACCATTGCTCTGCTTCACTTCAGACCATTTCACATTTGCTCTGCAGACCATTTTCAATAAATGATCAAATGATTAATCTCTGGTATTTATAATACAAGTAAATTAAAATTCTTATATATATATATATATATATATATATATATATATATATATATATATATATATATATATATATTTATATATATATATTATATATATATATATATAGATCGATTGAGTTGGAGGAGCGTTACCGGATAGAAATTTCCTCATCTTTGCAATCTCGGTCGTGTTCTCCTGATCCTCTAAATCCCAACTAACAAGCCTCCCCTGGGCGCACCCCTTCTACAAACGATTTGCGTGCGGTGTCGGATGGATCCGAAATGGGGCTCTAGCCGTCACGTGTCATTTTCCCATAGACCTCCTCCCCCACCCCCCAAACATCCTAACATTCGATGAGGAAAAGAGCCTCCTTAATGAATGACAAGTTTGCCAGATTGTGTACATCCGCTTTTCCTCCGATGGTTTTTCGTTACTTGTTGACGAAATCGCAGCTCGAAGCAATATAGTGTAAAAAATGATTGGGTATAAAGCGGCATTAAAGAAAAAAAAAATACGATGTAGCTTCGTGAACACATCGAGCAACATTCTTATAGGGGGAAAAAAGTGCCACCAATCAAATAGTGGCAGCCGAATGAACTGCTAGAGGAATCTTGACACATGCCACACACGGGACGTAAAAGTATTGACAAGCTGGAAGTTGGAAAGATATAACACCCTGACACACAGACGAGTGTATTTTAATAACGTGGATCTGTAAAATCATCTTATTGGATTGGATTTATTATTTATTTTATTTCATGAAAATTGACAAAATTTATTCGAAAAATATATAATATCTCGACAACGGTGCCTGACAGCGTTCTAAAAGTAGTTATGTGTTTTCTTGTGATGTAATGCATTTAATAAGATTGTTTATTTAACGGGATGGACTCTTCTGATTTTCTTGTGATATTTTTTAATTCTAAAATGTAGAAATTAACGACGATTCCATCCTATTTTTAATCAACAGTCTCCTTTATTTCATTCGCTTTGCACACTTATTTGTTTAACTATCTAATTTAGACTTACAAACAGACTGCTTTTACCGCCAAAGATGTCCAAAATGCGTCAATCCATCGGAAACTCGAACTCCGATGATCGACCTCATCACAATCATATTCCAATGTACGCTTTACTATGCATATAGGATTTATGTGCCGAATAGGGCGAAGTGAATTGGTTTCTAAAATTAAAAAACAAGAAAGATCAATCAAACATAAAGCATTGAAACACTTTGCAACTCAAATGCAATTTTTTAAACATCTCTAAAATGCGATACATTCAGCGCTAACATAATCTAAATTATCACACTACTACAATAATGTATTATATTTGAAAACTTAAAACTTCGTCCAAAAAAAATGAACTCTATTCAAATGACATCATCGAAATATAAATCGTCTAGCTCTCTATAAATGAATATTTCATTCATACATTTATTCCAGACTCCAGAGTTCAATAATTTTGCGTGAAAAAATTCAGTCATTCTTATACAACTCATCTTATCTTACAATCACTTATTTACATTCTGCATTCATTAAAATGAGGCTTCGTTGTATAAATAATCAAAATTGGAGGATCATTTAAATTCAAAAATAGTGTCATTGCGTGGGCACAAAATATATACATGCACAGAAAATACGCAAACATAAAGCGGCTTTAGGACGGATGCAACACTCAATATGAATTCAAAAGAACTTTAAAAATCACGATTTTGACACTGAGAAAAAAGGTGGATGCCCTATTTTATGTTGAAGTGGGTCACGCGATCTCTTTATGATATGGGTGTCATTATTATCTTAATTTTTACTTTCCTTATATACATAATGTATAAGGAAAGTATTGTGACGGGGTCGAAAATTCGAATTCGAGTTTTCGACGGGAGAGCACGTTTCAAGCATCCCTGATCACGAATCAAACATTTTTGGAGTGATGTCTGTGTTAGTGTGTGTGTGTGTGTGTGTGTGTGAAAGTGTGTGTGTGTGTGTGTGTCAGTGAGTCTGTGGAGACGATAACTGACGAACGAATGGACCGATTCGAACAAAATTTGGAACAAAAATCACAATCCATAAACACTGGAAGCCTATTGTTTTTATACGCAATCGAATGTTCAGAACCCTCCTAAATTTTCGAATGAAATATTGAAAAAATCGTCAAAAAATCAAAACCACTAATAAAGTTACGCAAATAGACATTTCTTATGTAATTTTTCATTGGAAAACTATTGACATAAATTTTAGAACGCTAACAAGATATTGTACAATTTTTCAAAAAAATTATCAAAAAGTCATAAAATAAAAATATTTCCTATTGAGAAACATGTTCACTTTTCATATGTAATACCATGCGATAAATTGGGTGACATCATTCTCGTGGATCTAGCTCGTTCTATTCATGAAAAAAGATACTTTAAGTAATACTTTTGTATTTGAACGCCAATAGTCGTATATCTGCTGTAAGAATAACTTATTTCTTCATCCGTAACGCTTGGCGAGATTTTGGCGACGAATTTGGCAGAATGTCGCCAACTTGGCGACTTTTTGAAATGTTGCCATATTAACGAAAATCTTGCCAAATGGATAAAAATGACGCTAAATCAATGAAAATGACGACTAATTGTCGAAAATTCAATATCTTGGAAAGAATATTAGTATCCACTATAAGAAAAACCTATTTTTTTTACTGTAAAAGTAGTAAATTCATTACATTATATAAGGAAAGTCATGTGTTGCCCACATCAGATTTTTATTTAAAAAACTAATATACATATTTTGCTGAAATTTTTTTTATACATTTTATGGCATAATTTAAATATTTCCTACAATTTTCGAAGCAATTTGTGAATTTTAACTTTGTTTAAGAAATGTTTAAAACATGAGGTCCCATAGTGTTCAATGTATTTCATTATTTCAAGCCGGGTTCGATCCAAAACTAATTGGGTGATATTATTCATTTACATTCCCATAGGTCCCATAGACCGTCTCAATACCATACTAAAATTTCATTTCGATAAAGTCATTTTTACGGCCGTTATCGTGTGAACGGGAGGACAAACAGACTGACAGAATGACCCAAGTCATAAACACTTTTCAACTAAATTGGGAAGTGTTAAAAGTAAAACAAGTAATAAAGGGGTGGGAGAATGAAAACGGGTATAGGAATAATGAATGTGGAATGCTAATCGAATAAATAACTATTGTGAAATGGAAAAGTGATGGTCATAGAGTTAGAAAGAAGGAAATAATAGAACTCCTACGGATGAAACTCTTGAAAATGCCGTAATGCTTTGAGAATAATATCTAGGCGTCGCTCGTGTTAGTAAAGTAGTCGTTATTGTTTGTGGACACAACAGAAAGGCGTAGTATTGAGTATATGTATTTTTGATTTTTTTTAAATTAAAGGTGCCCTCATGATGAGTATAACTAACCGGTCATTTTTAATAGTTGTAAGACAGAGTACAAAATATATAGGGACATAAAAAAATTAAAAGGTAAAATAATTTTGAATAGGTAGGATAATTCTTTATTGTTTCCATTCTAATTTGCATTGTTCTCATAATCTATGTTTACAAAATGGCCAGTTTAAATAAATATTTTAGACCTTTTGCTCTAGAAATACATACAATGCAGGACTCTTTATCTTACCCCAGCGCCAATTGAATGATTGTCTCAAATGATATGGTCGTTTACTTAATATGAAGTTGAGATTACTTCTCGAAGGTTTAAACTCCCTGTTTTTACCTACATCGTAATAGTCATAAAAATTAGAAATACGGTTAAGATTAAAGATTATAAAATATATCAATGAAATATAAAACAAGAAAGATCAATCATGCATAAGCATTGATTATGAAACACTTTCCAACTAAAATGCAATTTCATTTAAAAATTTCTAAAATGTGATACATTCAGTGGTGATATCTTTTACATTATCACAGTACTACAGTAATTTATTATACTTAAATATTTAAAACTGTATCGAAATATAAATCATCTGATTCTCTATGCAAAATCAAGGAATATTTCATTCATATAACTTGTATTCCAGACTCCAGAGCTAAATAATTTTGCGTGAAAAAATTCAGCAATTCTTATGTAACTCACCCTACAATCGCTTGAGATATTTGCATTCTGCATAAGTTAAAATTAGGCTTCATTGAAGAAATAATAAAAGTTTAGGGATCATTTAAAATCACAACTATTGTAATTGCATAGGCACGGAATTTAGATACACAGATAATACACAGATACACAGATAATATATATATATGTGTGTGTGTGTGTATATGTATTCAAAGTATTGGAATCGTGCCGAAGATCGGAACTCGAATTTTCGAAGGATCTACACGTTTTGGCATTTCTAGAACATGAAAAAACTATTTTTAGGAAGACGTCTGTGTGTGTAAGGGTGTATCTGTGTATATTTCTGTGTGTCTGTGAGGATACTGCATCCACTCTAATTGAAAAACTAATGGACCGAATTCCATAAAATTTGGTAGGTATGTTTTTTCTGAGAAATCCTGATGTTCATTAGATTATAGTACGATTCGTAATAAAAGAATCTGCCTTCTTTGCGAAATGGCCGGCAGAAATTGCCTTTATCCACTCTAGCTAAAAACTTATGGAACAAATTTAACAAAATTTGGTGTATAATATTTCAATAACCTACAAGTGATTTATATACCAAATTTAACAAAATTTGGTATATAAATCATTTGTAGGTTATTCTTGTACGATTCGGGAAAAAGGAACGGGCTACTTTTGCGAAATGGCCCGCAAAAATCGTTAAATATAAAAATAAGACTACGTGTACTCAATTATATCAATTAAATTCCTATTTTATGCGTGATTTTTGACAACAAAAGTAATAAGACTAACCCCATTACTCTAGGACTAGCCGTTCTTGAGATATTCTAGTTTTTTCGCGTTTTCGCTACGCTACCTTTGACAATAAGTCCAGCTATCAAATGAGAACCAAAATTTAAGTTTAACGTGCAAATTCAATGTCACTTAAAATACTTATGACTGTTATTTTGTGCAGATAAACTCAAATTATTATTGAAGAAATAAAGAGAACGTGAATATATGAGTCTGCAGGGAAAGACATGTGCTGCCCACATCAGAATATTTAACAATATTAAAACAATGATTTATAGAAGTGAACGGGGATTATTTGCAGGCCATTTGGAAAAAAATGTATATGATCTATATTTAAAGATCCACCAAATTTTTGTAGAATAAAATGTTCAACAAATTTAAGCTGTGTCCCAAATTTTAACTCTCTAGGACATAGAAAAGTGCATTAAAAATGCCATCAAATAAGTATATCATGAAGAGTTATATAAAATTAAAAAAAAAATTTAAAAGTTGTTATCTACCAAATTTACTTTAAAATGTGAAGCCTCTCTCACATACAAAATGATTAAACTCTTGAAAAGATATTTATTATATAATATATATCTTTTTTCTTTCTGGAGGATATCCCAAAAGTCAGAATTTAATTGAATTTGTTTTTTTCCCTATATTAGATAATTTTTAATTAAAAAACTACTTAATATATTTTACTGAATTTTTTTTTATATATTTTATGGGATAATGTGAATATTTTCTAAAAATTTCGAAGCAATTTGTGAATTTTAAATTTGCTTAAAAAATGTTTGAAAAATTAGGTCCCATACGGTTCAATGTATTTCATTTATTCAATCCGGGTTCAATAAAAAACTAATTGGGTGATATTATTTATTTATATTCCCATAGGTCCCACAGACCGTCTGAACAACATACTAAAATTTCATTTTGATTAAGTCATTTTTACGGCAGTTATCGTGCTAACGGGCAGACAGACAGACAGACGGACGGACAGAATGAACAAAGTCATAAACACTTTTCAACTATGTTGTAAAGTGTTAAAAAAGAATAAATTAAAAGAAATTAATTGAGTTAATGAGTATAAATTGTTAGACAGGAATGAGCAAATAGGAATTTTATCAGAAGTTAGAACGTTTTTATATTTTTCTAACAAGACGTTGGTTTGATTCGACTCGAAAATAGAAATAATTATAAACATACCAGAAAGTAGACTCTATCGATTTCAATGTTTATCGGTTTACGGGAATTGTTAGAAAGATCAAGAAAGTAAATACAATGCAAAATCTTGTGAAATCAGCTAGAGAAATGTAAAGAACCTTGCTGCCCCAACCGGGAATCGAATTCTGGATCGCCGAACTGACCAGCCGACGCTCTACCGATAGAGCTACTGGAACGAAATGGCAAGCTCTTATCATCGAAGTGGACTCTGCATTCTCCACCCTCTCATGTCAGATTGTCGGGCGACTGGCCATCTGACCGACGTCCTCCTGCTATTTTTATCTGAGGTTAGCCTCCTACTACTATTTTTACCGAGGTTAGTAACCTGTGTGGTCATTATTCTCTCCATTTCAAATCAAAGCTTAATCTTCCAGAGGCCACTGAATCCGTACTAGTCATACTAGGGTCACTTTCAGACCTCCGACGTCATTGCACTAACCTACAGGTTTGATTTGTTCAGACGCCATTGTAAAGAACAATGATACCCCAACCGGGAATCGAACCTTGATCTCCTAAGTGGCCGACCGACGCTCTACCGTTGAGCTAATACGACGAAATGGCAAGCGCTTATTGTCGAAGTTGACTCTACAGAAAGACACACATCCTCTATCTCTCGATCTCGTAAAAGCTATCTACACGACACCTCATATGCTAAGATGTAAAAATTCAGAGTGCCTTTGAGTTCTCTATTCCTCCTTGGAAACATTATAGACTCACTCCTGTCAGTCGTAGCGATGGAATGACACTGTTGTGTGCCCATTCTATCTTAGGAAATATTTATTTTTACTTTCCCTAGAATACATGCTAATGTATAGATATAAAGTAATGTATTGGTGGTCATGTAAAGTAATGTATAGGTAATGTAAAGTATTGAAATCGTGTCGAAAATCGTTTCGCAAGTCAAGTTTTTGAAGAATCTACTCCAAAACCCGAAAATATTATCCTTAGCGTGACGTCTGTGTATATGCATGACTGTCTGTCTGCCTCTCTGTGCATGTATCCACTCTATTTCAAAACTGTTCGACGAAATTTCACAAAATGTGGTAGAATCACTTTGGTACATAAATCAAAGCACTTGTGGATTACCCTAATGCTGATTAGATGTTGGTAAGATTCGATAAAGAAAAAACATCTGCCTTTTTCATGAAATGTCCCGCAAAAAATTGTATGTATCCATTCTAGTTGAAAGACAAATCGATCCAATTTGGCAGATAAGTCACTCGTGGGATACTCTGGTGCTGATTAGATTTTGATACAATTTGAAAAAAAAAACTTGCTTTTTTTTTCGAAACGGTTCTAAAAATCGTCAAAATCTAAAATAAAAGACTACATATCCTCAAACGTATTATTTAAATACTTAGTTAATACACAATTTTTGACGACGAAATGACACCAACCCCATAACCCTAGGACTCATCATTCTCGAAATAATTTAGTTTTCACAGAATTTTAAGACGTATTACTGTCGCCTTTAAAAATACGCCCTGTCTCCAAATAAAAATAAAAATTGAATTAAATCTGCAAATTGAGAGTTATTTCAAATGATTATCTGTGTTATTTTGTGCCATTAAACTCAGATGAATGAATTATGAAAGAAATAAAGGGATAAAAGTCCGTAGGGAAAAGCATGTGCTATTTTAGTTCATGTGTAGTATATTGATCTGATTAGGTAAAAAATGAAAAAGTGGCAACGTTTTGAGGTTGTTCAGAAATAGATCTCTTTGTGCCTTTTGCATGTTATATTCCACTCACCATGATCATTAGAACTCTTTATATTTGCATGTTTAAAATTCGACAATCAGATCATTTAACAGACGAAATATTCTACCTATTTCAGGGTATTTTTAATGATGGCGAGTAGAGGAGTGAACGTCCCCCAAATTCATTTCAGTCCAGTCGTGCGTCTTAAATCAAAACCGTGCAAATTGGATTCAAAATGAAGTCCCGATGCAAATTATTAGAACTAGCTAGGAAGAGTTCAAATGAAATGACTTTTTAAAACTCTCATTAGCGTCATTAAACTGTCAATTGGACGGATTTGTGATAAATTTCCCCTAAATGCACCGACTAGAAAGTGTCAACAAGGTCCAACAACTCATCCCAGGGTAACTTTACGCTGCATGAATTTCCGTTTAAAAAGTACCTGGAAGAGAATTTCGTTATCTATTCACATACCACATCTCTTTCTTGTCCAGTTCACTTGTGTCACAATAATAGAGTGTTCTAATAGCATTGGATACATCTGCAAGACAGTAAAATGCTACTGTAAATTCAACACTTTTAATACTTTTTTAAAGAAGACGTATCCACAGTTCTTTTTCAGTGGTTGTTAAAAAAAGATACTGTTTCGTAACTGTTACTGTACCATCTAAATTATATAAGAAACGATTATTAACGTAACATTATTGAAGGTTCGGTTTTAATGACTTTTTCAAAATTTTATTCGAAAATATGGGGAGCCTTCCGAACATTCAGTTGCGTTTAAAATCAATAGGCTTCCAATATTCATCGATCGCTATTTTTGTACCCAATTTCATTCGAAACGCCCCATTTGTTCGTGTGATATCGTCTCCACAGACTCACGGACACGCACGCATCACCTCAAAAACGATCGATTTGAGTTCAGAGATGCTTGAAACGGGACCTTCCGTCAACATCTCGAATATCAATTTTAGACTCCGTTACAATACTTTCCCTATACATTATACTATGTATATAGGGACAGTAATAGGTCAAAAATGATAATCTAGCGTATTAAAAACAGCGGAAGAAATTTCAAATATATTTTCGAGGAATTATAGGTGCCACTTAATTGAAGAAAAATCTACAGTTGCAATTTCTCGGTTCTGCATAGGATTTTAAAATGTCACACGCGCGACTTTTCGATGATTCTGTACTTCTTAACACTTTACAACATAGTTGAAAAGTGTTTATGACTTTGTTCATTCTGTCTGTCTGTCTGTCCGTTAGCACGATAACTGCCGTAAAAATGACTTTATCAAAATGAAATTTTAGTATGTTTTTCAGACCTGTGGGACCTATGGGAATATAAATAAATAATATCACCCAATTAGTTTTTTATTGAACCCTGTTTGAAAAAATGAAATACATTGAACCCTATGGGATCTAATTTTTCAAACATTTTTTAAGCACATTTAAAATTCACAAATTGCTTTGAAATTTTTAGAAAATATTCATATTATCCCATAAAATATATAAAAAAAAAATTCAGTAAAATATGTGTATTATCTGTGTATCTAAATTACGTGCCTACGCAATTACAATAGTTGTGATTTTAAATGATCCCTAAACTTTTATTATTTCTTCAATGAAGCCTAATTTTAACTTATGCAGAATGCAAATATCTCAAGCGATTGTAAAGTGAGTTATATAACAATTGCTGAATTTTTTTTCACACAAGATTATTTAGCTCTGGAGTCTGGAATACAAGTTATATGAATGAAATATTCATTGATTTTGCATAGAGAATCACATGATTTATATTTCGATACATTTTTAAACATTTAAGTATAATAAATTACTGTAGTACTGTGATAATGTAAAAAATATCACCACTCAATGTATCACATTTTAGAGATTTTTAAATGAAATTGCATTTCAGTTGGAAAGTATTTCATAATCAATGCTTATGCATGATTGATCTTTCTTGTTTAATATAGGTGCAGAATTTTATGAAAACAGTTTCAACTCTGTGGGTGGTATTTCTGGGAAAATGCAGCATCTAACTTTTTAATTCCAAAGTGCAGCCTATTCCTTTACGACTCTTTGTGAGTTTGGATATTTAAGGAAATAAATCCTTATACAGCTTTTAAATATCTGTAAATAAAATTTAAATATCTGAGAATACAGCTTTTAAATATCTGTATTGAAATGCTTTTTCAGTAACAGCATTAAAAGTATGTACCGGTTTTGGAGGCATAAAAAAGATTGTTCTTCTTCAGGATAAAAAGACAAAACAATCACACCCGTAAAAGAATGAATTTGTCAATAACGAGTTCCATCACGTAACCTAGAAAAGAAATTGTTGCCAAACAGGAATTCGAAAAGAAAAAAAAACTCGAAGGGGCTGTAGCCGAGGTATCCGCAAAGTAGAATGCGTCATATCACACGGGTATTAGCGAATGGAACAACGGTTTACATAAACATTTAATTTATTTCTACAAACTGCCAACAGTGGTCTATGATAGGTTATTAAGGATAAACACTTGACATTTTAAACATTAAATCCGAACGCGGATCACCTAATGTCGTTTGTGCAGGTCTGCTCATAAGGGGTGAACAGCACTAGAGTGGAGGGACCCGAACTCCAGGAGGGGTTAGAACAGTCAACATTTTATTTGGGGCTAGAGAAAACGTGAAACATTTACAAAAAGTGAAAAAATATCATTGCATTTTATTTGGGGCTAGAGAAAACGTGAAACATTTACAAAAAGTGAAAAAATATCATTGGTATTGCAGAAAAATCAGTGTCAGCCATGTACTTCTTCAAATTCGATCGGCATACCTGAGTGTCCCCCCCTCCCCCCTTTTTTTTCTCGCACCCGAATTTTATAAAATTTTGAACATTTTCTACGTAAATGTTCCGATATTTTGAAATAAAGTTCACATTTTTGTCTATCCTTGTTTCCATATTTTCATTATATTACAGCTGCCCGATCACTATTATTTGCCCTTTTATTTTGTAGATCAGTCAGAAACACATGATTTGAGTGGTCAAGCACACGTGTAGCTCCTCTGGCTGCTGAATTACGACTGCTGGAATGGCGCGAAAAGTGGTAATTTTTATCTTATCTCGCGTTCGACTGAATTCCCTTCTCAAACGCGTCGCCTCGCTGAGTCACCCCACATAATAAGCGTACATCCTTAACCTAATACTTGATATCATTGCCGTCTCTCCCCGGATATTACAGGCAGGGCTACAATCTTGCCCTTTTGATTGTCTTACCCGATCCGCCGACATGGCCCTCATACCAGGTGCGGACAAAGACGTAAAACTCCGCGGAGGAATGAAAAAGAAAAATATTCATAACTCTATCTCAATGAAATTGAACATAAGTGCCATATGATAATATAATTAGAGAAATAAAAAATCATGTTACGGCAGACAGTTTCGAATCCTTTTATTGCTTTTGCCTTTCTTCCTAAGTCTATTCTTTTAATTTATTCAAATTTTCATTTGGCAACATTTCCTTTCTGGGTCACGTGGCACAACTATATCTATATATTAGCAGTTGCGTTTTTGCTTTTTCTGGTGCTACGAGATAGCTCGGTCTCCAAGAATTTTTTTATTGTCTCCAAAACCGGATGATACTTTTGATACACTTTTTTGCTGTGACTAACATTTTATGACAGATTACTAAGTACCAGTGAGGCCCGTAAGTCATTTAAAAAACGGATTCATTCATGGGATATCTGTAATAAAAGACAACACTGTAATAAAAGACAACACTCAATCATTGTGTAGTCATAAGACAAAAGGAGGTATAATATCTATTGTAGAAAATAAGTTAAAAATGAATCCAAAGTCCGGCTTCGTTTTCAGTATCTAAGATCAATTAACGTAGAACTCCAGAATACTGCTCTTTATATATAGATTTTAAGAGAGATTAATTTCGACAGTAAGTTAAGAGCATTTTTATAGCTTTTGAATACATGTTCTGGCGTGAAGAAGGTACTGTTGCGAACTCGCAATTTTCTCTTTGGCGCCCCCTCTTTTATCTGACTGGAAAGCCAGACGAAGAAAATACAGTCCACGACGTCAGCATGACTTGGGGATGACGTGATCCCAGGGTTTCCAGGATTTACCAGTTAGAAGAAAGGTTGCCTCATTTGGCGATGTATCGTCTATGTGGTAACATTTGACGGCTTCCAGAATGTTCCTGAAACTTCTCGATAGAACGATTATTCTTTGAGATATAGAGATTTCCAGAAGTTTCTATGCAGAGAATATAAAAAGGACACACTTATCCGCTGCAGTGGAGTTGACACAAACGACATTGACACGGACGGGACACGAACTATATTGGACTGTGATTTTTGTCAATGTTTTGATAATAGTAGCTGCTGTGTTGTGAAAGTATTTTTGTCAACATTTTGAGAATAACATCGATTATTCTGTGAAATGAGTGGAGCATTTAAGTGCTGTTTGATTTATCCTGCATATACGCCCACGATTCTAGACGATGCGTTTCGTAACAGTACACAGTGACGGCCCATTAAATACTTTCTAAATTTCACTTTTCATTTTCACGACATTTATGCCTAATTTCTCAGTGAAATCAATTTGCGGTTCCTTCGAGCGTAGAACGAAGTGAAAAATACGTTCGTTACACGCACAAAGACTTTCCGAAGCTCGACCATTTCATTTATCACGAATAAATAGTGTTTGATGAACGCTGAAAGGAAGTACTGTAGACACACGTTAGGGTGGTCATCCAGACCTGAACAGGATGAAATCGATGAAAAATGAATGCATCCTTTAAACACTCCCAAATAAGCGAAACTTGGGATAATGCTCCCTTGCAGGTAGCACACCACCATGGACCCGTTTCGGGGTTGTTAAGCACTGTTAAAAATGTTCGTCCAAGCGTTGCATTTAAAAGTGCCTACCCATTTTCGCGTAATATTACATTACGAAGTCGGGAAAACTGTGCAGCGAGAATATGATTCACCCTATACTCGGTTGCTAATGGAATTTCCAAGTTTTGACGCAGACGAATTCCCCGCAATCTGTAAAACATAGTACAACTCACTGAATTCAGACGCGAGGATTTTCGGTTTATGCAAAAGCGAGGCGATTCACTCCGGACAAGCTAAAAGCTGTTAAAAAAGAATTTGAATTTCTGCAGCGACAAGGAATTTGTAGACGGTCTGGAAGTCCATGGGCAAGCCCCATTCACGTCGTGCCAAAAAAAGACGGTGGTTTTCGTGTATGCGGTGATTATAAAAAGCTAAATTTAGTATCAATCCCAGATCGATACCCCATGGCTCATATATATGATTTTGTACAGAACCTCGAAGAAAAAAAGTATTTTCAACGCTGGATTTGGTACGTGCATACTACCAAATTCTGGTGAACCCTGATGATGTCCCAAAATCAACAGTGATTAGGCCGTTCGGATTGTCTGAATTTCTGTTTATGCCCTTCGCTTTATGTAATGCTGCTCAAACCTTTCAGAGATGTATGCATGGAGATGTTTGCATACGATCTGGATTTCTGTTTCGTATATAAGTGAGTTGCCTTTCTTAAATAAGGGGTGCATACTTTTGCACGCCAATGAGTAGGCAATACAACTAATACCATTTTTAGTACAATGGGCATGAAAACTTTTAATAGTGCCAACTTAGTAACATAAGATAGACAATACCTGCAATGACAAGAAAACTTGCTATATACCATCCTTTCGAGAACCCCTATGAAGACCAACTCCTTCACCACTACCCTGCAGCCGGCTTCACATTTCTTATGAAACAGACGAAGCTCGAGCTGCAACGACACCATTCATGGGCGAGTTCTATGTGACTATTTTCAAAAAGATTAAACGCGGTACAGTGGTGTCGATATCAGTGACCCTTTTGAACTGAGTTCAATACCCGTCACTCCAGAAAGGAGAGCGCCAATAGCCGTCCATTATCTCGTCTATCCTTAAACTTAGATTAGAGGACAGAGCAATACTCTGGACGAAAAGGGTTCCAAATCCCCTTGCGACCGACATAGGATCCTCATCAAGAGCACAGCGCCCTCTGATGTCTCCCTGCCACCCCCTTCATTAATGACCCCCTTTAAAACATATCCCACTTCGTCGCCTCATTGGTCGAGCATTATGTCCAATTACATCGGATTAGCGTCTGAACCGATATCAGAAAAGGGGGCTCCGTAATTGGAATAGTCGAAGAGCGTTTCGCTGGAAACTATTTTTTTTTCGGGACTGAAAATATCCTGAAATTGAGAAAACTGTTTTCGGGAAAGTTTCACGCCAGGTAATCACCAGGCTGCGTTCTTCAACTTTTCGGAGAAAGTGTTGCAGAAGTCGCGCTTGAAAACAAATCGAAATAGCAGGAGTCCCAATAAGAGCAATTTAGATTCATTTTTATACGGGTAAGATTAGAGAGTAACAGTTTGGTTCTCCAGGGAAAGGAAAAGGAAAATAAAGAAGCCTGCAAAGAATTTGTGACTCGTTTCTTAATGATTCAAACGTTAAAGTCGGTGGCGGATCATCTAGGAGTGGGACGTATAGTGACCGCTCCAGACGGCAAACAAACCTCATTAATTTGGAAAATTATTAAAAATATTTAGAGTGTAAGTATTTATTTGACTTTCTCATTCATTCATATTTCATAACACTTTAATCACAACTATTACCGAAAGTTTCTTTTTTTAAGTTTGCAAAAGGATGCATGTGCCTTATCCATGCCGCTAGAAATTATTGTAATTCCTTTAACAACCATAATAGTTTAAATACATTTCATAGTAGTAATGCAGTACAGTAGTAATTCCTAGTAATTCAAATGCGTCCATCTCCCCACATCTTATACACTCTACCATCGCTGCCCTTCTTGTGGTTTTTGGTAATGAATTGCTGGCTTGCATTTTACTGTATTGAACTGCTGGCCTGCCCTTTGCTGCCTTCCAACTCAAAAAATCTTTGCTAACGCTTTTTAAATGTTTATCCAACAGACGATAGAGAAGTAGGATACGTCGCCAAAATCAGCATCCCATTTTGTCTGTAGAAAATTTTAAATGTGCCGATGATGTAAACTCCTATTCGTTCACAATAATTGCGATAAGTTTTCGAGACCTTTTCAAAACCAAGAGATTTGACACAAAAGTTTTCATGATAAATGAAGTCATTTCCTTAGCTTTTAGAATGCTAGTTCCTTTCATGGTTTATTTCCAAGGGACATTGTTAAAGTTTAGTAGAAGTTTTTAAAGCTGGACCTCAATCTTTCAATGCATCGAACAGACAGGACATAGCTGGTGGACATAGCTGGTGGACATAGGTGGACATAGCTGGTTCGCTTCTTTCAGTGTGCAGTTCTGTAATTTAGCAATTTTTCTTAAAAAATTAAAGCAAATTTCATCAACATGACAAATGCTTTGTCAGCGACTTACACCAATCAATTCGTGCAATCGTAAAATAACGAAAATATTTTACGCCGAGAAAATATATCCAATACATAAAATAATATATCGAATATATAAATTTATATCCAAGTCTACTTCTTTAGAATATTGATCTCATCACTCTTTATCTTGTTGTAAATTTTTTAATCAGCTACCACTCTCTTGTCCTTTTTATGGACACTGCGTATAGATGGCGCTGCTCCTTTTTCACTTTCGTCCTAGCTCAAGTAGTTGCCATATGCACAGAATCAAATTGTACGTGTGTCTTAGTTGTTGTTCTGTAATGTACTGTATTAACGTGTTATTAAAAATGTGTGTATAGTAACGCCTCGTTATGCTTTGCTTCCTAGTCCAATCTATACCCAAACCATAAATCAAATCATACCCCTACTTAGATACCTATTTTAGTAGCGTAAAAGGGCATCTTTGTGAAGGTATCTATACTATATCACAACTAGGGTTGCAACATCCCAAGTAATTCAACATTTTAAAATAATTTTAAAATTTTTCCATTTTGAAGTTCACAATGTCTCGATCAAAAAATGTTAAAAGTTATAGATAAAGTATCTATATAAAATCACGTTATCAAACACTTTAACCTAAAAAAATTCGGATCCGAAAATGCAAATACAAGTAATTTAATCGAGACCTTATTTTTACATAATAATGTAGCCTCAGTCAAAATTACCTCATCAAAAGACATCCATGTGGGTTATTCAATAGGCAACAGATCCTTTCGATAGGAGGGTCCAGAACGAACTTGACAGTGGCATTAAAAGGAGAGAGGCGGTAACCTTGGCGATTACCTTGAAGTAAAATAGGAATCGCAAGGATTTCAGATACTGTATGAAAAAATATTTTAACACAGTTTCAACGTACTTGATCGGTGCCACTGCAGATACCAATATCCACGAACCAGTTTCGCGTTTATTACGCGCTCGTCAGCATGGAATTACCGATATCTGC
Source organism: Amaurobius ferox (assembly GCA_951213105.1). Classification (NCBI taxonomy): domain Eukaryota; kingdom Metazoa; phylum Arthropoda; class Arachnida; order Araneae; family Amaurobiidae; genus Amaurobius; species Amaurobius ferox. Next base: position 10,167,248 of record OX578137.1, on the reverse strand, counting down.
AATTACAACAAGAAACTTGCCACACATTTGGCGAACTTCTATGGGAATTGACACTTCTTTATCGCTATCAAACTGTCATTAATAAGAACCAGAGTATCAGAATGTCGAGTATCGTAATTCATGCCTACGCCATGATGCCAAATGTTAGCTCATAATGGTTTTCCCGTGTACACACTGTCTTATGTCTGCCACCTTTCCACAAGTGCACGCCGACACCTAAATAGAAACGGGATTTATGACTGGATTACACAGGATGCCTTTATTTTATGGCCTCAAGAGGTTTTCTACGCAGCTGAACTCGCTTATTTTTTCCAGGTGAGGGAGACCCTTTCAATGAAGAGTGGCGTATAAAATATCTGGCAATACGTGCATTCGTTTCTATGTTATTCGCGCCACTTTATCTGCTACACACACTCCAAAAATTTCAATCTCGAAAATATTTCTCCAAAGTTGTTGGAATTAGGGCCGGAAAAGACCCCTTGAGGTCATAAGGCTTGAAACATGAGATGCATTTCCTCCGATATACGGGGTGTTTCAAATTAAACGTGGGGCATTTAAACTTCTCTGTGGGAAAAACGACCGGGCGAATCGACAAGAAACCCAAGAAAAATCATGAAAACAGAAGTGTCTAGTAAAAAATAAATAAAATAATTTGAATTTCATAAATTTTATTCTTTTTTATACCAAAGCATAAAAGTATGTCTTTAAAATCACACTAAAATTCTACATAGCAGTATTTTTCTAAATAATTTGATTATACAAGGGGATTTAAATGAATCGTTAGGTGTTTAGACCTTTCTGTAGGAAGAACTACTGGACAGATAGCAACATGCTTTTCTGAGTATGCGGTTTCGAATTCTGAAGAAGAAAAAATAATTCAAATTTCGGCCGCAAGGAGTGAAATTGGCTGCTACTGTCCCCGTAATTTAAATATTACGAAGTACATCTTACAATCTCGCCTATAAAAGGAGTCACAAAGCCTTTTTTCATAAATCCACGACTAGCGCGAAGGGTTCTGAAGCTCATCTTACCCTTCCTTGTTAAACACTTCTATCTTCTTCTTCTTCTAGCAATGCTTCTGCTGCAGTTAAGGCATTTCGGCAGCTAAAAGGTCTACGTAGAGGTCCATTCACCATTTGTGAATCTCGGAACTCTTTTGCCGTTATTTGTCAGCTAAGTCAAACCCTATATACAAGTTGCGGGGACTGCGACGGCCAGTTTTACCCCCGACGACCGAAAGTTGAACTATTGTTTTCTTCAGAAATCGAAACCGCTTATTCAGGAAAGTATATTGTTACGAAACGCATCTTCTAGAATCGTGGGTGTATACACAGGATACAAAAACGGGTCCAAGTTTCTCGATAACTTACGTTTATTCACAAGCACAAAGTAAACAGGAACAGTATACAATCAAACAACACTTAAATGCTCTACTCATTTCACAGAATAAGCTATAATACTCGTATTCTCAAAATACTGGAGAAAACAATTTCACCAAACAACTGCTACTATTCTCAAAACATTGACAAAAGCCACAGTTCACTATAGCACGTATATTATCAACTCGTCAACTTCACTGCAACGGAGAGGTGAGTCCTTTTCATAGGCTATCTATAAAAACTTCTGGAAATCTCTGTATCTCAAAGAGTAATCATTCTATCGAGAAGTTTCTGGAACATTCTGGAAGTTGCCAAAGTCGCCAAATGGGCGATAAATCGCCAAACCTGGCAACACTTCTTCTAACTAGAAAATCCTGGAAACTCTGAGCTCACGTCATCCTCACGTCATGGCCTGTCTTTTCTTCGCTTCGCCTTCGAGACAAACGAAAGAGGAGGCGCCAAAGAGAGTAGTGCGCTTTTGCAACAATATGTACGAAATTGGGTTGCAATTTGTCCAGTGGTTCTTCCTACAGGAAGGTATAAACACCTCACGATTCATTTGAATTACTTTGTATAATCGAATTTTTTAGATAAATACTGCTATATAGAATTTTAGTGTGATTTTAAAGACATACTTTATGCTTTGGTATAAAAAAATAATAAAATTTATGAAATTCAAATTATTTTATTTATTTATTATTAGACACTTCTATTTTTCATGATTTTTTTTTTTGGTTACCAGAAAATATTTACTGACTATGGGAAAATGGAAACAGGACCGTATAGATAGAAACAAAATAATTTAGGATTTCGAGTGAGAGTAGGACTGGAAGAGCTGAAAACAATTATTCTGAAGTTCCCTTAATATTGCACTATATTTAAACTATTTTAATATTTCTTGGATTTAAATTTATTTTATTCTAATATTTAAAAATAGCTAATTTCTATTGTTACTTTAACTTCGAAACACTGTCCTTAAATGGAGTGCTTTTGATGGGTAAATAATGTTTCGATGTATCCTCCGGAATCGTGGGTGCACGTTCAGGATACAAGAATGAGTCCTAATTTCTGGATAACTAACGCGTTTAAACAGGAGCCCTATGCAGCAAGTACCTCGATAACTATCATCACTCGACTGCCATAAACAATAAAACAGCAAATACATGTTCCACTTATTTCACAAAACAGTATGTTACAGTTCAATGTAGTTCGTATCACGCCAACTCCTCTCCAACTCAGGGATGACTCCTTTTATAGACTCTCTGCAGAAACTAAAAGAGGTTCGCATCTCGTAAAATATTCGTTATATCTGGAAGATCCTCAAACATTCGAAAAGTCGCAAAATTGGCGATACATCGTTCAATCTGGCGAACCCTCTAAACTTCATCATATGGCAATTCTAAATTCATGTCAGAGAAATGGCTGCCTCTAAAGGAGTTTTCCCGTCTGGTTTTCAAAAGAGACTCTAGTGATTTATTTTCCACGCTGGTAATAATACTTTAAGCATTTGCCTTGCATGGGTGATACAGCCCTGCGGATGTAACCTATTCAGGTCGTGTTAAAATACGTATTTTTTTTTTTTTTTAAACATCAAATTCGAAAATATTCCGAAGAAGCAATACTTTCTACAAACTGCGGCTTGAGAAAGTAAACGTTTCTAAGACGATCTCATTTAAATCCCATTTTACAAGTTTTTACAATACATACTGCTGTCCTATTTTAGAATATTTTTCTCGATCCGCGTTTCACTGGAAATGCTTCGATGCCAAACCTTGAAATATAATATTGTCTAAAAATAGGAGTTTTTGTGGAATCCTGAGAGTTTTGCAGGTACCTCAAGGGGGGATTTACATTACCGTGTTTTTTGTCCCCACACCCTGAGTGGGGAAAAATGAAAATGCAAACCGTATGCAAATTTACTCCGTAGGGTCTTCTAAAAATAGGGGGGTGGGGGTGCAGACAAGATTCTGATGGTCGGTTTCTGGTTCTTGCAACCCGTTCAAAGTTGAATAAGAGAGACATGCAGGGGTCTTGTGAAACATTATCTTAAGACATTATTTTAAACTTTACGTTGGCAGTTCTTTTAAAAAAAACTAGCACAACGGGAAGTTTCAGATTTTAAAATCTAGTCCGTCACATCTAAAAGGCTATTTTAAAATATTTTTTTGCACTACAGGTAAAGTATTGTGGAGATTATTTTTACTGACCACAATACAAGGAAAGTATTGTGGCCAGTAAAAATTCAATTTTTACAAACCATTCAATTTTTATGTATGTATACGTTTTGAATATAATCCCAAATCTAACTACGTTATCGGTGAAGTTATTTCAGCTTGAGATATTTTTGTAGTGCGCAGTAAACCGTTTAACTGAGACCCTGAGGATTAAAATGGCTCCGGTAGAAGACGTTAAAATAAAGGAGGACGTAAAATAATTAACTCTATTGTAATTGTTAGAACAACTTACTACTGGATAGAGCCCCCAAACATAAATAAATGACGAAAATTCAACAGCAATGAAAACGCGTGGCAGGAATAACGGCGTGTCACCGACTAGCCATACGACAAGCCGCATAACTGATACAACGCTGATCACAACTATGTAATATGACAAAATTCCAATTCAATCATTCTCACGCCAAGCATTATCCGTGTGATATGGGAGATAGAGCACGTATGAAAATATCGTTTATAAAATGTTATTCTCCGGGGAAAAGTAGTGAAATGATTACACTTATAACTGAGCGAGTATGCATTTGATTGTCGTATTTTTTTAAGAAAGGTAAAAACGATTGGCTGGCAGCTCTAAAGTCGTAAAATGGATCCATCCAATTAATCATCGTTTAGGATATACAAGTTTCGTTGTAAACGTTGAATGATTGCGCAATTTGGGGCAAATAATGAAAGCTTGACCTTGCCTTCATCCCTTTCAGTATGTACGTAGATAGAATGATTTTTCGGACGGATACGCAGAATTTAAAATCTTATCATAATCTATTATACTGGTATCTATGTATCTTGTGTGGGTAAGCAGTATTTTCATCTGCGTCCTATTTGCCAGATATATTGTTGTTGTTGAGACCCAGATCGTCCGACCTACCAGAAAAGGTGGAAGGTAACGCCAGATGTATTGTAAAGTATTTCATTCTATATAATGACAATGGGAATGACCATGCAATTCACTTTTGTGTGAATATTCCTATCATTAGTATAGCAACTGCATTAGGCGTGCCGTCGCGTGAAAACCACGTATAGATGATTTACATGCACGCTACAATCGCCATACAAATGAGAAGGTCGTCCGACAGATATGATTTCAGAAAGTATGGCCACACAATTGACTTTTACAAGATCGCAGAGTCCACTTTGGCGATAAGAGTTTGCAATTTTGTCCCAGTAGCTTAACGGTAGAGTGTCGGCTGGCCCGTTTGAAGATTCAGGGTTCGATTCCCGGTTGGGGCAGCAAGGCTCTATAAAATGGCGCCCCAAAATAATCAATCCTGTAGGTTAGTGCAAAGATGTCGGAGGTCTGAAAGTGGCCCTAGTACGACTAGTACGGATTCAGTGAACTCTGGAAGATGGAGCGTAGATTTCAAAATTAAGAGGAGGATAACGACCACGGAAGATACTAACCTGGGTTAAAATAGTAGTTGCAGGAGGCTAACCTGAAGTAAATATAGTAGAAGGTGATCTGTCAGATGATCAGTTGCCTGCCAATATGACATTAGAGGGTGGAGAATGCAGAGCCCACTTCGACGTTTAGAGCTTGTAAATCCTTCCCAGTAGCTTAACGGTAGAGCGTCGGCTGGCCAGTTTGGAGATTCAAGGTTCGATTCCCGTTTGGGGCAACAAGGCTTGGTATTCAATAGTATAGTGGTTGCGTCACAGAAAAACATACAAGCCTTTTTGTTCACACTACGTCATATGACGTCACATGAAAACTATCTAGTGGGAAATCGTTAAGCAGGTGCATATAACTAGAACTATTCAAGACAATTTCCCACTTAAACCATGATAACACCTTTTTGGACTGTATCTCTACTGTTATTTAATCCGAGCGCCTCCTTTAAGATGATTAATGGCTGTGATGAAACACTCACTACAGCTATCACGAGATGGATTTAAATTCTTTTCCCAAAATATCCGAGAGGCGATGAATTAAGATACAGGGACAAAAAACGATCCTATTTTCCCTCGAAAAGCCGAAGTCTAATGCCTAAATGGAAGATTGCGTGCTCCCGTATCCGGCTGAGGCTTTTGCGAGCCCCCAAATAAAATTCCTGCCGCACGCCGAACACGCTGAGCAGACGATGTTACCATTCTTTTTTTTTTCCTCTCTTTCTCCTGTAGCTCATTGTTATTTATTAATCCTGTTAAATCCATGCGAGGAAGATGATCGTTTTTGTCTTGCTTGTCATCTTTGCGTCTCTTTTTCGCTCCTCTATTCAATTTAAACGAGGAGAATCTGAGCTTTTTTTCCCTCATCAGTCGTCGTTTGGAACTATCATGGCACTTTTTTTCACGACTTTTAAGGGTGTCCTATAATACTAGTTCCTAACCTTTTCAGAGAGGATTGTAATATGTAAAAAAATCAGGTTTTACTTGCATTCTTTACCAAGTAAACTTTGGATTTCACTCTCAGGAGTTTCCCAATTTTAACCCACTCGCCCCTCTTAACGTCATTTGAGGTTCACTTTAGTTGAAAAAAAAAACCCTTATTTAAAGATTCCTTACCTTTTATTTTTCATATATGGATGTGATAGGGATGCTATTCCACCTTCTGTTACCTTCATCTCTAGCGTCAGATTTGTATTCGGTCTGACACACATCGTAAGGTCTAAATAACCTTTCGATTATTATTTCCCCGAGTTTTCATTGTAATTTATATTTACTTAAACTAACGATCTTAACGGGTTCGGTTATTAGACGAATCACCGACCTAATCTGCATTGTCTGCGTTCCTACGGGAGAGTATGAATCAGTTTCAGATCGGAAGAGTTGAGTTCTTCGTTCTTGTCGTGGCCTGGTCTTGTCTTGAGAGAGTACGTAGAAGGAAAACCCAGTGAATAAATACAACGATAACTAGGAAAGGTCTAGTATTCGGGGTTTGGCCGTGATAAAAAAATGCCAGTGGAAAGCATAAATGTTTTAGAATCGCATCCATTTAAGAGTGATCACCAGGTCAGTTAATGGTAGTATCTTGTATATATTATAAATTATTCTAGACGTGTGTCATAATAATTATTGTCTATGTCACCAATTGCTTTAAAGAGCCAACTACTGTTATTTCTGAAGTGCACAATAAATTCAGTTTGATTGACTCAGTGCAATCCTGTGTTACTGCCCTTGGACCGAAAGATCTGAATATCGATGAATTAAGTTTGAGTTAAATCACTTTTAACATATCGAAGATCCATCCTCAAGAACGACCTCCAATGAGGATAACGAGGCAACGAGGTCTAGGTAACGAGGTCTTTGCAAAATATTGAAAACGAAAACCAGTGCCGTTTGACGTGTGACCGGAATGTTTGACGTTTGTCTATCTACTTTTGAGAATATACACGTCTTGTTTACCAGCATAATCCACTTATGAGGAGACAAAACCTTTCTAAGACGTTAGAATACAATACATGCAAGCGTATGTCATTTTTCTTCTCTCTAAATAGATATGCCCTCAAAGACTTCTAAATCCCAAACCTTTTTAAATATCTTTACCCGTATTTGATGAAGAATATACTAAAAGGATCATTATTCTTCTGTGTAATGTATAAATGCTTTTAAAATATAAAAATCAAAATACCGATATCATAATCCCTGTTTTTATAATGCCTAAAGTAAACTATCGTTGATGGGAATTATATATATATAGTTAGATCTGAAGAGTGACCGTCTTGGTGTACTAATCGCCTGGTTAAGTGACCGCTTTTTCCATTTTCGTATAGCAACCAGTTTTTTCAGTTTCAAGAGTGGTTACTTTAACCAGGTTTCTCTGTATATTCATTTATCAAGTGAAAGTCTATGTTTCCAGACAATAAAACACCACTCAGTAAGAGAGTTTAGCAAAGGATAGACGAGGCAGGCGATCCCCATGACATAGTTCTTTTCTCCAGAAATGAGATTCTCAAAACATGGAAATGAATGGTGTCACAGTTTTCTGAATAACACTTTTCTAAAACTTGCTATTTTCAATGTGAAGAATTGGATTATTTCTGCAATAGTGACCTCACTCTACATTAGTGCTCTCACTACAGAAGTGGTCTCACCTCATATTGCTCCATATTCGGCCTTCTGGCACTTTTCGAATTCAAATTAAAGAGAAAGACACCGTAAAATTTCAATTATCAAGATTTCTGGACCGAAATTGTTGATACTTATTCATTTTTTAATGAGTGAATTTCAAGCTTCAAAGTAGGATGAACGATCCTTATTTAATGTTGTCATTATATAAAAAAATTTCTGAATTATCTTTTGTCTCTCTAAAAATATTCATGTCAGTGTTTGCTCTAAGAGTGTGACCTTCATTCTGTTAGTTATTTTTAATGCTAATAATTGCATCTCCCGAATTATCCAAGTTTTTGTTTCTCCGGAACCGTTTGATGTAATTCTGTTGAAATAAAATAAATAAATGAAATTCTTTAGTTTTTTTAGTGAAAAAAGTGCATTCTGCTATCGATTCACATAGATTTCTGTGCTTTTTATTTGGGTTAAAACAATGCACAATACGAAATCTGTCGGCGAGAAATTTTAGAATAAATAAGCTTTAAACCGCATTCTATTTAATTAAGATCCTATTTAGTACGCTGCATAAATTCAAACTTTCAATTCTGCTCATGGGTGCCCATAGAACTTTTCTCAGGTGGGAGCAAACCATTCATGTAAGTGGGGCAAACTCAAGGATTAGACGTGCAATTTAAAGTGATTAGTTTGATACCCGCTTTTGTGGCATTGAACATCTAAGGGGAGTAAGTACCCCCTCTTGCCCTCCTCTATGGGTGTCGATGATTCTGCCCAAACTAGTCCAAACGTTTTTTTTTTTTTCAGCTAAAACCTAACTCACAAAATATTACAAGCTTATATGTGAATTTCCAAAACCGCAACTGGCGACATGCCTGTTTCAGTCTTGCTCTTCACCGGTCGAGTCCTTTGACAAAGACAGATTGGTCGAAAACAGATCTAGGAAGACCCCAAAGTCTCTCTTTCTCTTAAAGTTCCATTGTTCAAAAGCCGCTCGGAATTTTATTCTCGGGGATTTCGTCTGCCCGATCCATCATCCTCCGGTGCCGAAAACCGAAAATTAAACAACTATCAAAGTAATGACTCGTTTTTATTTCTCTCGACTCATTCCGGTCCACGCGTTCGCCATTCTCTCTCCTTCCCAAAATAATTAACGCAGGGACCAAAAATGAAGCACAATGACAAAATGGCGGGAGTTAATTTTCCAGATGACAAGATGAGAGTTAATTAGATTGGGAGAAGTTCTCAAAAGGAGGACCCAAATAGGGAGCAAGCGGGCACTTGCCCCAAGGCGGACACTTGTCCCGAAATGTCTTAATTTCTGCATTCATATTCCGATCAACAGGTCGCAGTGATATTTAAAAGTGACATCATGGCGAGAGGAAATTTTCTCCTCAACCGCAGAAGCAATCAGGCGCTTAATTAATAGATCTATTGGAGCACAAGTCGCCGATGTTTCGATGCCATTCGGTTCGTCATCGTCTTTTTGTATGCATGTTCTCTGCTTGTTGCTTACGTATTCAGCCCGATCGTCGCCCACATGATTAGAACGCGTTTGACAGTTAACACAAAGGAGACTTCGCAGAACACGATTAGAAGTGTCCCCGCGAATGCCCTTCATATGCCTCGCAGCTTTGTTTTAAAACCTAAAAAGTATAGAAAAAGTGCTTTTCACATTATCCGTCGAGTGCTTTTTTTACGATGAGTAATTATTTTTAATTGCCTTTAATTCTATTTTGAGCGAAATAATTTGAGTGAAATACAAATCATGCGTGCTATAATGAATGAAGTTGTTTAAAAGATTTTCGTTCGGGTCGATTTTTTACCTCCTAATATCGGTCTACGGATATAGCAGTGGATAAAAAAAAATAACCTTCAAGAATCAAATGATTGATAAATGGAGAATCATTTTTATTATAATTAAACAGCTGTAGAAATTCTCATAACAAGTTTTATGCAGTTGGCCTCGGGGATACTTAGAGGTTTGGTCGCCAAGAGAAAAAAAAAATATTGACTTCCTACAAAATAAAACTTTTTTCCTGTGTACAAGATTCCCAGGAAAGTTCTTAAGCACTCCAATCCTTTGAATGGAAAGGTCCTTGAGTGTGCACGTTAGGCCTATTTATAGTAAAGTGGTCCTATGCGATCGAATAAAGGGAGTGCAGGAAATTTTAAAAAGTTAAAATAGCGGATTCGGTAACAAAAACAGACAATTACATATTAATCAAGCATTGTCTAATTCGGTATTTCTCGATCTTCTGTTCTTCGCATACCCTTGGAAATGACGATATAACTGACATAGATAGTTAAAACTATAGTTATAGTATAACGATGGGACAGGGGGTTCCGCCTCCTCTTCGCCAACCCCCGTAACTAGCTTCGCGAGTCGGGAGGCTTGACCTCCTACTCGCTGAGCTCGCTTAGCTTCGCAGGCGGTACGAAAGAGCTATCGTGCCGCCTGCTATGCAGTCGCAATACGTAAATGGCTATCGTCCTTGTTAACTGACATTCACCAGCCCTAGAACTAGCTTCACTAGCTCTTCCAATCTAGACGGAGCATACGACCGCTCATGTGTCCCATGGTCGCTAACGCTCGCAGAATCCCGGCGCTGCGCCCTCCATTGGCTGCCGCTCATTAACCCCGTAACTCGATTCACAAATCGGGAGGCTTCGCCTCCTAATCGCTGACGTTCAATGACGATCGCAGAATCCAGGGATTCGTCCTCCATTGGCTGCCTCTCATTCATTCCGTAACTGGATCCGTTGGGGACCGTCCGTAATAAACTTACATTCACCAGGCCTTCGCGAGTTCTTGCAATTCGAACGGTGCACACGATCGCCTATGTGTCGTATGTTCGCTGAAGCTTGCAAAACCCCGAGACTCTGCCCACTAGATTTTCTTTTATGTTCCTATTCCATAATATTTCACGTCACTTGTGTCACAATCATTACTAGAATCTAAAAAAAAAATGCACCTTTTCCGTACATCGCATCCAAAATACTCCTTTAAAATATCAGAATACCAGAAAGTATGTATCTATTACAATAAGTAAATCAGTCGCTTGTAAGAATATAACTTTCTAAAACGTTTTGAGGAAAACGAGCATAGGGAAATTAGGTCACTCCAAATGTTTCAAATAAATTTTGAGAAATTTTTTCCTTCTCTGATTCTATCTACTAATTTAACAATAAATGACACTGTAAGAAATTTTCTCATATCTGCTTGTTTCTAGGTTGTAGTTTCCGATCTTTTTCCGGCTATGACGTGCGAGTGACCCGTTTTTTAAATAACAGTACTGCTGTGACATATCACAACACTTTCATTTATTATTCAAGAAATTAACATTTTTTATAAATCATTAAATATTTTTATGATTTTAATTTTAATTATTTAAATTTTATCTTTAAACTGGCGCTCAATCACGGAGGTCTAAGAGTAGGTATCGAATAAATCTCAGCATGCTAGAGTTAACATGAAGACCACACTTAGCATGAAATACTTATCATGAAAGCAATTATGAAATGCTATTTAATATTATTGGAGATTTTTAATGGCAGATTTAGAATAAATAATGTTGAATAATATAATTTTGAATGGAATAAATTTAGAATATTAATTTAAAGACAAAATTTAAATAATTAAAATTAAAATAATAAAAATATTTAACGATTTATAAAAAAATGCTAATTTTTTGAATAATAAATAAAAGTGTTGTGATGTGTCACAACAAGTACTATACATAAAAAATGTGAGGATTAGTCAAAAATAAAATACCTCAGACACGAACTTGAAAAATCTAATGTGGCCAGCACATGACTTTTCGTACAAATTTAAATTAATTTTCTTATTTTTTATTTCTGAATGCATTACATTGAATTCAATTGCAGAAAATAACATGGATACTTTTCTGATATTATATCCAATTTGCAGTTTTATTGCAGGTTTGTTTCATTTGGTAACTTGTTGCCCTTAAACGTAATGAATTCATGGGAAAATATTGGTAAGGATGAAAGAAAATTAATCGAGAATGATACCATTTATAATCTAACGAGATTAAATGTTCAGGAATGAATGAAACAATTTAGATCTGATAAAAATACTTGTAATGGGGTGTGGGATATTCAACTACAATAGTAAGATCAAATATCTAACATAACACAAATATTTGAATAATTCATAGTTAAATGGATTGATTTCCTTAAAACCAATATCACTGTATTTGATATTAAAATGTATTAGTGTGCACATAACTAGAGAAATGACTAAAATGTTTGAATGAATAGAATTATTTATTATCATAAATGAATGGAAATAGAAATATGTATTGGGTGAAGAATTACATAATAATTTTTATACTTTAAATATGTATTATGTAAACAAGTCTAAAGAACACTGCTTTTCTTGTGTTTCGATAAAATAAGCTGAAGCGCCTCGCAACACCAAACCCGCAGCAAAGTGGTCAACACCTATAGTTATTTATAAAGCTGGATCTCTATAGATAAATTAAATTTGTAAAGATAGATTAAAATGAAAGACCATTCAGACTGTTTTCGCTGATCGTATTTTTCAAATATGATTTCATTAGCTTCAGTTTTCAAAAGTTTCTTGTTAGAGAAGCCAGAAGCAGATCCAACATTCTCAATAGAATATGTACAGCTGCGGGGAAAATAAACGCCCCCTAACTCTTGCTATTCGAGCATGGAGCAAATTTAGAGATATTGTTCGATTAGGAATAACGTCCTCTACAAATTCTTGTCAATAAAATATGTATAAGGGGCTATTTCTTTTATCAAACATCAAAATTTCCAATGACAACACTGAAGTTTGATAACCTATTTCGAATCTAGACCAAAATTTAACCCCAGGTACCCAAATTTCAATTATGAAATTATTATTCGAGAAACATATGAATAAGAACGTAGACATTTCACAGATTAATTATGCAAAATTTCAGTTGTTTTATCCCTGTAATTACTTTATGTTTAAATATTTACTATGTTTAAATATTTATCATCAGGATAATTTTAGGGGTTATACATTTAGTGAAATATTGAGTGACTCATATAATGACTCATTTGAAAGTTACATTAATTTTAATTTTATTTTTATTTAAGATAAAGGATACTTCTTTTCCCCATTTTTAATAGAAATTTATATGAAATATGTATTATAGGTGCAATATAATCAACGTCATTCGCGAATTGTATTGTAGTGGTGAAGGGTTAAAACATGTATTGTTATAAATTGAACTCTATAAGCCATCTAATAATGTCCGGATTTAATGCGAGTTGAAATCGGTCACAAAATTATGTGATAATTTATAATAATTATTAATTTTTAAATAATAAATATATAAAAATTTAAAATGAAAATATAATACATAATAAAATTATGGGATGCTAATTACCATAAGTCAAAAGACTCATTTACACATTTGCGATTTAGTACGATAATTATTACAACAACCTATGAAGAGTTAGACATCGTTAAAATATCTATTCGATAAAATAATCTCACGAATTTGGCATATTCGAATGTTTTCACAATGTGCTAATTCCATCGACTGACTCATTCGTCCATTCATCTGACCCTTTTAAAATCAAGATGATTATTGATCAAGATGATTATTGATCAAGATGATTATTGAAGGGTGTTTTACTTTGGAATAAACCAGTAACGACTTTCGGTAAAATATCAAATGAACCCACTTCATTAAAATAGTTGTGGTCAATCAACGAAATCTCTCCCTTCGAAATTGCGGTTTTCAATATGGATCTGAAAATTGTACATTTCGGAATATTGAATATCTCCGGATATAAAGATAGGAAGCGCGAGAAATTTTGTATTTGGACTCATTCGGGGTCTAGAATTTGTTTATGACGTCGAAATCGGATGTTGTCATTAAATATTTCGAAGTTTGTGGGCATGTTGATATGAAGACGGCCCCTTATGTAAATTCTATATGTTCATGAATTTATAGGGGACGCTATTCTCAATCGAATAGTACCTTTGAATTTGAGTGATGTTTAAATAACAAGGGATGGAATGTTTTTGTTTTGTTTTCCCACCGCAGCAGTATATTTAGGAAGAGGTGCCTGTCACATTGAAGTTAAGCTATCTATTACAAAATTAGGATTTTCTTCGATCCCTTTCCATATTTACTTCCTTGATTCCCATTCCTCTGAAAGGGCAGTTTTGCACTTAACTAAAAGTACGTCATAACTAGAAAGATCAACCATGCGTAAAGCATTGATTGTGAAACACTTTACAACTCTCATTTTATTTCAACATCCCTAAAATGCGATACATTTAGTGGTAATATTTTTAAAATTATCATAATACAGCAATAATTAATTATATTTGAAAATTTAAAACTGTGATCGAAAAAAAACGAACTTGATTCAAATGACGTCATCGAAATATAAATCGCCTGGCTCTCTGCCGAAAACCCAGACCACTCGACTGGCCCTAGGGCTTACAGTAGCAATTTGAGTGGCGGGGCCTGACTCTCTGTGGAAAACCCAGGCCGTCCGACTCATCCAGAGGACTTGAGCAACTATTTGGACGACCGGGAAGGGGCCTGACTCTCTGTGGAAAACACAGAGAGAGAGGGCCTGACTCTCTGTGGAAAAGCAGTAAATATTTCATTCATACATTTTTATTTCAGTCACCACAGTACTACAATAATTTATTCTAATTAAAAACTTCAAACCATGGAGGTAAAAGTAATTTAACTCTATGCATAAAACTTCATCGAAAAAGTCTGCCATTAAATCGTCTGCTTCTCTATGTAAAATCAATGAAAGTTTCATCATCTATATTGTAGACTCCGGAACAAAATTAATTTTGCGTTAAAGAAATTCAGCAAATCTTATACAACTCATCTTACAGCCTAATCTGTTTACATTCTCCATAAGTGAAAATTAGGTTTCGTCATTTAAACTCAAATACATTGTAATTGTGTTGTTTCAGAATACAGATGTACAGAAATTAAACAAAAATAAAGCGGTTTTAGGACAGATACAACACCAAATATAAATTAAAAAAACTTTAAAAATCACAATTTTGACACAAGATAGATGGCATTAATCATTTAAATTCACATATATTGTAATTGCGATGTTTCAGAATACAGATGCACAGAAATTAAGCAAAAATAAAGCGGTTTTACGATGGATATGACACTAAATATAAATTAAAAAGAATTTTAAAAATCACGATTTTGACACAAGATGGATGCCCTATTTTATTTTGAAGTGGATCACGTGATCTCTTCATATAAAGGGTGTCATTATTATTTTAATTTTTATTTAAAAAACTACTGAAAATATTTTGATAAAAATTTGTTTATATATTTTATGGGAGAATTTGAATATTTCCTAAAACTTTCGAGGCAACTTGTGAATTTTAAAGTCGCTTAAAAAATGTTTGAAAAATTAGGTCCCATAGGGTTCAGTTTATTTCATTTTTTCAACCCGAGTTCAAGTCAAAACTAATTGGGTGATATTATTCATTTATATTCCCATAGGTCCCACAGACCGTCTGAACAACATATTAAAATTTCATTTTGATAAAGTCATTTTTACGGCAATCTTCGTGCTAACGGACAGAAAGACAGACAGACAGAATGAAACACTTTTCAACTATGTTGTAAAGTGTTAAAAACGCTGCAATGATAAAGTCACGTGACGACAGGGTCTCTTGATGAGTAAAAAAAAAGCTCACAAGAAACCTCTCTGATGAATGAATGAAAGAATGTCCTCTCTGCAACGAATGCATAGACAGTTATTCTGTAATATGTCTCGGGATCGCTTGATAGTAGGTTTGGGGCGGTGTCTCTAGACTAATCTAGCCATTATTTATTAATTTATGTCGACTTTGAGACTACAGGCCTTATTCTGTGCATCTACGACCAATCGATGGAATTCGACATCGCCATTGTTTCGAAGCTCTTCGATGACTGTCTTCATCCCATTAACTTGATTGACAGTACTAGAGATCCAGTTCCTCTTTTAGGAGATATTTTAAGAGATTATAACCATTTTGATGTTACAGCTAGAAATGAGAGGAATGGTGCTCTTTAAAATAAGTAAGGTTTTATTTTGGAATCATCCCCTGATAGTTGCTCAGACGCACCAGGGCTGAAACACATTCTCAAAAAGCATTGACGATCATACCACCTGGTTTTATAAAGGACTATTTTTACAATTTGGGTTCAAGATCTTTGATTTTATCTTCCGAAACTTTCGTACGTTTTGCCATAGAAGTACTACTTTCTGATATTAAGCCATTTCGGACACATATTAATAAATTTAAAGCATTTAGAAATTTATGATAATTCATGAGGCATAAATTTATACAGTAGATAGCTTTGGGGTACTTTTCCTTAAAAGATCTTGAACGCCAATCATTGACCTTTCATTGATAAACATAATTAAAAACTTACGCAAGGAGTGGGGAAGGGGGAGCTAATAGGGATAAAAAGAAAACAGCCTCTCTCCTTCTGCTTGGTTACCAATTTACCAGAATTAGTGAGAAATGTAAGTATGCTTCATATTTGGCGTTGAACGTGCCGGCTTCCCAGAATTCATGAAAAACGTACTTGCGTCATTTTTGATGGCTGTTAACAATGCGCGGCGTCAGTTACTTCTGTAATAGGAGGAAAGGATTTTTTCTTGAATTGTAGTCAAATAATGTACTCTGTCCATTATTTGATTACAAATTCCAATGTAAATGAAACACCAATTAAAATGTACAAGTAAGAAATTTATTATTTTCCTTATATACATAATCTAATGCATAAGGAAAGTATTGTGATGGGGTCGAACATTCAAATTCCAGTTTTCAACTGAAGAGCACGTTTCAAGTATCCCTGGACTCAAATCGATCGTTTTTGAGGTGACATCTGTGCCTGTATATGTGCGTGTGTGTGTATGAGTCTGTGGGAACGATATTTCACGAACGAATGGAGCGTTTTGAACGAAACTTGGTACAAAAATTACAATCAGTGACTATTGGAAGTCTATTGATTTTAAACCCAGTCAAGCTATCAGAAGATCCCCAAATTTTTGAATGAAATTTTGAAAAAAAATCAGAACATTTAATAAAGTTACATAATCATTTCTTATGTCATTAGAAAACGATTGACATAACTTTAAAAAGCTTTTATGAACTGTTCTCGAGATATTGCGCATTTTTCAAATAAATGTATCAAAAAATCAAGAAATTAAAAAAAGTATTAACTATTGTGAAATATGTTCATTTTTCATATGTAATATTATACGATCAATTTGTCAACATCATTCTCGTAGATTTAGTTTGTTCCATTCACGAGAGAAAATATCTGAAGTAATAATTTTGTATTTTAACACCTAACAATTCGCCAATAATTATGTATCTACTATAAGAATAAATTATTTCTCTGTTTCTAACGATTGGCGATATTTTAGCAACGGATATGTTTGGAATAGCGTCAACTTGACAATCAATGAACATGGCGAGTAATTGATAAAAATTCAATATCTTTAAAGAATATAAGAATCTACTACAAGAGTAACCCTTTTCTCTGTCAGTCCGTAACGACTGGCGAAAATTTTGCTGGATGTCGGCGACTTTTTTAAATGTTGCCAATTTAATGAAAATGTCACAAAACTGATAAAAAAATAACGCTAAATAAGAGGTAATGCTTTGTAAATTTTGAATTCCGCCATAGGACGGACATACCTTATAAAAAATGCTCTTCTCTGAATTTGTCTGTAACACTTGGCGATATAATTGACAAACTTGGGAAAATAATCTAGCGAAATATCGCCAACTTATTGATATTTTGCCTCATATTGACAAAAAATATTGTCAAAATTACAAAAATGATGCTAACTTAACGTAAATGACACCAAATTGATGCATTAATTATTTAAATATTTTAATATATGGATTCTATTGCTTACTGAGAATGCTATCAATATTGATACTCGTTAATTTAGAGTTGGCGTGAAATATAAATTAATTGGGTACATCGAAATAGTTTTACATATTGTCATCTAGAAAAGCGCTGAATGCACAGTTCAAGGTTAAAAACACTGTGCTGTGGATGTCATGTATCATTTTGGTACTCTGAAAGAAGTGAATTCATTGCATTATATGTATAGCGAAAGTCATGTGCTGCCCACATCAGATTTTTGCTTTAATTATAAAAGGATTATATGTATTTGTGAATACTCTTATTTATTATCATTTTATTCCAATTCCACTTTTTCCTGATTTTAATGTATACTACTAAGAATATGTACTAGGAATATCTACTTTTAACTGTGGCATCATCTTGTTAACCATGAATTGATGACGTCACCTTAGATTAGATCTTAGATAAGATCTCATTTTTAACACTTTACAACAAAGTTGAAAAGTGTTTATGACTTTGTACATTCTGTCTGTCTGTCTGTCTGTCTGTCCGTTAGCACGATAACTGCCGTAAAAATGACTTAATCAAAATGAAATTTTAGTATGTTGTTCAGACGGTCTGTAGGACCTATAGGAATATAAATGAATAATATCATCCAATTAGTTTTCGATTGAACCCGGGTTGAAAAAATGAAATACATTGAACCCTATGGGACCTAATTTTTCAAATATTTTTTAAGCGGATTTAAAATTCACAAATTGCTTCGAAATTTTTAGGTAATATTCAAATTGCTCCATAAAATATATAAAAAAAAATGTCAGCAAAAGAGGATCGGTCGTTTTTTAAATAAAAATTTAAATAATAATTACACCTCTTATATGAAGCGATCACGTGATCATGATATGAAAAGATCACGTGACCCACTTCAAAATAAAATATGGCATCCATCTTGTCTCAAAATCGTGATTTTTAAAGTTGTTTTTAATTCGTATTGAGTGCTGTATTCGTCATAAAACCCCTTTATTTTTGCTTAAATTCTGTGCATCTACATACTGAAACAACGCAATGACAATATATTTGAGTTTAAATGATCATCCAAATTTGATTACTTCTACAACGAAGCCTATTTTTCAGTTATTAAAATTTAACAGCAAAATATGTAGGATGAGTTTTATAAGAATTGCTGTATTTTTTAACTCAAAAGTATTTAGCTCATGGAGTCTGCATAGCTAATATGAATGAAATATTCATTGATTTTACACAGAGAAGGACGATTTTTTTCGATGAAGTTTTAAGCATAGAGTTTAATTACAATTACTCCATGGTCTTAAGTTTTTAAATAAAATAAATTATTTTAGTACTGTTATGAATGAAATAATTGGGAAAATGTTATGAATGAAATGCTGCTTTTATAGAGAGAGCCAGCCGTGTTATTTTTTCTATGACGTCATTTGAATGAATGTCAATTGCTTTCGATGAAGTTTTCAAATATAATAAATTATTGTAGTATTATGATGATTTTAAAAATATTACCGAGGAATGTATCGCATTTTAGACATGTTTAAACCAGGCAATTTATATTTCAATGCCGTCATTTGAATGAAGTTCATTTTTTTCGATGAAGTTTTAAGTTTTCAAATATAATAAATTAATGTAGTATTGCGATAAGTTTTAAAATATTACTTAGGAATGTATTGCATTTTAGAGATGTTTAAACAAAATTGCATTGAAGTTGTAAAGTGTCTCATAATCAGTGCTTTAAACATGATTGATCTTTCTTGTTAATACTGTAATTAGTGTGTATATCGTTCATTTCTAGTATGGATGGCTGCTGATGAAGACATCGTTCTGTAAGTTATTTTCATGTTTTTGCTAGTTAATTTGTATATTCCGCGCGATGCGTGATACACATCTTCTACCATCAGCTATTTGTGAAAAAAAATTTGCATTTGAACATTTAATCTTTTGTATTCATGACAATATGATGTGTCATGTAAGAAAAATTTTCAAATGTGTTGGTTGTGTTGCTCAAATTAAAGAGCAAAGTTACCATGAATGTCTTTACAGCAGTCCATTAGAAATGTACAACAGAGTACTGTTAGAAATAAATGATCTCTCATCGCTACGAAAGACTGGCAAACGCAAAAACACTGACTCTCGCCTTTCCGCCAGAAGAGGAATGTGTTTACTTCGAGAAATCTGCGCGCGCATCAAAGAGACTATACCGGTACACTTACGAACTGAAGTTCTGTTCTGTGTTGTCGATGCTTCGTTTGATGTCGCAGCAAAATGCTTGTTTCTTTGTTTTCCTATGTAATTTTTAAATGCAGAATCTAATTAAATAATATGTTTTTTCTTCCAATCAAGAGAAATTATTCCTGATATCAAGATGGTAAACAAACACACTAAAACTGATATTTTTTAAGACTTTAGGAGGAATGAAGAAAAATTGCCCTACGCCCTTCAAACAGAAAGGTAAGCATTTTACCTATTATAATTATGCTGTGGATAAAGTAAAATGATATTATAACATTTATTCTCATTAGCGAGTCAGAGTGCCATTACCTATGCACAACCGAGCTCCTATATTTTTATCAGATTATGAGACTGAAGTTGTTGCCTGTCTCGCTGGAGAAATTGGTACTAACAAAATAAAATAGCAGCATTTTCATGAGCAATACAATTTGTATTTGAAAAAGGGCATAAAAATAAGTAACCGAAAAGAAAATTGATATACAAATATATCACAATTATTTTTTCGTTCCCCATTGACTTCTTAAAAAAAAAAACTTCCAAACCGAAAGTGATTTTTTTTCACAATAAGATTAAAAGGAAATATCGCACTGCAAATAAACAAAAAAAGGGAAAATATTTCTCAAGGAAACTAAAATAATGGCATCTATCAAGGAAAGTCACTTGATCGAAAAATTAAACCAGGGCAACTATTCCAATTGGAAGTTTAAAATGGAAATGACATTATTGAATAAAGAATTATCAGAAACGATAACAGAAGTGGCTCCGGACCCAATTACCGACGAATGGCAGAAAAAAGATAGAAAAGCCAGAGCGCTCATAAATTTATGTATAGAGGATTCCCAAATCGTTCACGTCAAGCATCTCATCACGGCGCGCGATACTTGGAATGCGCTTCGCGCAATACACGAAAGAGCTAATTTATCCAGCAAACTATACCTTTTACGAAAGTTGTACAGTATAAAGTTAGATGAAAGGGGAAACATGCAACAACATATAACCAAAATTCTGGAAACAGTGGATAAACTTAAAGCAATCGGGGAGGAAATAAATAATTCGCATATATCAGCACTATTTCTGTGTTCGCTACCCCCCAGTTACGAAACGCTGATAACGGCGTTGGAAGCGCGACCAGAGGATGAACTGACGCCGGAATTCATTAGCAGCAAACTGATTGATGAATATAATAGACGTAGGGATCACCAAGAAATGCCGCAAAACATGGCAAAGGCTTTTCACGCGAATAAAAAATTCTCTAACACCTATGGCTACAAAATGGATAACAAATACTGCTCACATTGCAAAATGACGAACCACAACAAATCTGAATGTTGGCGTCTAAAGAATAAGAGCAACGAGCCCGGCAGATATAAAGATTATAAAAATAAATTCAGACACAACTCATCACAGTTAGTGTATGAGGGAAACGACAGACCGGCCGCGAAGTCACGAACACAAGAAAGATATTCAGACACTGTAGATAAAGTAGGATCGAAATTTAGAGACTTAGCGCTCATAACTAATCAAACTGAAGAAGACAGCTGGATCGTTGATAGTGGTTCCTCATCCCACATAACAAATAATGAGAATTTATTCACTAAAATAAATAATGAAAACAAATCGGAAGTTATCGTTGCTAACGGTAAAGCCTTAACCACCTATGGGTCAGGCGAAGTAAAAATAAAAAGTCGAGCCTCGGATGGAGAGATAAGACAAGTAACGCTACAGGAAGTACTATTTGTGCCAGAACTGAAAGCTAATTTATTTTCCGTACGAAAAGCAACACAGCGTGGATGCAAAGTAACTTTTACTAAAGACAACTGTCAGTTAACTTACAATGATGAAATATTCTTAGAAGGAAAAATAAAAAATAACCTATATGAGCTAGACCTGCTCACACCACAAAACAAAAATGTTACATACATGGTAAATAACTGTAACAACCCCAATTGTGTTACATTATGGCACAGAAGAATGGGTCACAAAAACTTCGGCTCTATAAAGGAAATTAAATCGAAACAGTTAGCCGAAGGCATAAACATCAACGAATGTAAACATGAACTAAATTGCGAAACTTGTATAAAATCAAAACTCACCGACATGCCATACCCCAAATCTACTCAAAACAGGGGGACTCATATTCTACAACTTGTGCACAGCGACGTATGCGGACCAATGCAAACTCCCACTATAGGAGGAAAATCATACGTGCTAACATTTATTGATGATTTCTCCAGGTACACAATGACCTATCTCTTATCAAAAAAGAGTGAAGTTTTGTGTAAACTGAAGGAATACATCGCTTTTACGACAAACAAATTCGGAAAAAAACCAGAAATACTGAGAAGCGATAATGGCGGCGAATACGTCAGTAAGGAATACGAGGAATATCTAAGTGACAACGGCATATATCACCAGTTGACCGTGCCACACTGTCTATCCCAAAATGGCGTAGCGGAAAGAAAAAGCAGGTCACTAATCGAGATGACACGAGCTATGTTGTCAGAAGCAAATTTAGGCAAAAAATTCTGGGGAGAGGCTATAAACACTGCCAATTACCTACAAAATAGACTTCCCACAAAGGCCAATACAAAAACACCCTACGAAATGTGGACTGGTATGAAACCAAATCTTCGTCATTTAAGAGTCTTTGGCTGTAAAGCATATTCCTACATCCATAAAAGCAAACGAGGAAAATTAGATGAAAAAGCCCAAGAAGGGATTTTTGTCGGATACGACGACAGATCAAAAGCTTACAGAATATATACAGAAGGAAAAAACATAACACTTGCTAGAACGGTTAAATTCCTCGAAAAATCAATGCAAATTTCAGAATTAAGCTCAAAGGAATTATTCGAAGGAACAGATAGTGAAGTCGAAAAAACTAATGCTCAAACAGATGAAAAACCCGAAGTGAGAGAGATTGAGTTTGAGGCACCGTCAGATGATGAACAAATAAATTCTGATAACATAACCGCTAGTCAACCTCGCAGATCCGAGAGATCGAACAAGGGAGTACCTCCCGATCGACTCATCTACTTAGCGCAACAAGCTAACACCGTCGAACCCAGAGACTATAATGAGGTACTAAAAATTAAGAGCCCACAAGAGAAACAAAATTGGCTAGACGCAATGGAAGAAGAAATGCAATCTTTGCAAGAAAATAACACATTCACATTAATGGACCCCCCGCATGGAAGAAAAATTGTAGGTTCAAAATGGACATATAAAATTAAACACGACTCTCAGGGAAAAATAGCTAAATACAAAGCTAGACTGGTAGCAAAAGGATTTTCACAAAAATACGGTGAAGATTATTACGAAACTTTCGCACCAGTGGTCTCACACAGCACAATTAGAGCATTCCTGGCAGGAGCAGCATATAGAAAATATAACGTACAACACATTGATATCAAAACCGCTTTCTTACACGGGGATTTAGACGAAACAGTTTACATACAACAGCCAGATGGCTACATCTCCCCGGGTAACGAAAACAAAATATGGAAATTAAATAAAGCTATATATGGGTTGAAACAGGCCGCAAGAGCCTGGCATCTAAAAATAGGTGACTCTCTAAAACAACTAAAATTCGTGCAAAGTACTACTGATCCATGTCTATTCAAAAAGGGAAAAGGAAGAGAAACTATCTATATAATCGTATATGTGGATGATATTCTAATATCAGGATCAGAAGAACAAATTGACAAAACAACGAAAGAACTGGGCAGACAATATGAATTAAAAAATTTGGGTGAAGTTAATTATTACTTTGGAATTAGCATAAGAAAAAACCATGATGGAGATTATCTATTAAATCAAAAAAATAAGATTGAAGAAATTGTAAATACATTTAATTTGCAAGATTCAAAACCCTATAGTACACCAATGGAAACTGGATACTTGAGAAATGAAACAGAAGAAAACCTGCTTCCTAATAACACTAAATATCGCCAAGCTATTGGAGCTCTTCTATATATTGCCACGGTCACAAGACCAGACATCACAGCCGCAATAAACATTTTAAGTCGGAGAAATGAGAAACCACGTCAAATGGATTGGAACGCAGTAAAGCGTCTAATAAGTTATCTAAATCATACAAAGGATCTAAATTTGGTAATAAAATCAACGACAAAACCAATTCTTACAACATACGCTGATGCCGACTGGGCAAGCGATAAAACGGATCGGAAATCCACGAGTGGTAATCTTTTCTTAATTGATGATTCTCCTATACACTGGTTAAGCAAAAACCAATCATGTGTTGCACTTTCCTCAGCAGAGGCGGAATATATATCCGCTGCTAACGCAGTTCAAGAAGTATTGTGGTTAATCAACCTACTCAAAGATCTCGATATGCTTCAACAGCTCCCGATTACTATTTTCGAAGATAACCAGTCATGTATAAAAATGATTGAATCACCGAAGTACATGTCAAGAACCAAGCATATTGACATCAGATTCCACGCCATAAGAGATTTTCAGGAATCGGGTGTAATCCAGTTGAGTTATCTTCCAACTAAGCTAATGACAGCGGACATGATGACAAAACCACTGCCAAAGCCTGAATTTCTGAAGCACAGATCCAAACTGCTACAGCCGTGATATGCAGCTCCAGAGATCAAGGGGGACTGTTAGAAATAAATGATCTCTCATCGCTACGAAAGACTGGCAAACGCAAAAACACTGACTCTCGCCTTTCCGCCAGAAGAGGAATGTGTTTACTTCGAGAAATCTGCGCGCGCATCAAAGAGACTATACCGGTACACTTACGAACTGAAGTTCTGTTCTGTGTTGTCGATGCTTCGTTTGATGTCGCAGCAAAATGCTTGTTTCTTTGTTTTCCTATGTAATTTTTAAATGCAGAATCTAATTAAATAATATGTTTTTTCTTCCAATCAAGAGAAATTATTCCTGATATCAAGATGGTAAACAAACACACTAAAACTGATATTTTTTAAGACTTTAGGAGGAATGAAGAAAAATTGCCCTACGCCCTTCAAACAGAAAGGTAAGCATTTTACCTATTATAATTATGCTGTGGATAAAGTAAAATGATATTATAACATTTATTCTCATTAGCGAGTCAGAGTGCCATTACCTATGCACAACCGAGCTCCTATATTTTTATCAAGTACATGAACAAGTACTTCTAAATCTTGACATTAATAAAATAACAAAGAAAGTTTTGTTGCGTGGTGAAGAAGTCTTTTACTGGTATGATCGATTTTTTTTCAAGTCATTCAAATCAGAGGACTATGAATGCTCGATAAGAAAATTATTTTAACTATTTGTTTAAATGTACAACAAATAATGGTTAATGTGTATTTTATAAAGAACAGATTCATTAAATGCTTTTTCATCTTTCAAACTGAACTCCTTATTTGCATTCATCAGCTCAGTTTTGACATGTTTTATTTAAAAATGTTATGTGTTCGTGGGTTATGTATCTATACATTCAAGTGTAATGGGTTTACTAATCTCGGTTTTTAAAATCTATATAAATAAAATTGAAAATCTGTCTGTCTGTCTGTCTGTCCCATCATCACGGGAGAACGGCTGAACCGAATTTGATGAAATTTTGTGGGTAGCCTAGAAATAGCCCCGCTTAAAATTTAGTCTGTGTTTTGAGTTTCTACGAGTAATGGTTCTCGAGATATTAGTAAAAAACGAAATTTTCGTTTGTCTCATCATCACGAGAAAACGGCTGAACCGAATTTAATGAAATTTTGTGGGTAGCCTTGAAATAGCCCCCCATAAATTTAGTCCAAATTTTGAGTTTCTAAGACCAGGGGTTGTCGAGTCGAGATATTAATGAAAAACGGAAATTTTTCCTAAGAGATCTACTCTCCAACTCCGTGGTTTATTCACACGGAAAGGATGAAAATCGTTTGTTTAAAACATCAAAATGAAATTAAACTTTATTTCCGAGTTTGGTACAGGATTTTTGCATTAATTAGTCACTATCGGAAAACATGAATTGTTTAAAACATGAATTTAAATGGAAAAATCTACCTCCATGGGTATCTTTCACAAGCTTTTACTCAACGATAAAAAGTATAAAGAAATCAAAATGGGTATTTAATTTCGCATTTCATGAGGAAGATTCTATCTTATATCATGCTGCTCGGCAACGGAATGAAATTAAATGTGTCGTTAATATTATTATTATTTTTCTATTTGAATAATACATAAATGGCTGTAAAAATATATTTTATAAATGAACGGTTTGATTGTTCTTTTAATTATATAAATTGCGGACTACGTACATCACTTTCATTTATTTTAGCAAAAAGGTTTCCAGCTCATATATTGTGTTTAGCTAATAAACTCATATATTGTGTTTACCCAATAAATTCATTTAGAGAGAGAGAGAGAGAGAGAGCCGATTGTTGAAACAGAAAAAGAGTAGAACGGGTGTATGTAACTTTTAACACAATTTTAGTATTTTCATTTAGTATATACAAACGAGATCAGAATATTTTATTCTTCAGATCTGAAAATTCAGAGCTACGAATTTAGCGGAATATCTCTAAATAACTTGGTAACTTTTCTTAAACTTTTCCAAATTAGCGGAAATGTCTCCAAATTGATAAAAATGACGCAAATCAATGAAATTAAATTTGTTTTTTTAGAATAGAGTATTGAAATGATGTTTCGGTAGCATTTGTCGGTCAGTCCATCCATCCTACTTAGTAACACATTTAACGAATTTTTTTTAATATCACCTCACCAAATTGATAAAAATATTTGTAAATCCATAAAAATATATCATGGAATTGATAAATTGCGCTTAATAAATGAAATTAATTGTGTTTTGTTAGGGGATAGCATTGTGATGATGTTCCGTCAATTTGTCGCAAAATGGGACAATCAGTCCCACTTGGCGATAAATTTGGCAATTTTTTCAGTTATCGCTAAATTGACGAAAATGTCGCCAAACCTTCCATGGAGATAGCATTATTCAGACGATATATATATATATATATATATATATATATATATATATATATATATATATATATATATATATATATATATATATATAATTTCCATCATATTATTTTAAGCAAATGATATCATGTCGCTTAGCAACGGATCCAATGTGTTATGTGCCATACGATTTTTATTAAATCTTTTCCGATTTGAATAATAAAGATATGTATATAAGATAAATTTAATTGACATTGCATTTTTGACTGGATAATATCAATTACGGTCTTCAGCTTTGAACATTATTATCATTGATATTTTCGGGGACTGTTGATTCAGGGATTATTGATATTTTCAAGTTATTATGCCATTATTCATTTATGACGAAAATTGTTGAAACTCATATATAGTACGTTGTACGGGTTATCTACAAATGCACGGATATATCTTCTAATCTATGAGAATATAAGTAGTACAGGTATATTGGCATATATTTTGATATATATTGGCATATATTCGAATCAATTACGACCTTCTGGTATTAAGATTACGGAGATTTTTGATACTTTCAATTTTTTATGTCATCTCTTTTATTTTGCCAAATATTTTTGAGACACATATTGTAATACGGGTAAGCTTCTACTAACACACTGGCATATTTTGTAATCTGCGACAATATAAGTAGTACGGGGTTGCATTTATTGATTCAATTCCTTTTTTTTATAAATTTGCTTACAAAAGGGGCCAGGATGTTTTATTCTTCAGATCTGTCCGTGAAGATAATTTTGCATAGTGAGAACAGATATTCTTAAATTTCTCTTTAGGAACAATAAATTTAATATTTTAACAGAATTTGCACATGATTGCGAATTATAAGTTTCTTTATATTATATACTCCGTACGAAGAACGGGTATGCTGCTAGTAAAATATAAAAAAAATATTAAAAATAAATTTATTCGAATCATATCAAATGTCTACAGTGTGATTTTCGTAATGAACGATATTTACACTTTACAGAGTTTAAATGATAAAATTTATGTCCAGTGTTAAAATTCTGAAGTTATATAGCCTTATTCATTAAAAATAAATGCAAAGTTATGTTCCATTCTCTGAAGGTATGAAGATTCATAAAGAATGTGGTGTTTGAAACACTAATAATCACTGAAAATTCGACTCCAGTTTCCTAAAAATCTGCGAAGTTGGGATTTATTCTGTAAGAAGTGTAAAATTTTATAACAGATCTCAGTTTCGTCCTGTGATTTTTCCACACTTTGTTTAAATATGCATATTCAATTGCGATCATTCATTAAGAATTGAATGGTTTTATGGTGTACGTACGGCCGCGAAATCGTGACATTCATATGTGTATGTCGATAATGCCTCGTATTGAGATATCAAAACTCATTACACGTTTCTTTTAAAGTCTTAATTGCATATCTTTCGTATTTTAATGCTATTACAGTGTAGTGCACTTGTCCCAGAGGGTCACTCTTTCATTTAAATTCAATGTTAACAATCACATATGCTTAAAAAAAACAAACTAAGTGATATTCTATTCCCCTTCATGACAGTTCTTAAAATATAGCGATTTAATGGCCTTAAACGTTGCTGCAACATTAAAAACATAGATCTTATTCGGTAATCATCCACTAAGCATTGTGCAATTTTTGCAAATTTCATTAAAATATCATAATTTTAAGCGATAAAGGAGTCTTAGGGCTTATGTAACGTTAAACCAGAGGGTGACTCATTCATTTAAATTCAATGTTAACGATCGCATACACTTTAAAAAAATCGCTAAGTGTTATTCAATTCCTCTAAAATCCATGACAGTTTCAAAAATATACCGATTTAAGGCACTGAGACGTATATACAACATTAAAAACATGCCTCTTATTCGATGGTCATCCTCTAAGTAATGTTAAATTTTTGCTAAATTTCGCTTAAATATTATAATTTTAAACGATAAAGGAGTCTTAGGGATAATATAACATTAAATGCATAATTCTAGTTCCCCAAACATTCGCTAAGAATCAGACAATTCACTTAAATTATAAAATTTTAGGATCTTATAACCGTTGGAATATCGCAAAATGCATCCCTCACCACTTCAGTATATATTAGCTAAGTAACAAACAATTCACTAAAAATAATGAAATTCGAACAATTCGCTAAAATAATGAAATTTTAAGGACTTACACCCCTTGCAAGTGTCGTGCAATTTGATAAATTTTCATTTATATATAGAATCTGCTTTAAATAATGACATTCGCTGTCAACATAAACTTCATGTTACTCACTTATAAACTGATAAACCCGATAAGCTTTGAGTCCGATTTGGTATGTTTTCTGTGTGAAAGTCCTTGCCGTGCATAGTGTTTGGAGAGAGAGAGAGTTTTGTATTTTATACAATATATGTATTCATATGCATATGTAAATACATATTCTTTTTTTTTTCCAGACCAGATTTTTCAAAATAAAATTCACACATTTCAGTGGTGTCTATGGAAATCTAAGGTTTCAATCATGTATTTGCAATCGTTGGATTTCCACTTGAATGAAACCAGATCTAAAAGACTTCTCTAATGTTTTTTCAAAACTACAATTTAAATTTTAGAAACCCCATGGAATATCCGCTTGTACCATGTTTAAAAAACACACATTCTTGTTTATTTAAAATTTTTGTTGGCCAAAAAAATTAATTTTAATTTCGTCGTTGTTAAACTCGGAATACAACGAGGTGTTGTTTTCACTTTAGTGTCCATTGTAGGTCTTGTAATGTAAGCATATTCCCATTTTAAAATAGTCATCAAGTATCAAGTTCTTTGCTATAAACAGATTGAGTGGGGTAAAGCAGTGGGTTGCTTGTTGGGCTTTCAGTACTTGGCAGATTTTTTAAAATGGGAAAATGCAAAGTATTGCATTCTTTGGCAGGAATAGATTGCGTGTGGCAAAGCAGTGGTTAGGTTGTAGGGGTGTCGGCAGTTTCCATATTAAAATATATACCAAGTATTGTATTCTTTGGTAAGGACAAATTGTGTGGACCAAAGCAGTGGTTAGCTCGAAGGGGTGTCGATAATTCCTATTTTAAAATATCTACCCTGTATTTCATTCTTTGGTAAGAATTGACTACATGGGGTAAAGGAATGGCTAGCTCAAGGAGTTTTATAAAATTAATAAGTAATTAAAAATAAGTAATAAAGAAAGAATATCTACTTTTAACTGTGGCATCATCTTGTTAACCATGAATTGATGACGTCATATTAGATTAGATCTTAGATAAGATCTCATTTTTAATACTGTAATTAGTGTGTATATCGTTCATTTCTAGTATGGATGGCTGCTGATGAAGACATCGTTCTGTAAGTTATTTTCATGTTTTTGCTAGCTATTTTGTAAATTCCGCGAGATGCGTGATACATATCTCCTAAAGTTATAAAAATATACAAAATTTAATGTTAATGTGATTAAAAATTATGAGTTTTAACAAAGTTTGATTTCTCCATTCACCAAAATATCTGCAAAGCATCGGTGAAAACATTTTTGTTAGTTAAAAAACAGTCGAATCGTATTCAGATGATTCTAGAACAATGTGTTTACATTTACCATAGTGTACAAAACTAAAATCTATTTAAAAGAAAAAACTGTCGAAACGTATTCATGAGGCGTAAAGTCGTGGTGTTAAAATTCCCCACGGTGAAAGATCGCTTTCAAAACAGTCGAATCGTATTCTGTCCCCATAGTATACAAAGTAAGATTGCTCTGAAACTAGTCGAATCGCATTCAAGAGGTGTTATATTGAAATTCCCCACGCCGTACGAAGAAAGATCGCTCGGAAAATGGTCGAATCGTATTCGCTAGATAAAATCAACTTAACACACGCAATTTTTGTGTTCACTGAAAACTCATAACAATAACTTACAACTTACTATCAGATTCAGTTTAAACAGAAAATTAAAATCATTTCGTTATTAAGTTATCATAAATAAAAATAAAACCATATTGTTATACAACAAACAGCCTGAAAAATTGCTAACATAATGTGTTCATATACACTCGACTGTATTAGTACACGTCGAAAAATCATGATGAATTCAAGAATGAACTCTGTTCACATCTATTGAAAACACCCTGTTTGTAAAATACATATCATTTTTATAAAAATATAGTTCCTTTTAATAATTCTCTTTCATAACTCCATTCAAATTTCTTAAGACAGTGAATAAATCCCCCATTCGCTTCTTCCTTCTCATTCACAGAGAAGACTTCATTCTTAAACACACTGTGAATAAGTCCTCAATTGTACAATGGTCAAGACATGTGGCTAGCAATCTACTGGTCTCGAGTTCGATCCCCAAGTTCCCAAAGCTGAAATATATCCTTTTACATTCAGAACTTTAAAAAGAAATGCCGATAGATGGCGGCACTCTTCCTTAACCACCAAAACTTTCGCCAGGAGGCGTCACATCACTTCAACTACGTCATCACGGGGAATACGTGCAAGTACGTCAGCAACAGCAGACGAGGAAGGAAAATCGGTCATCTGCCCGGGAATGCTGTATGCAGCACCCGTATGGGGATATGCCTGTAAAACTACCATACACTTATTAGAGACAAGACAAAACAAAACCCTAAGGATTATAAGGAAAGCCCCTAGATACTTAAGAAACTCGGTAATTAGGAAATACTTCAAAATAAAAACTGTTAGAGCCCAAATCAAAAAGCTAGCGCTTAAATTCTACAAAAATCTGCCATCTGTCCCAAATGAACTATTATTTAATCTGCATGACTATGATCATCGCAAGGCTAAATCTCGTAAGAGACCCCGCTCGGTACTTAACTTTGATATTCGGTACTAGGAACGTCCCACCTTAATCAGTTGATATTAAAGAAAACTCGCGAGCTTTGGTTTTCTACAAAATGTTTAAAATCCTAAACTGCTAAAATGCTAGGTTACCCTCAGATCTGCATCAACCCCCCCAAACTGCTTAAACTCTTAATGTGCAACAAACTGCCACACTAGGAGCTAGGACAAATAATAAAAACAGTAAATCAAAAACCTCGAACCTCCAACTATGGACCAATGAAATAATGTCACAGTATGAAGATAAGAACCACACCTAGAGATTGGAGATTAAAGGCGCTTCGCGCCTGGTGCTCTGTTCTGGACGAAACTCTATGAAGTCGTCGTCCACGGGGCTCCTGTTATCTCATTGTGCAAGCGGGTCATCTCCCTCCCCCAGATAGATCAACTATTGCGACATCGACCCAATTTATCAATGTCCAAATATTTCACTTCCTTCTCCGAACCAAGGTCAAGTTGGCGTCCCATGGTGATAGCACAACCCTTTCGCAATATTTCCTCCGATAGGAATTCACCTCATTGTGACATCCACCCAAAACCTCCTCAGCATCAAGGTCACGTTGCCTTTCCGTACTGATAACACCCTCCTTTCGCAATACCTCCTCCGATAAGATCACTCCTCCTCCTCAATGACTCAGCTTCCTCCTCCTCAATGAGTCATCAGCATGAGGATTAATCCCCCTGCAGCCCTTGAACTCTCATTTCTCTTCTACTTAGGTGTGTTTTGAATTCCCAGTGAAGTTCACTATAAATGAAGTTGTTTATTTGTTAAATGTCGTGATTCTTTCGTTGAACTCCAGTCAATTGAAGTTTAATTTAGAGTGAAGTCAATTGGAATGGATCTTGGGTTAAAGTGAAATAGAAGTTTGCTCATTTTTTAATTTAAAAATTTTTGTTAGTTTTCATTTAATATGTCATTTTTTAACAGTTTTGGGGGGCTGTAGCCTGAACAGACACCTCCCCCGTGCGTACCCCTTGCTTTCTGTCTATGCGACTGATCACAGATGGTATAAGCCCCACGTCCACATTTTCATTCATCACCTGATCACCATTTGAAACCCAGAATCTTTCTCGGAGAAAACTGCAAACGTGAATGGTGAAAACACAGCCCTCGCATAGACCGCCGACATGTATAAATTTCCCTGTCATAACTTCTCATGTTTTCCAGAGCATGCCCACCCCCTCTCTCTATCTTTGAATCCGAAGAGAAATAAGCAACGTTTAGACTTAAAAAAAAGTATCAAGGGGAGCTGCGGTTGTTCCTTTCAACTAAGCGCCATTTTATGCAAATTGATTTAAATTTATTCAGAAGTGCTGCCAGAAGCGGCCTCTTCTCTCAATCCGGAGCAAAAAGGTCTTTAAGTCTTTAACGGGCAGATCGATGGATGAAGAGGGGGGGGGGGAGAGATTTTTTCAACAAACCTTTCCTCAAAATATTTATAAACTACAGACTTAAATGCATGAGCGGAACGGTTCACCCTTTGCGGGCAGACTGTTTTCATTTTCGTTTGTATAATAGTGTTAATTCAACTGCGGTGGTACGCGAACCCTGTAGAGCACACACTTTGGTACACAGGTCAATGTGGCTCATTTGAAAATTACATTCCGCCCGTTTAAAGATATAGTAATATAATGCATGACTTTGGCCACTGGCGTTTTATAACGCCAAAATGTTGCATATTCATGACAATGACAATTTAATATTCGTCCACAGTTTCAAAAAACGTGTTCACGTTGCCGAGTCAACATAGGTCATCAATCTAAAATTCCATAATATGATGTATTTATTTATAAACAAGAAATATCAATCGCGCATAAAACATTGATTATGAAACACTTTCCAACAGAAAGCAGTTTTATTTAAACATTCCTAAAATGCTATATATTCAGTGATGATATTTTTAAAATGATTACAGTACAATAATTTATTTTACTTGAAAACTTCATCAAAAAAGCTAATACTATAAAATCGTCTGGCTTTCTATGTAAAAGCAGCGAATATTTCATTCATACATTTTTATTCCAGACTCCAGAGGTAAATAAATTTGCGTGAAAAAAATTCAGCCATTCTTATGCAACTCATCTTACAATCACGTGTTTACATTCTGCATTAGGCTTCGTTGTAGAAATAATCAAAGTTGGATAATTATTTAAACTTAAAAATAGTGTAATTGCGTTGACGCAGAATATAGATGCACAAAAAATACGCAAAAATGAAGCGGTTTTAACAGAAGCGGTGACAGATGCAACAAATAAATAAATACGTAAGTTTAAAAAAACTTAAAAAATCACGATTTTTACTCTGGGAGAAAAGATAATGTCCTATTTTATTTTGAACTGGGTCATGTGATCTCTTCATATAATATGGGTGTCATTATTATTTTAATTTTTATTTAAAAAACTACTGTACATATTTTGCTGAATTTTTTTTTATATATTTTAGGGCATAATTTGAATATTTTCTAAACTTTTCGAAGCAATTTCTGAATTTTAACTTCGTTTAAAAAATGTTTGTAAAATAAGATCCTACAGGGTTTAATGTATTTCATTTTTTCACCCGGGTTCCATCCAAAACTAATTGGGTGATATTATTCATTTACATTTCCATAAGCCATACAGCCCGTCTCAACAACCTACTACAATTTCATTTTGATAAAGTCATTTTTACGGCAGTTATCGTGCGAACGGACAGACATAATGAATAAAGTCATAAATACTTTTTAACTATGTTGGAAAGTGTTAAAAATGTGTTTGCATCGCAGCTATAGAGTCTACATAGGTGCGCAAAGTGCTAACGAAAATTCCATAATATAATGGAATTATTTAAGAAAAATAGTTAAATGCATGTACACAGACACGTACATATTGTAGTTACGATATCGGATGCCTTCTTCCTCATCGACCCAGACCGTCCGACTCAGCCGAAAGTATAAAGTATCTGTTTGGACAGGCGGTAAGTGCTACCCAATTCAAACTGGAACCTAGGGGCCGGGGGCATCCGCAAAGACCGCAATTCACTTCCCCTACCACAAACCTCTAGAAAGGACTTATGGACCCACATATTTAACGCATCCGTATTCTGGGCGAACACTGGGACCGTCTTCCGAGTGCAATCCCCACGCACTAATCACTGGGTTGTCCCACCCCTACAATATCGGATGTCAAAGTTATAAATTTATTCAGCGCTTATTCAGATTTTATCTAAAAGTTTTTATTTTATTTAATTTTATTGTCTGTGAAATTTGTCGCTACCCAATTTAAGACGAAATATTGAAATCTAGAGCAACTAACAAATCCCACCTGCTCTTATCCGTCTCTCGTATCAAGAAGACCGGATTCACTCTCACGAAAAATGCGCCGTGAATCGCCGATCCTGCAAATGATCATCCGAACACATTGAAAAACCGACCCACTCATTCCGGTTCAAACCCTACCTCGCCAACCCTTACAAGAAGAAGATTCCTCTATCTGAGCCTTCCATCTCCGCAACAGCCCCTCCATCAGTTTTAGGCAGATATTAGCAGTTATTAACCTTTTGAATCCAGAAGCTGAAAGTGAAGCCGAGAGAAATCCATTATTAAAAAAGTCGCGCCAAAAACAATAAGAGAAGGGGGAGGGGGGGGGGTCACTCGGAACCGGATGCTGTCGTGTGTCGAAAACTGATATCCCGGGCTTGAATTTCCATTCACGGGTTATTTGAGGCGTGACGCACTTATCCTCTAATAGGCGGCGCCACACAATAATGCGTAATAAATACGCCAGTAGATTGATACTGTAGATAGCGAAGGACCATTGTCTTTCCGTGGAGTCGGTGATGGAGCGAAACGGAGCCGAAACTGACAAACCTCCGGGACATGGATCCTCAGCCCCTGGCCACCGCGGACCATTAACGAGTCCTCTACGGACAGTCCGATATTTTGCAGATTTTTTTCGGTGGCCGTCGAAATACATAACAGAATAGCAAATATCTGATTGAGTGAAAAATACACGAATATTATATATTTTCCTTAAAGACTTTCTATTATACAGATAAGCAATATTGAATAAAAAAACAAGAAAGATCAGTCATGCATAAAGCATTGATTATGAAACACTTTCCAACTGAAATGCAATCCGCTGAAAGGATCGCATCTGTAAAATGCGATACATTTAGCGGTAATATTTTTTAATGATCACAGAATTACAATAATTTACTTTACTTGAAAATTTAAAACTTCATCGAAGAAAAATGGAATTAATTCATATGACGTCATTCAAATAGAAATCGTCTGGTTCTCTATGTAAAAACAGTGAATATTTCATTTATACACTGTTATTCCAGACTCGAGAGTAATTTTTTTGCGTTAAAACTTCAGCTATTCTTATACATCTCATCTTACAGCTTAATGTGTTTACATTCTGCACACGTTAAAATGAGGCTTCGCTGTAGAAATAATCAAAGTTGGATGATCATTTAAACTTAAATATATTGTAATTGCGTTGTTTCAGTATGTAGATGCACAGAATTTAAGCAAAAATAAAGCGGTTTTAGGACGGATACAACACTCAATATGAATTAACATAAACTTCAAAAATCACGATTTTGACACAAGATGGATGTTATGTCTTATTTTGAAATGGGTCACGTGATCTCTTCATATAATGGTCACGTGATCGCTTCATATAAAAGGTGTCATTATTATTTAAATTTTTATTTAAAAAACGACCGATCCTTTTTTGCTGACATTTTTTTTATATATTTTATGGGATCATTTAAATATTTTCTGAAACTTTCGAAGCTATTTGTGAATTTTAAATTTGCTTAAAAAATGTTTGAAAAATTAGGTCGCATAGGGTTCAATGTATTTCATTTTTTCAATCCAGGTTCAATCCAAAACTAATTGGGTGATAGTATTCATTTATATTCCCATAGGTCCCACAGACCGTCTGTACAACATACTAAAATTTCATTTTGATAAAGTCATTTTTACGGCAGTTATCGTGCTAACGGACAGACAGACAGACAGAATGAACAAAGTCATAAACACTTTTCAACTATGTTTTAAAGTGTTAAAAAGAAAGAAATATTCAGCAGGGGAGAAAGAAATATTAAAAAAAAAAATTTAAAAAGCCGAAAGCTATATAGACCCGGCAGATGTATTCATGCAAATAAACGAATCATTAAGTCAATGGTAGAATCCCAGGATTTCTTTAGAAATATCCATGCCACGTGTTTTTGGCTTCTTCTTCACTTAAAGAAGGAGACTTTTGTGACGTCCGTCTAGATCCCCGGTCAAATTTGGGCTGATATATTAAGAACTATGGTGGAAATAATCTGGGGGTTAACGCCTATGATCCCCATAGGACTACCCACTATTTAGCAAAAAGCCATTCCAAGGAGGAGGCTGGGGGACCGGCGGTTGAGTTGACACCATTGAGACATTTTATGAAAAAGATTCATTTGAAAATATAGCACTGCGTTTCGCTTAAGGTTATTCTAAATACAAATATTTTTCGATTTGAGTATTCTATTTAAAATTCAATTTCAGGAATACAGTCCGAATGACAGACTATTTATCGGCACTTTCGTTCAGTCCCTACCCTACATCACCCCCAGAGTGACTTTCCGCTTTGTTCCGGTGATTTTAAGAACATTATCATCTCTCGCTCCATCACTGTTCGTTACACCTTGCGTATGTTCTCCGAAAATGAAAACTCCTTTAGAAACAAACACTCTCTTTGGACCTTTCGCATGGCTGCCCCTAATAGTCCGCGTTACGAGTTCAGACGATCATTTCCGACTTCAGACGGTTACTTGGGTTAACCATGCCTACTCCCCATACCTTTCCCACCTTTTATATTGGCGATTAATCGTTGTGAAGCTATAAAGTCCATCTAATGCCTCATTTACGGTTCCTTCCTGGAAATATGAAGTTGTCATTCGGTCCAGCAGCTGAGGGTGTAAAGCTGAGTGGCGTTAAACCGATGGACGTTTATGGCACAGTGCGCCACCCACGAGTAAACTCGGAACTGAGAGTTATTGAAGCTGAATTTGACAGAACGGAAACGAAGAAAATGAAGATGAAAAAAAAAATTCCTGAAAATGAAGATGATTCTCGATTGACTGTCTTTATCTATGTCCCAATCATCAATGGCCGCACGTGCCTACATGAAATATTTTAATATATATATATATATATATATATCATAGTAAACATATAAAAATAAAATTATTTCACAGTTATCCAATTTTTCTCCAGAAGTTGGCGCAATGCAGCACATTCTCCTAAAGTAACATACAAGATTCATATGAAAAAGAGAGGGGAAATGACCAAATGCAAGGCATAAAATGGTAGAGGGGGATGGCGACCCCTCTTTCCCGTTGAAAAGACTGCTTTTATGCCCGGGCAACACTCACGGTACCAATGCAATGCAGTAGCCATACTTCCGTAAATGTGTCAAATCAAAAACACTCGAAAAAGTGCAAAGAAAACAAATAGGAATCAACCAGGATCGCAAGGGAAAGAATGGAAATGCAGCAAATGCCCCTGTCGGTTAAGATGGAGTGCATCATATATAACAGCAGTCCACGCATGCGCAATTCGTTATTTTCACTTTCATCGTTCTATACCTCTGCCATATCCTTTAAGTAAGCATTTTCTCCCTTTTTTGTATTAAATAGGGAATTATAATAACATGTCAGGAAGCCAATTGGATAATTCCGTTTTATTGCCTCCTTCATAATATTCCTATTATGCATGATGCAATCAGACTTGAAAGTATTAATGCGTTGATTTCTTTTGAGGTGACCAATGACGACATTTCTGAAAATGTTTTTGGTCAAATTGGACCTCCAATCAATAATGCGATTGATTTTTATATTGAAATTGTTTCTCTTGTCATATAAGACGGTATAAGTACCATATCTACTGTCATGTTTTAGTGTGATATCTAGAAAATTAACACTATCTTCCTCCTTACTTATATTCTCAATCAATTCCAGTTCTTTTGGATAAAAAGTAAAATCAAATTGGGGTGTATTCTTATATTGCCCAATAAGGACATCGTCAACGAAACGAAAATATGGCATTTCATGTAATATATGAGTGCCATTTTCAAATTTACACAAGTATAGATCGGAGAGCAGGGATGAACATCCCCCTCCCATTGGAATACCCTTAACCTGTTGAAAATAGTTGGTGCCATCAAATAAGATGTTTTCAAACAACACAATGCGAATCAAGTCCTCGTACTTTCTGAATGTAATATGCTCTTTTAAGTCAGATATTTCATGTAGTTCCTTCAAAATTTCATATAGATTTTCCAGATTGATGTTGTTGAATAAATCACGGAAATCGTAACTTTTGAAACGTATATATATCCCTGCTATAAAATGGAAGTCGGTTGATGACATCGTAACTATTATTTATCATTACTGTTCTTTGTTTCTTGAGTATAATCATAACATTTTTAAGTATAGTTAAAAGTTTTCCATTTGCAATTGTTAAATAGGATCCTCATCCCACTGTCACCGGCCGGAACTTGACTGGATTTTTATGAAGTTTTGGTATGAGTACCAAATATGGAAAGTTAACTGCTTTAAGTTCGATACCAATACTTTTATACAGAGTTTTAATTTTATTTACCAAGCATTTTCCATTTTGTTGTAAAGGGGAGTACATTTGTTTATCAAGATAACTATTTTTTAAAGTATCAACGTAGTATTTTCTGCATGTGAAAGCGTAATTTGATACTACTTTATCAGTATATGTTATAACATATTTATCTTCATATTTATTGACTGCATTTTGAAGAGAAGGATAATACGTTTTTTTACACAATGTTTTGTAGTGGAGATTGAACATTTTGATAAGGTTGTATTGCCATTCTTTGAAAGCTTGTATTGGCATGCTGTATTTTACGGCGAGTTTATATGTAAATTTCTTCAAATCTTGTTCAAAGTCCTTTTCAATATTTGTGAAATCTTGTATTCGAAATTTCGTACCAAGTTGAAGCATAGATTTTAACGAACTAGAATTGATTGGAATGGAAAGTTCGAAAAGAACTGGAATTGATTGAGAATATAAGTAAGTAGGAAGATAGTGTTGATTTTCTAGATACCACACTAAAACATGACAGTAGATATGGTACTTATACCATCTTATATGACAAGAGAAACAATTTCAATATAAAAATCAATCGCATTATTGATTGGAGGTCCAATTTGACCAAAAACATTTTCAGAAATGTCGTCATTGGTCACCTCAAAAGAAATCAACGCATTAATACTTTCAAGTCTGATTGCATCATGCATAATAGGAATATTATGAAGGAGGCAATAAAACGGAATTATCCAATTGGCTTCCTGACATGTTATTATAATTCCCTATTTAATACAAAAAAGGGAGAAAATGCTTACTTAAAGGATATGGCAGAGGTATAGAACGATGAAAGTGAAAATAACGAATTGCGCATACGTGGACTGCTGTTATATATGATGCACTCCATCTTAACCGACAGGGGCATTTGCTGCATTTCCATTCTTTCCCTTGCGATCCTGGCTGATTCCTATTTGTTTTCTTTGCACTTTTTCGAGTGTTTTTGATTTGACACATTTACGGAAGTATGGCTGCTGCATGGCATTGGTACCGTGAGTATTGCCCGGGCATAAAAGCAGTCTTTTCAACGGGAAAGAGGGGTCGCCATCCCCCTCTACCATTTTATGTCTTGCATTTGGTCATTTCCCCTCTCTTTTTCATATGAATCTTATATATATATATATATATATACAGGGTGTCCCAAAAACAATGACCGCGGCTTTTATTCCTAAAATATTGATCTCAGACATATACAATAAATTACAAAGTTGAGTAAAAAAAGTTACAGAATTTTATGAAATCGATAAAAATTTACATGGGATTAAATTTGAAGAAATACAAAATTTAAATTTTTATACTGTTCCTGTACAAAAACATTTCCAATGAATAAAATATGCTCCATACACTAATAAGGTGATGTACAAAATTTCAGCATTTTATCATAAAAAGTTCCAGAGATATGTTTAAACAAATTTGGTGTGGGATTAATCACACATTAAAATGTAAATGTTTACAGCAAAAGTGCAAATGACGCAAAGCAGAAATACATCATAAAGGCAAATAATATCTGCCTCTTATTTTTAATGGATTTTTGGCATGGATAGAAAACATTTTGAACAAGCTTTGTAATCTTTGGGTAAAGTTATTATTTCTACACAGTACAAATACTTTTGTACCAATAAATAGCAAAATTATTATTACTTTTCTTATATACATATAATGTATATATGGAAAGTATTGTGACGGAGTCGAAAATTTGAATTCGAGTTTTCGACGCGAAAGCACGTTTCAAGCATCCCTGAACACGAATCAGACGTTTTTGAGATGGTGTGTGTGTGTCAGTGAGTCTGTGGAGACGAGAACTGACTAACAAATGGACCGATTCGAACTAAATTTGGTACAAAACTTACAATCCATGAATATTGGAAGCTTATTGTTTTTATAGGCAATCGAATGTTCAGACCCCCCCCCCTAAATTTTTGAATGAAATTTTGAAAAAATCATCAAAAAATTAAAACATATAATAAAGTTACGCAAGTAGTCATATGTAATTTTTCATTAGAAGACGATTGAGATAAATTTTAGAACGCTAGCATGAACCGTTTTCGAGATATTGCAAATTTTTCAAAAAATTATCAAAAAATCATATAAAATAAAAAATATATTACCTATTGTGAAATATGTTCACTTTACATAATATCATGTGATAAATTTGGTGACATCATTCTCGTGGATCTAGCTAATTCCATTCATGTGAAAAGATACTTTAGGTAATACTTTTGTATTTAGACGCTAATAGTCATTTATCTGCTACAAGAATAACTTATATCTCCGTCCATAACGCTTGGCGAAATTTTGGCGCAATATCGCCAACTTGGCGACTTTTTTAAATGTTGCTAAATTGATGAAAATGTCGGCAAATTAATAAAAATGACGCTAAATTAATGAAAATGACGACTAGATGATGAAAGTTGCGAATCTTGGAAAGACCATATGCGTAGACTATAAGAATAACACATTTCTCCGTCCGTCCGTAACGTTTGGGGAGAAATTTAGCGGGATGTCGCCGACTTGGTGACTATTTTACATGTTGCTAAAATGACAGAACTGTCGCCAAATTGATAAAAATGACGCCAAAGGGGAAGTAATGTCTCCCAAATTCTTATTTCCGTCTTATGACGGGCATACCTTCTAGTATATAAGAAATACTTTTCTCTCCGTTTGTCTGTAACACTTGATGATGTATTTATTTGGCAAATTCAACGAATAATTTAGCAAAGTATTTCCAACTTGGTGATAGTTCGCCTCAGATTGACAGAAATATCGTCAAAATTGCAAAAATGACGTTAAATTAATGAAAATTGCGCCTAATTGATGACGTAATTATTAAGGCATTTTAATATATCGACTATATCGCTTATTGAGGATACTATCAATATTGATAACTGTTTATTTAGAGTTGCGCGAAGTATAAGGTAATTGAGTATTTTGAAATAGTTTTACATGTTGTCATCCGGAAAATCGCCAAATGCACAATTCAACGATAAAAACACAGCGCCGTGGATCTTATATATTATTTTTTAACTGTAAAACTAGTAAATTCATTGCATTATATAAGGAAAGTCATCTGTTGTCCACATCAGATTTTTTATTTATGTAATCATTGTTTTCTTTCGTAATTTGTGTATGACCCCTAAAATGCGATCTGCAGACATTATTTTCCCCCCTCTGAGAATCCATGTCGATGCATCGAAAAGTAGTTTAAGTCAGCATTTTTGTCTTTTCGAATCTCTGGGACTTTTTATGATAAAATGCTGAAATTTTATACATCACCTTATTAGTGTGTGGGGCACATTTTACAAATTGGAAATGTTTTTGTACGGGGGGGCCATATAAAAATTTAAATTTTGTATTTCTTAAAATGTAATTCCCTTGAAAATTTAAATCGATTTCATAAAATTCTGTCATTTTTTTAACGCAACTTTGTAATTTATTATATATGTCTAAGATCAATATTTAGATAATAAAAGCCGAGGTCAATGTTTTTGGGACACCCTGTATATATATATATATATATATATATATATATATATATATATATATATATATATATATAAAAATTAAATGATTTTAATCGAAAATTTTTTGCATAAACTACTGTATGTACAAAAAAACCCATCTCTAGCATATCTGTTACAAATGAGTAACTATAAGCCAAGTCTAAGGATAAAGATAGAAGGTTACATATCACTACATTGGAAAGGGGGATGAGAAGAATATTAGGATTCAAAAATCACAATTAAAAGTATATAAAAGTAAATAAAAATAAAACTCTGCAAAAATGAGAATAGGCAATAATAATCAGCTCAAGACAAGAGATCAAGAATAGAGAACAATCAATCGAAACCACACAAAAAATGGCGGTCAGTTCGAAATTGCATTCTCATCAGGACAGCCATACAATTCGAATTAAAACCGATAGAATAGCCAGTTTCTGACAATGGCGATAGTATTTAACTATAGACACCATTGGAGCTGTCTACTGGCTAGTGGAATTAGAAAAATAAATCAATTGAATTATACAAAAGCTGAAAAACAATACCTCCACGAACTGTAATGTGAAATAATAGCAGCACGTGTAAGATAAACTAGTAACTGAGCATTTCACCTCACTTCGTCAATGCGAGTGGGCGAGCATTTCACCTCACTTCGTCAATGCGAGTGGGAATGAATACAATTGAGCGATACATAATATATATATATATATATATATATATATATATATACGAGTATATTACAGTTAAGTTGTATAATATTACAACTATTTTATTATTATTATTATTATTATTATTTTATTTATTTTTTATTTTTTATTTTTTGTGATATTATAGCTAGCTGCATCATACTAGTTTCTCGAGATTTATTATGATAGTTATCAAGAATAACACTCGTATAATTATACTCATTATAGAATAACATTTCTCCATTTCTAATATTGTATGTTATTGGCATATATATATATATAATAATAATAATAGTTTAAAAGTCTAATGAAAGAATTATGAAATAATTTATATATATATATAAATTATTTATTATATATATATATATAATACAGTTTGAAAGACCAATGAAAGAAAAGTGAGAAGCTGTAACTCGAAGAACCTAACTTTTTAACAAGCTTACAAAATAAAGGCGTAACTCAGCAAATCTTCAATCAAATGGAGAAAAATACAAATTTCGAATCATCGAGTTAAAGAAAATTATCAGAAATCATTGGTATGTAATCGATAAAAGAAAAAACAGATGAAATCCAAGCATTAATGCTATACACGTGGACAAGGTCTAGGCCTAATCATGGATTTGTTCACTTCTTCAAAACTCGTCCTCAGGTCCAAGTATTTTGTAGAAGCAAACACAAAAAATGTATGTTTCTGAAGAAATAGATAGATTATATCTATAAACTATTTCTACTTGGACAACATACGTAAAGAAGAAAAATAAAAGGAAACAAGAATACCTGGAATATAACACAACAAATACACGAACCTGTCGAACCTGGAAACCCGGAATGAAGAGACCAATGTTGCCATTCACAAAGGAAAAAGATATGATCTACTGTTGCCATTCGTAAGAAATAAATAAC
Organism: Amaurobius ferox; assembly: GCA_951213105.1. Taxonomy (NCBI): domain Eukaryota; kingdom Metazoa; phylum Arthropoda; class Arachnida; order Araneae; family Amaurobiidae; genus Amaurobius; species Amaurobius ferox. Next base: position 10,122,960 of record OX578137.1, on the reverse strand, counting down.
AGTAATGCGAAAAGGCAAGAATAAGTGATAATATACAATCAGAACAACAAAAAGGAGGTACTAATAATAGAAAGGATAATGTTTAAGTAGATGTAAAAATAAAATATTATTAAAACAAGTGTATGGAGATGTCAGGCTAATATAAAAGACTATGAATAGAATTCATGAAAATCTAGCTAATCAAAATTTTTTAACAATACCATTTACAAAATAAGAGGGATAAATATATAAATTGGTCATAATTTTTAGATTATTAATATGTATAGCATGAAATTTTTTATTAGATAATCTATAAATTCTAAAAAGCTGATTAAGTATAATATTTCTAAGCAATAGAATCGAGTTGCAGGAATTAAATGGTAAGATTTTATTAATGTTAAAATTAAAATAATTTTTTTATCATGTAAATTAGTAACAATTCTATTAGAAGGTTCAATAATAAGATTTAAATCCAAAAAATTAATATTTTTACTAATAGTAGCCTCATTAAGAATTAATTCCAAATTGTCTGGATAGAAATCCATATCTATGACGCAATTTTCAGTATATACTAAACAAATCAGATCATCAACATATCTGTATAATGTATAATCTATTGAGGTAAAAGATTGTTCATAATGATAAAGGTATAAATTAGCTAACATACTGCTACTGCAGCCACCCTGTGGAACTCCTGACACTTATATCCTGACACTCCTGACAAGTATAATTCATTTCCTTAAAAAATATAATTATTGAAAATAACAAAGTGAAGAAGTTTAGGAAAATTTATAAAACTGGTTTGAGTTGAAAGATTAGTAATATAAGAGCATTGTATAGAGTTAAAATTACGTCATACAGATCTGAGATTTTGATATTATTAAAAAGACCTTTAAAATCAAAACTTTGAAATACTATTACTTTTCTAAGTGATGTTAATTTATTCTTTAATTCTTTACTATTATTTAGAATAAGGTATTTATTGCTAGACTGACGTAAACTATCATTAATTTGATTTAAAGAATGTAGTAGTAATTTACTCGCAATAAATTATCACTTTTACTTGCAGTATATTATCGCAGTATATTATCGCAGTATATACTCGCAGTATATTATCACTTAATCTTGCTTTTTCGCATTACTGTTATTTATTTCTTACGAATGGCAACAGTAGATCATATCTTTTTTCTTTGAGAATGGCAGCACTGGCCTCTTTATTCTGGGTTCCCGGGTTCGACAGTTTCGTGCATTTGTTGTGTTATATTCCAGGTATTCTTGTTTCCTTTTATTTTTTCTTCTTTATGTAGGTTGCCCAAGTAGAAATAGTTTATAGATATAATCTATCTATTTCTACAGAAACATACATTTTTTGTGTTTGCTTTGACAAAATACTTGGACCCGATGAAGAGTTCTGGCGAAGTTAACAATTCCATTATTTAGCCCTAGCCCTTGTCCATGTGTATAGCATTAATGCTTGGATTTTATATGTTTTTCTATTTTAGTTTCCATACCATTGATATTTGTTGATTATCTTTAACTTGATGACTCGAAATTTGTATTTTTTCCATTTGATTGAAGATTTGTTGTTAAACACTTTTATTTTGTAGGTTTGTTATGAAGTTAGGTTTTTCGAGTTGCAGCTTCTCTCTTTCTATCATTGGACTTTCAAACCCTTATTATTATACACACACACACACACACACACACACACATATATATATATATATATATATATATATATATATATATACATATATACAAGGTGATTATAATTAAAGTTCCCGGTTTAAACATGGTCTCAAATCACTGGTCAGAATGATTTGAAATTTTGCGTGAACACTCGTGGAGCAATAGAATTTTGTTTGGTGAAGAAAAAAACAGTAGTTCAAAAAGTCGCCGATAGGAGAATAATTGGCGCTTTGCTACACTAGAATGCAATACAAAAGTAATAAACGTTGACTTACTCATTGGGTAATGACGTAATAAATGTTCAATATGCTGTCTTTCGCATTCTGAAACAAGCTGAAAGCGCAAAATAGAATGTTCAACAACAGATTTGAGTGTTTCTGTAGAGATGTTGTGGATGTGATGCTAGCTTTAAATTCCGCTAAATTGGTAATGTATCCATTAAACACCACATTCTTCAGATGCCCCCAAAGTCAAAAATCCCATGGATTGAAGTCAGGGGAACGTGCTGGCCATCTTACAGGTAAATGGCGGCTGATAATTCTGTCATCTTCAAAATGACTGCGAAGTAGCCTCTTCACTGATTTTGCGATATGTGGTGGAGCCCCATCCTGCATGAAAATAGTGTTATAGATACACTGACGCTCTTGCAGTGTGGGTATAACGTGACTTTTCAAAAGATGTTCATATCGATGGCCACTGACAGAGCAGGTGACGGGGCCATGAGAACCAACTTCTTCAAAAAAGAAAGGCCCGATAATAAACGCTGCTGTAAATCCGCACTACACAGTGGCTTTGGGGGAATAAAGAGGCACCTGGCGTAGTTCCTGTGGATTTTCGGTTGCCCAGATTCTACAATTTTGCGTATTAACAGTTCCGTGGAGATGGAAGTGTGCTTCATCAATCCACAAAACATTCCAGGGCCATTCATCGTCCACTTGTATCCGAGCCAGAAATTGAAGTGCGAACATTTCACGTGCAACATTATCCGCAGGTAGCAACTGTTGAACATGGGTCAGTTTGTAAGGATAACATTTCAAAATGTGTTTCAAAATTTTTTGCACCATACTAGAGGGTACGTCTAATGATCGGGCAATTCCACGTGCACTCGTAGATGCGTTAGCATTACGCTCTTCTTCTAACGTTGTAGCTACGTCTTCCACTATCTCTCCATCGACTGTTTTCCGTCCCCTGCCAGGTTTGATGTCCAAAGAGCCAGTCTCTTCAAATTTTAAAATAATTTTGCGCAAGCTTTTGCCAGACAAAGGACCAGATTTTAACTTTTTCAACGTTCTGAGCTTTCTAAGAGCTACTAAACAAGAGCTGTTATTCTCATAAAACAATTTGACAAGAAGAGCACGATCTTTTAATGATAGAGTCATTGAGACAGAACAAGAGATTTGTCATTAAGTTATGAGAAACAAGTTCCGCTCTTCCTTTTTTATAGCAAACTTTTATTGCAATGTCACTGTCTTATGCAAATTTGCAGCCTCATTTGAAGAGCAATTATGCAAAACAAGTTAAATCCACTTTTTGTGAAAAAAGATATGGCTTACGTTTGCTTAGAATTTAACATTGTTTCAATGGATGAATTTTTTTTTCATTACTTGCATGCATATGATGATGAAAGTTCGACTTTTAATTCAGTATTCGAAGGACAGAATATTGAACATTTATTACGTCATTAGCCAATGAGTAAGTCAACGTTTATTACTCTTGTATTGCATTCTAGTGTAGTAAAGCGCCAATTATTCTCCTAGCGGCGACTTTTTGAACAACTGTTTATTTTTCTTCACCAAACAAAATTCCATTGCTCCACGAGTGTTCACGCAAAATTTCAAGTCATTCTGACCAGTGCTTTTTATTTGAGACCATTTTCAAACCGGGAACTTTAATTATAATCACTCTGTATATACATATATATATATACATATATTTATATATGTACACATATATGTATGTATGTATATATATATATATATATATATATATATATATATATATATATATATATATATATATATATATATATATACATATATATATATACTAATCCATAGACTCATTGTCTTAACAGATCCCCACACATCTGAAGGTTTACAAACATGCACGCTCGTCCCTCATTGCACTTAGCCAGCAAATACTCTGACCACCGACCCATCCTCCCAAACCGACCACAATAGATAATAATTCGCGTGGTCAGAGAGCAACTTCTTTCTAATGGATTCTTGATAGATCCCTAATGGATATGTTCGGGGGTGCTTGTCACGTGGTCACTTTCGCAGAGGCCCCCCTCTCTCACTCCGAGCCTGATTGGCCATCGACCGAGAATACTCTGTCTGAAGGGAGAAATCTGCACGCGAAAAATGTGTTCCACTTCTCTAGCAGAGTTCGAAATGGAGGGCTGCTTTCACGCAGACGGTGTCGAAATTACACCCTTCATCCCTGACCGGTGGAATGCCCACTTTTGATACACTCTTAGCTGGCGACAAGAGGGGGAGAGGATTGAATGAATCTCGATCGAATGTTCGATCCCAGTGAAATACAGCCATATTGTATGGCATCAAAATGCAATATTTGTGAACATAGAAAGGTGATTTCGTCATGCAAAATATTAGCAACTCTTTATCGTTTCTTTTACAACCGCTTGTGCTCCATGGACAAATGTAATATGAAACAATAAAAATTCTAAAATATCATTTGAGTGCCAAAATGTCATTTTGCAAAAAATAACTGTTTTCTTAAAATAAAACCCAGGGTCTGATATAATTCCAGTCTAATAATACTCAGGGTCTGGAATGATAGTGAAATAAAACGAATGCTGCTATAAATATGAAACCTTTTGACCGATATTTTATTCATTATTATTCTTCGTAATCCAGTCGAAAAGTATCTAAATCAGATGTGCCGTTTTACAAGCATTTTAATTAGTGCCGTTTTAAGAAGCCTTTACGGATGAAACAGATATTTTGATTCCGACGTTTTGGAGTTGGTAAATAGAAATCCAGTACTGCAACCCCCTCTTCGGTTGGGTCGTACCCACCTCCTTTGTAAGATCCTGTTAGCATTTGCACTCAAGCGTACCAAGTTGTTTCTGAATCGATTTTACAGCTACATATCGGAAGTCTTTATTATTTATACTCGTTTTGTTTTGTATAAAAATGTGCACTAAAATTTTTCGGAAAAGACTGTGTGGCATTGAAGAACTGATTTAGAAAACTAGTCAGCACAGCATCGCCGGATATTTCAGAGAAAAAAGTGAATTTGTCTGCAAGCTCTTGGGGGAAATATTGATAGATAAATGTAAGTGACTGAAAAAGCGAGTATATATGCCTCGTAATGCAAAAAAAAAAAAAATTTAGAGGTAACAAAGGGACCTGCAGCAAATGTAAAAAAAAAATCGTTTGAAAAGAAGAAAGGGGGGTGCTTTTAACATTTGCGAGGCCAGACTCTTTTTCCTGACCTGAATAATTACGTTATAAATTTGGTCGACATATACTTAAAAATTTTCAATATTTCACAAATGCTTGGTTATATACATGACCTTTAAACCAACAATAAACAAAAAACGCCCCCCCCCCCTCCCCCGCAATCCGCAGGATGCCATCTTTCCCCTAATCGCAGAATCCGAAATTTAGCAAATAAATAAAATTCGGGCCGTTATCCTGAACCCAATAAAACTAAGAAAAAGAGAAAAGACATCTTTATTTTTAAAATGCAAATAGAAAAAAAAATTATTCTCCGAGGTGTAATGACATTACGTATTCCGTCGGAAACTCTAATTAATGCGACCCCGGAAGAGCGAAGGGGCTTCCATGTCGGAAGTGGGCAAGAGTGTATGAAGAAAGAAGAAGAATGTAAAAAATGGAAGACAGCGGACGATCATTTCCTTCGACGTCTATTATTATTTTTACACCTCCAATATCGGAGAGACACCGAGTAAGCTAATAGCATCGCGAGAGTGCCTCGCAATAAAGCGTCTCTACGCCCCAGGGCTGTGTGTCGAAAGCGACTGAGTGTAGAGATTACAAAAGCCCCGGATTGAGAGTGAGAGCGCCCCTCTCTTGCTGGCAGGTTACTCCAAACATGTCCCCGGTTTGCGGAAATTAAAGTCCTCCGAACGCGGGGCCCCTGACAGATTGTGCGCCCTTTTGCCCCCGGTGATGCGAGGGTTGTCGGGAGCAGGTTCTTCGAGAGATCGCCAAAAGCACTCGCCAACTGTGAAAACTGAGTGATTGAACCCAATCCATAAGAATACACCAGAGTTTAGATCTTTCGAACACTGTAGTGGCATAAAATAATAATTCAAATTATCTGTTATTCGAATTAAAAATACTAACAAAAAATGGCATCAATCTTAAAAAAGACAGTGTAAACATTTCTTTTAAATAATTCGATTAGCTAAACTTTTGAAAAAAAAAAAAAAGGCCACCCATAAATATTTTCACTAGCCTGCAGGTGGCGTCACCAAAATTTTGAAATGTGCTCCCATTGCAAAACAGCATTCATAAGCCGATATTCGTAATGGCACCAAGAAAACTTGCTATGCATTGCAATTCTACGAGCCTCTATAAAAACTGGTCAATTCTGCTCTGCCACGCAGCCTGCTTGAAATTTCCTAAATTTAGCCCAGTCGACAGGCGTTTGCAATGCAATGACCGAGTTCTTAGTTACACAGCCCTCCTGTAGGGGCATTTCATTGAGGATATTCATACTGATGAGCGCATAAAAGGCGAGAGTATTCAAACTATTTTGATGGGGTATGCATAATTATCTTTTCGAGAAGTAATCATTTTACTACAGTTTTTCCGTGCGAAGGAAAATATCCTATACAACTTCAGTCGCAAAGACGGCAAATAAAAGCACAAGTTCCTTGGCACACAGACAAACTTTCTACAGGACAGTCATTAATTCTTTCTAAACTGACGCAACTTTTTCTGCTGGTAAGACTTTTTAAACGAAGATTTCATAAGCGCAAATGTTCTGCTGAAAACACCGCTGCTTCTTTTAGACTTGGCATCTGTGCTCTTTCTCCACCGTCATTCTCGTTCTCCATCCAAATTTTCTCATTCCGTTTTCACTGAAGAATACTAGTGTCGCCGTAAGTTTGAATGGCATTCTCTGTCATGACTCAGTCAGCGAAAGTCACCTTCCCTTGTTTTGACGATGCCACTGATGTGGTGTCGTCAAAACAAGGGAAGACCTTGTCATGAGGGCCGATTTCAGACTGCGGCCGTCTATCTCTTAACAGATAGTTTTGATAGATGCCAGCGATCGTATTTTACTAAAGATAGTGCAATTATTAATGGTATTAAAAAATAAGCTACCAAGTCTAATATATTCTGACATACAAAATGCATACGATTTATTTTCTTAACATGAAATAAAATTTAATTATGCAATATTTATGCATTTATATTCAATATGCATATATAAGTCATACATGTGTTCCGCTATTTATGGGCAACATTTGGTATTTTGTTCACTCTGGCTATCTCACCTTCGACACTTCTATTACTTCTTTTGATACTTCAACTATAGTGAATTCTGTACAGTGTTCGTAATTCAAGATACAGTTAATGATTGTTGACTGCTGAACTCCATGAAAAGACAAATTATTCAACAATGCTGCTCTGCGTATTATAAGTGAAATTTCAAATTTTGTAAATCGATCGCTCTTACGCGTTTTCAAACTGTGGTCAAACGTGAAATGTTGCATAGAATTGAGTCAGCATAATATTTAACATGGAACTATTTTCACATTCCGTAATAAAATATAGGTAGACGAACTGGCTGAATAATTTTTGATGGCGGAAACAGAACCACCATTATTCGCCCCCGAATGTTAATATACATATACTTTATTTTTCATCATTAATTGTAATATAGGTTAAAGCATCTAATTAAGTGCCCCTAATCTTTAGGGTTCCAAGATATAAGCCATTTAATAAGCACTATCCAATGTAATTCTTAACGATGTGATGAAATATTGAGATGGCTTGAAAAAGGCAACTACAGTCGTACATTGAGTCAGAATTTCAGAAAAGATAGGAAACGCTAATACAATTACAATGCTGAATCTCGTTTTTTAAGTTGCAATCTATGGAGAATGAATGCAATTGTTCAATCAATGGGCGAAGGAGTAAAAATACCTTTCAACGTCAGTGGCGTAAGGAGTCCATAATCACTGATGAAAACATAAGACTATTTCTTTACTCCATAGAGTTAATTTTGAAAAAGGAAGTCCACACAGAAACTCCTTTCGAGATCCTGGCTACGCCTATACCCTACATGACACTGAAGGTAACCCATCACGACAGACACAACAAGACATTTAAAACATAATCGCGGCGCTACTCTGCCAAATTGAGCCAACCCCCGATCCGAGATTCTGGCGCACTCGACACCTTGTTATCCGCGACCTTCATTATCCGCTGCACACAGGCACCGACAATGCGGAACAAGAGAACCATCTCCGCCCCCCACCCCCCTTATTTATTCGCACCCCCCTCATCTCCGGAAAGGAGGCCCATATTAGCCGCCCGCTATTCCTAGTCGATCCTTTGATCAACTTTTTTCGTTTAATACCTTGATATCCATTTGCGAATGCGTATGCTGTGGCAGTTTGCAGACCGGCAATTGAAACTTTGACAATTATTTAAGTAAACGGGAGATGGGAAGGTTAAAAGTTCGTTCGTGTGCCGGCGATATCGAAGTGGCTCGATTCGTACAACTCAATACGGATTTTCAGAACAGTATTCATACTATATACAGATACAGGTATACGACAAGTATACGTGGGTTAATAACTTCAGAGATGTGGATCACTATGTTGTTTCATGTCGTTATGCAAAAATGTTTCATCTTTCTAAACCTTCGACAATCAATCAACCCTTATGGTTTTGCAAATATTTGCATAAGGGTTGATTGATTGCAAATATTTGCAAAAACCATCGCTCTATTGAAAATATCAAAAACTGTGATCTTATTGCCAAAAGTATTTCTGAAAAGGTTCCTTAGAAATGTGTTGGCTACTGCTTTAAACTGTATGGTCAATAAAATTTTACACTGTTCCAAATTTTATGTGACATTTACCCTTTACTCAATACATCTGTCTGAAATGACTGGATCTCTTTGCTGCAGGATGGATCGCGATCCAATTGGCAACTACTTAATGACCGTATTTTTTTTCTGGTTTTAGGCTGCTTCTGTAAATTTTTCTATTTTTATGAGGGTTTTTCAATGTTTTTAATAATATTTTGGTGTCACTAATCGGACCGTAATTTATTATTTAAAGGTAGTTTTAAAAATTTCTACTTTTTTAATTCAAAACGAATTTCCCTTGCAATGGGGATTTTAAATTATTTTAATTTACTTCATGTTTTATATCAATCCCAATTGTTTTCAAAGTATTTTTTTTTCCTTTGTATGTTTTCTTTTGTGTTGCTTCCTATCTGTATTGCATTTCTATGTATATTGTTTTTGTATGTTTGGGTATTGTTATTTCTGTGTTTTTTCCCGACCGTTCCTTGTAACTGCTTCATACCCTTTGGGTGAGCTGGACGACCTGAGCAATCTATATAATAAAAGGCAATGTCTGTCTGTGTGTCTTATACACTTATAGGCTCAGCGACCGCGCGTCGCAGAGCTACGAAGTTTGGCAATCGGAGACCCGGGGGGGGGGGGGGAGGTGACACGTAAAAACCGATTTTTAAATTTTGAATTTTGTTGTTGTTATTTAATGTTTTATGCGATTTCGACCGTTTTTTTCCCTTTTTTCTCCACCATCCAGACGTCATAGAAAAAACAAATCACACGACCGGAAAGAGCAGACAATTGCGAGTAAAAATATATCAATTTCAAATCTCAGGGACAAATTCTAATATTTTTTAAGGATTTTAAAACAAAAGTCACTTTCGGCTCAAAAAAACGAACTTTCGTTTTTAAATTCTCGCGTCGGGAAAAGTATCAACAATTTCGATTAATAATTTGCATTTTTAGAAAGCTCAAAGATCAGGCTTTCTTACGAACTTAATCTGGTCAAGAAATAAGAAAAAGTAGCCGCACGATCCGGATTTTAAGGAAGTAATGATTTTGAGTTTCTCGGCCAAACCGCGAAAGAAGGGATCGATTTTTCACCCACATGCGTGCGCAGACGCACGGTTTTTCTATGGTGGAGGGGAGGTGGGCGAGGTTATGACGTCACGGTTCTGACTAAGGCTCCTCTATATGCGAGCTGACTCATCAAGCATATTGAAGCCCACCATAGTTGGAAGCGCAATCCATTAGCATTAGCTCTATTCGTATTTTCACTTTAGGAAGTATAATTGAAATAATTATGGGTGGTTGATCTGCACCGAACTGCTCTAATCATTCTAGAAATGGTTTTAGGCGATTTCGCTTTCCTAGAAACGAAGAAAGACGAAAACAGTGGCTAATAAATAATTGGATACCCGATACTGGAGCATACTTGTTTGAGCTAAGTTCTACAATATTCTAATTGAAACTTCTTTTTCTATATAAAGTATTTATTTTAAGCACTTATTTTATAATTTCTGTAACTGTAGTATGGAACCCTATGGGCTTCAATATGCTGGATAAGTCAGCCTGTAGTAGAGGAGCTCTAGTTCTGACGAGGTTCTGACGTCAAGGTTCTGACGAGGTTACGTCAGATACGCATAGCGAAATCGAATGGAACATTCGATATTTGTGCCTGCCAAATAATGAATGTACGTCATTAAACTAAAACAAACCATCCATTTTACTTGAATAAATTATTTATCCATTTTATTGGAATAAATTATTATTTTCGAAATAAATTACTTTTCATTTTAAATTTCAATTTGCTTAAAATGCATTTATTAATTTTTTAAAAACGTCATTTTTTCTTACAACTCAACCCAAATCTTTCCCTTCGTTGTGTTAGCAGTTTCTTTGGAGCGGATTATCCGTATCAAGATAAGAATTTATTTGACTTCATTATTGTTCTTTTAAGAACACAAACTTCTCTTTCTCTTTTTATAACATTACGTATTAAGTGTATTTACACGTTTATAGTGTATTTTATTTATATTGTTTTAAAATTGTTCTGATTTAAACAGGAGTTATATATATTGTTCTGATTTAACAGGTTTTCGACTTCTATTCTAGAATTGTATTTAGATTTTTGTTTAATTTGTAAGCATTCTATTCAGTTTAGAGTTTATTTTAACAATGGACTATTGGTATTATGGGTGTTTATAATTTTGTTTCGTGTTTTTATTAAAAACAACAAAGATTTTAATATATACAAACTTAAATAATGAATGTTTTTGTTTTTGGAATACATTATTCTTCATCTTAAAATTTAATTATTAGTTTTAACGTCATTAAACTAAAACAAACCATATAGAGGAGCATACCTCTATATAAAAAAACATAGGAGCAGCTGATCCCGGCTGTGAGTACGCATCAAAGGGATGGATGCCTTTCCGAGGGTTACAGGTACAGAAAACACAATACACAGGAATCACTACTTTAACTATTACAGAAAAATTAAGGAAAATAAATAAATAAATAAAAATATATAGCACTCACCAGACCTTACTTTTCACTTGTTAAAAGTTTAATATATGATTTGCATAGTTCCAAACGTTTAAAAAATGTGAAACGACCTATAATTTAACGAAATCAAATATTCTATTCATTTACACGAAGTTTACACAAAATAGTTACGGAAACGAAACGATTAAAAAAAAAAAGGGAGATTCTTGCAATTATACATGTCTATCCAGGCCACGACAGGTAAATGAATAACTGGGATAAAATGTTTTTCCAGTTCCGTTTCCTGACGGGGTAGACATTTAAAAATCGGTCTCTTTCGAACAATACGCCCGTGCTTTGAGGGTCACGTGCCAGTAGGATCAAAAATATGTCTACATCTTTTTTTGTCTATTTACACAGAAAGCATTTTATACATTTATTTTGAATAATTTTTAATTGAAATTAAAGCAACTGGGTCGTAAATGAGTTGGGTCTAAACACCATACCTTGTCTCCCTTGACACTCTCTTGTTATCACTGAGGAAGGTATAATATCAAGAAGACATTTTCAACCCTTTGAGGTAAAAAAAAAAATGCCCCTATGGCAAAATTTCCGAAAACGCGAGAAGCAAATGAAATGATTCTCGTAAAGCAAATGAAATTGGAAACAGTGAATTACTAATCGATAAATAAAATACACTTTGTGCCAAGGATAAGGAAAGCTTGAGCAGCGTATATAATATTGCGGACGTGTAATATTCCCTTTCTTCTGGAGACTTTCCTCTCTTTCGAAGACCAGATGGGGAAAATACTCGTGCAGGCATCCTTTTCCCATGGAATGAGCCTAGGTTTTCCATACGTCAAAGGTCAAAGAAGGGTTGTCATATTTAGCGATTTATCATAAATTTGACGATGTTTGGCGATTTTCCAAAGGTTCGAGAAGGACCGAGAAATAACGATTATTCTACATAATATGAGAGATTTTCAGAGTTTCTATGGAGCGTCTATAAAAGGAATCATCACTCAGTCGGAGAGTAGGTGACGAGATACGAACTACATTGAACTGTGGCTTTCGTCAATGTTTTGAGAATAGTATCAGTTATTTTGTGAAATGAGTGAAGCATTTAAGTGTTGTATTACTGTATATTGTTCCTGTTTACGCTGAGCTTGTGAATAAACGTATTAGTTATTCAGAAATTCGAACTCATTCTTTTATCTGGAGCGTACACCCACGATTCCAAAGGATGCGTCGTAACAATAAGTACAAATAACACAATAATGCAACATACTGCGGTTTCGAGGGTATGCTGAATTCCCTTTGTCAGTGCAAGAAAACCAACATACCCAAATGCGAAAAGAGGAATGGGTGCAAAAGGAAGAAACAAGGGGGTTATATACCAAAACCTGGATTAATAGAGAACCAATCAGAAAGCTACAGGAAGAACAGTCCAGCCAATCCAAAAAGAGAAGTAGCACACAAGATTAGCGTGCGCCAAAACACAACAGAAATATCCCGACAAGACAAGTCAAGTCCGAACAAGAATAAACGAGGCCCAACAAGTAGAAAATAGGCTAACGAGGCTGTTCACTTCCCTTACTATTATCATTATACACTATTGTTTACTTCCCTTTACCATTATTATTATTAACTTTTTTAGGCTAAAATTATAGAAGGAAATAATTAATTATTAATAGTTAAATAATTAATGCAAATAAATCATTAATTAAATAATTAATGATATATTTAAATTTTGCGGATATTTTAAATGGCAAACTTTGATAAATGCGATTAAATGCAGCCGGCAAGCTGTTCGATCCCTTCGATTTCTGACTAAAAAATTAAAATACGGAAATGAAATAGTTGTTTCATCCTAATTCAATAATAGCTCGTTTCACATGCTTTAACTGCTTTAACATAACTCCTTTAACATGAATTTAAAAGCTGAAGAATAATTGCAGTATTATTACGATAGATTAAATACATTACTTAAGGAAAACTTGAGCAACATATATAAGCATAAATATCACAGTGATGCAACATGTACTTATACCGCTTATATACGCTGCTCAAATTGTCCTTATCCTTCTCACAAAGTGCATTATACTTATGGATAAATGCATTACTGTTTACTTCCCTTTAAATCGCCCACCCACACGTGACATGTGTATCTGAAATAATTAAAAAATAATTCAATAAAATATGTAAAATTAGTGTAGGGATCAGCCATCATCGATCGCTTGCCAAATATCTTAATGATCCTTAACATATATTTGGAATCACTTCTATGCAAAATTATAGCGAAAGATATATCCATTTTATGCCTTTGTATAAAATATGATTTGTATAATAATTTAAACTTTTTTTTTAATATTTATTATTTTTTAATTTTTAAGAAATATTAATATGTCTTGTATTGCCTAATTTTGACGTGAATGTTAAAATGATTACACGAAATGCGGTTATTAATTTACGGAACATGTATATCATTTAGTGTACTTTTAAGAAATATTTATATTTATTACATAGTTTAAATTTATTACTTTTGCGATTACACAGAGGCATGCAGAAGTAGATATAGACATAATATCTCACACAATATTATGTCACAGTTCACATAATATTTTATCGAATAACAAAATAATTAAGTACAATCTCTTGTGTGCTTAAATTGGCGGCCCTCACATTGATCGTTATCTGAAAAAATAATAAAAAATATACGATAATAGAATGAAAACTGCATACATATTTATGCACACCTCTATGCTATTATATAATCATCGATTCTTTTTCAAGTTGATTTGGTCCGCGAAATGTTTGAGAATTTTAGAATAGTTCGTGCTTCGACATTTGGAGACGACTTTTAGCCAAAAGAAAATGGAACTGTGACCTACTTTCCTCCACCTCCTTGGCCCCAACCTTGCCCAGGCCTCTTTGAAAAGAAAATTCTCCATCCCAGTGGAAAATGATTGTTTAACCGAGAGCGGCCTCTTATTGTCAGAGATACGCAAGGGGTTGTCATGAATATTTTCGAGAAAAATAGGAGCTAATGGCTCAATGAAACTTAAGTCGGTAATTATGATCCTCGAGATCGTTTTCAGCCTTTCCAGAAAGCAGCCGAGCGTGCACAATGAGCGGAGGTCCTTCTGCTGTTGTTTTTTGGCCGTCGCTTCCAAGCTACGTGTAGGGTGGTGTGTTGGTTTTTTGAGTTCTGAAGAGGGAAGGGACTCATTTGAGCCAAAAGTACTCGACCGCCAATTACGGGAGATCGGGGACAAAAGCGGTTGTCCTGGATGAAATATCCTGTGACGCGACACCGCATCCGCCGCAAGCACAGAAAACACTAGTGGTAGATTGAAATTTAAAGAATCAAATTGGCAATTCTTGATAGTGGTGTAACTAGGGGCGTACGGGTTTAGATACGATAGAGCCCAGACGGCTCTACATCATTCCACTACAGCATTAACGCTTTCGGGTGATGTGTCGGGGATCCAGCAGGGATTTTATAAAATAACTATAACTATGCAAAGAACCTTGTTGCTCCAACCGGGAATCGGACAATGGATCTTCGAACTGGATAGCCGACGCTCTACAGTTGAGCTATTGAGGCGAAATGGCAAGCTCTTACCGTCGAAGTGGACCAGTGCATTCTCCACCCTCTAATGCCAGATTGGCGGGCAACTCACAATCTGACTGACCGCCTCCTGCTATCTTTACCTCGGGTTAACCTCCTGCGACTACTATTTTTATCCAGGTTAGTATCCTGATGGATCGTTATCCTCTCAATTTGAAATCGGAGTCCACTGAATCCATGCTAGTCGTACTAGGATCACTTTCAGACCTCCGACATCTTTGCACTAACCTACAGGGTTGATTGGTTCTGGCGCCATTATAAGTACCTGGCTACGCCAACCGGGAATCGACCCTTTGTTCTCCCAACTGGTCAGCCGACGCTCTACCGTTGAGCTATTCGGACGAAATGGCAAACTCTTATTGTCGAAATGTATAGTTATTTTATAGTTAAAGTCTACAACTTTATAAAATAACTATAATTTCAACTATAGTTGAAGCCGAAAAAGTGCATACTTGTGGCTTCACATTTTTAGGCGGCAAAAAGCGCCCATGCCCACCAAAGCATCTTCCTCGCCTGGTATCGACTAATGAAATAAATGTTCCATGAAAAGTCTTAAAGAGAAATTATTCATTCATTCCCATCATCTTTACGAGGTGCAAAATCTACCGAATAAGTGTCCAGTGACCGCCCCTGGGGCATGCAGAAAATCTCATAAAATATAAAGATCAGGTGTTAAATCAATCTTTAAAGTTTAGATCATGAAACCCGAAAATGAAGAAATCTGGTTGACATCTAGTTCATCTGTTGAATTTTTAAATTAAGATAACCATTATAACATTAGACTACCATTATATACTATTATGACATTAAGACAAATACGTAGAATGTTGATAAATAAATAAAAGTAATTAAATTCCAGCAAATTAAAATAGAACACAATTTTTTATATTAAATTATAATAAATTAAATCAATATAAATGAAAATAAATTCTGGAATCTACAAATTTATGTGCTTCAAGAACAAGACTATTAAATCAAGTCTTTTCAAAACATGATTATTATCAACAGCAAGATTTTTGAATCCGACTCTGCAGTCAGTCAATCAAAAAATTAATCGATCATTCAAACTTTTTTTTATTCAAAATTGGAAAGCATCCCTATGAAACTATTTGTTTATTACTTTCCTTATATGCATAATGTATAAGGAAAGTATTGTGACGGGGTCGAAAATTCGAATTTTCTATTTTTTCTCTAAACTTTCAAATGAAATTTTGAAAAAATCGTCAAAAACTCAAAACCGCTAATAAAGTTACGCAAATAGACATTTCTTATGTAATTTTTCATTAGAAAACGATTGACATACATTTTAGAACGCCAACATGAACCGTTTTCGAGATAATTTGCACATTTTTCAAAAAAATTATCAAAAAGTCATATAAAATTAAAAAATATATATTTTGAAAAACACGTTCACTTTTCATATGTAATACCATGCGATAAATTGGGTGACATCATTCTCGTGGAACTAGCTCGTTCCATTCATGAAAAGAGATACTTTCAGTAATACTTTTGTATTTGAACGGCAATAGTCATTTATCTGCTGTAAGAATAACTTATTTCTCCGTTCATAACGCTTGGCGAGATTTTGGCGACGAATTTGTCGGAATGTCTCCAATTTGGCGACATTTTTACACACATAACAAAAATCTCACCAATTGGATAAAAATAGCGCTAAATCAATGAAAATGACAACTAATTGAAGAAAATTCAATAACTTAGAAAGAATATAAGTATCTACTATAAGAATAACACTTTTTAACACTTTACAACAAAGTTGAAAAGTGTTTATGACTTTGCTCATTCTGTCTGCCTGTCTGTCCGTTAGCACGATAACTGCCGTAAAAATTACTTAATCAAAATGAAATTTTAGTATGTTGTTCTGTAGAACCTATGGGAATATAAATGAATAATATTACCCAATTAGTTTTGGATTGAACCCGGGTCGAAAAAATAAAATACATTGAGCCCCATGGGACCTAATTTTTCAAACATTTTTTAAGCGGATTTAAAATTCACAAATTGCTTCGAAAATTTTAGGTAATATTCAAATTGTTCCATAAAATATATAAAAAAACATTCAGCGAAATATATTCAGTAGTTTTTTAAATAAAAATTAAAATAATAATTACACCTCTTATATGAAACGATCACGTGACCATGATATCAAACGATCACATGACCCACTTCAAAATGATATATGGCATCCATCTTGTTTCAAAATCGTGATTTTTTTAAGTTCTTTTTAATTCCTATTGAGTGTTGTATCCGTCCTAAAACTACTTTATTTTTGCTTAAACTCTGTGCATCTACATACTGAAACAACGCAATGACAATATATTTGAGTTTAAATGCTCATTTAAATTTGATTATTTCTACAACTAAGCCTATTTTTCACCTATGTAAAATGTAAACTGCAAAATATATAGAATGAGTTGAATAGAATTCCTGTATTTTTTTAACACAAAATAATTTAGTCCATGGAGTCTGCATGGCTGATATGAATGAAATATTAATTGATTTCATAAAGAGAAGGACGATTTTTTTCGATGAAGTTTCAAGCATAGAGTTTAATTTTTTGTAGCTCCATGGTCTTAAACAAAATGTTTAAATAAAATAAATTATTATAGTATTGTGATGAATGAAATGAATGGGAGAAAGTTATGAATGAAATCCTGTTTTTATAGAAAGATCCAGGCGTGTTATTTTTTCTATGACGTCATTTGAATTAATTTCAGTTGTTTTCGATGAAGTTTTCAAATATAATAAATTATCGTAGTATTATGATAATTCTAAAACTATTACAGAGGAATGTATAACATTTTAGAGATGTTTAAACCAGGCAGTTTATATTTCAATGCCGTCATTTGAATGAAGTTCATTTTTTTCGATGAAGGTTTAAGTTTTCATTTATAATAAATTAATGCAGTATTGTGATAAGTTTCAAAATATTACCGAGGAATGTATTGCATTTTAGACTTGTTTAAATAAAATTGCATTGAAGTTGGAAAGTGTTTCATAATCAATGCTTTAAGCATGATTGATCTTTCTTGTTATTATGTTTATCGATTTTTATGCATTTAACATATAATATTATCGGTATAAAATCGAATACACTATTTTCTTTTTATAAGTAACTAATTTTAAGCAATTTATATTTAAAAGCGAATGTCATTATTAAGTGTACACTACACATTCCCCGTGGTACAAGATGTATGCACACCCAATGCGTACATTTATTTATTGGCTCGGGATATAAGTGGTTGTGTTTTTCATTTGCTTTCGTAAGGAATCCCGTTTAAAAAAACACATTACTCCACTTCAGTTATGATTTGCAACAAAAAACTTTCGCGTTCAATCACCATTTCGTGAGTCCTCCTTTGGCAGCATACATATTGCCAATATACCCGGACATCCTGCTAAACCTAGGCGTCGCTACGGCATAATCACCACAAAGATCTTTTGGAATGTTAGCCCACGTTTCTTGAACAATCGTCTTCAGTTGATCTTTTGCTCGGGACTATGCGATTTTGCATCTCTTTCTTGAGGACATGCTTCAGACCCAGAGGGATCATATTTCATTCATCGAATCTTGGACCCACTTTTGGCCAAGCCAAATGGTGGTGGACTGTGCAGTATGAGGCTTGGCGAGATCTTGAGCTTACTGGAAGACACCATCTCCCTGCAGGCGAAGGCGAACAACAGTAGGCAGGAAGTGCTATTGCAAAATTGATTGTGCATTGACAATTGCATTATAAGAAACTAAACTATCACTGCTAGAACACCACCCACACTTGCACGTTGTGGACCTAGGAACTTGGGAAGAACTTGTTGGTACCTAGGAACTTGCCAGACTTGCACAGTACCAACATAGTGTTGGGTGACTTCGTCAGGGCGAATTCTAGGACCACTACAAGAGAGATGAGATCAGATTTAATTTTTCACACTAGCTTGGCGACCTAACAAAATAAAGCGAGAGCTCCTTCATAAAATTTTTACTCGGAGCACATCTTCAATTCTTTTCTATCTTTCTGAAAGTCCGCAGCTCCATTTCACCCCTCTTAAATATATCCATTCCACCCTTCTTAAATATATAAGAAGTATTGCGAGCGGCATTGCAGACTCTCGTTATACGACTGCCAGGGCCTCTTTCGTGTGCACAACACGAATTCCACTGAGATGAGTTTGCCCAGGACAGCATTTCTTCCACGCTAGGATAAATCAGACTTTGAGGTTTAGAAGCAGCGAGTGAAGCAGCGAGAAATCGCTGAATTCGAAATATATTCGAAGGGCGGCATCCCAATCGTCCCATCGATCATCCTCTATCAGCAATATACACAGTTCATTGCGGGTGGTCTCGGAACCCGAACTCGGCCCGACTCTTGCTGGATCGGGTTACCGGCTTCGGTTACCCTCTGAGGATGCTGCAGTCGGACAGCGAGCGTGATAAGCGAGAAAGGTTCTGCAGCTCATTATACCTTCGGCAGATATTACACTATCGATAGCCATGATCGCTTTCGTCTGTTTGAAATCAGGTTATCCGTCAAAATTATTTTTTATTTTAGCAATAGGGCAGATCTGAACTAAGCAACCATGCGTTTTCCCGGGAGGCTGTTATTGTATTTTTGTTTACTTGGATTCGCCATTTAAGAACAATCTCAGGTATTCTTAGTCAATGACCGTATCATTTCTATAATACACTCCCTAAAATTTTTTTAACGTGGAGTGGCGCACATTTGTGGAATACCCAAAGGATTTGCAAAGGCGTGTGTGCAGTGTGAAAAAAAAGTGAAATTTGTTTATAATAAGGGCTTTCGTTCTTTTTTTTTTAATTAAAGAATTCGGCTTGAAAGAGTGTTCTTGAAGTTAAACTTTTATTTACTGAAAAGTGCACAATACGTCTTGGGCGTATGAATTAATAATTCATCTAAAAATAAAATAAATAAAAGCAATTAATTAACACATATATTTAATATTTTTTCATACTCAATATTTGCTCTTTCTACAACGCTGCTCAACTTCTATAAAATACAGAGTAAAATGTTCAATCCAAATACTTTTGCTGCCGTTGAAAATAATTTCAGTAATATGGACTCACCCATTAGACACTTGCAGAGTCCACTTCAAAGATAAAAGCTTGCAATACCGTCCCAGTAGCTCAACGGTAGAGAATCGGCTGGCCAGATCGGAGATCCAGGGTTCGATTCCCGGTTGGCGCAGCAAGGCTCTGTACACGCTTACATATTTCATAATGTATAAATCCTTTGTTCCTTTTTGAAATAAATTTTAATAACTTAGTTAAGCTTAAATATGTTTCTAAGCATTAGCTTTCGTAGAGGGACCGCCAGTTGGACATTTCTGATTAGAGTTTAATTTCATTGCCAAATTATCTAAGGAGGGACGGAAATCCACCCCCTCCAACGAGATGGAAAATTCAAGATAATTTATAAAATTACTAAATTACTAAAATAGCCATATTTTAAATTTTAACATTTTCTATGTGAGACATAACCAGACTCTCCTCCCCCTTCCCCGTCCCCCTCCTCACATCAGACAATTTATACGATGAGAAATAGTGCCCTCTTGACGATTTTTTTTTAGATAAAATCCTGCCTTTACACCAAAATGTAACTCCTCTAAAATTTTCATATTCCGTAAGAATCCCGTTTGTAATCCCAACTTTACGTTCTTCTCTGAACTCATTTTCTTCAAAAATAAAATAAATACAAATTTTGATAGATCGTTTTGATAGATCAGTTTTCAAAATTGTGGAAATAATGTAAGACTTTTTATTTTTAATTGATAATTTATGAAATGTAAATTGTTAAAAAAAAAGAAATTAACAAGTCACGGAAAATCAACTTTTATTTTAACGAAAATTGTGTAATCCTCTGTTACTTATTTTCGAAAATGTCTATTATATCCCTCCATAACGTTCAGTTTTATTTTATTTTTTTAAATCCTTAGGAAAAATTCAATTTTTTTCTTGAAAAAAGAGGGCAATGTTATTCTACGTTAAGCATAATTTGACACCCCATATTCAATGCAGGAATTTCAAATATTGAAGAACCAAGAATTCTGCGATTATTCACAAAATGGGCTGTGAATTGGATAACAAGATAGAATTGTTTTGCGGTATCGAGAATTCAATATTCATGGCGGACCTTTAAATGTTGACATAATCTCCCTTTCCCCACATCCATAGTCATGACGTCCGTTCAGTTCATACTCACAAAATCGGCTTCCACAGTAAGATCTCATTGACGACATCCATGATATGACAGATTGCATGCTGACGAGCCTATTAGCTCAAATACAGACCACTCGTCAAGTTATTTGCAGTGAAAGCGTGATTCTAATTTTGAGAACGCTTCCTAAAGGTAGGTTCAGCGAGTATAATACTAGTATACTAAATGATACTTCATGACACGATATATCCGTTAAGCTGATTTAGCTGTAATATGGATAACAAAGAAACTACAATAGAGAGATTTGTTTTCTCTCACGAGGCTTGTTTCTATCACTCTACAGCAAGATAAAACATCTCAACTCACTCAGTTTGCACCGAGGCCATTTATCGAAATGGGTTTCATTTTATTCCCTCCATTATAGAATCGAACAAACGATACGGCTAATACCTTAATGGCTTATTTCATTAGAGAAACCTCAGCTTTATATATATATATATATATATATAAATAATAATCTATATCTATACCTCCTTTGCTATTCATATATACGGCGAAACTCGTGAAATTAAATGATCATGAGCGGCTAGTTCTTTTCAAATCAAACAATAGATGGGATTCAAAATGTTAATATCTGTCTGAAAGCGAATCAGCCCGAAGTGCAATAATCCGGCATAGAGGTTCGTTTTAATCCCCGTCCTTCTGAAAAGGTCGTAAACATGCTTTTCTCGATCATTCGGGACCCGAACCATTGTTTCCAAAATGAGATGGCGCAATGGGGATTCATTTTGGATAGCTGCAAAAGTGAGGCGTGCAGGATTTAATGGATAGCCGTTGGATTTAGAAATCGCCTTAAAGTTTGGCTCCCAGGCAGTGCTCGATTAGCCCACCCATTTTGAGTAAGCACAACATTATTTGGGGCCCCATGTTGGCTCCCAGGCAGGGCCTGATTAACCCACCCATTTAAAGGAAGCACAAGATTATTTGGGGCCCCATTTTGGCTCCCCGGCAGACCCTGATTAACTCACCCATTTAGGGGAAGCACGCTATTATTTGAGGGCCCCCATTTTGATTGGGTAAGAGTGGCCCAAGAAACGTTTTCAAACCAATTCCCCAAAAATTATATTATCGTAACTGATTGGTCAACTAACAGTTCTCATCAACAAATTGATTTTTTTAAACGGGTTGCCAGTATCAAAATTCCTAAACCATAGTCTATTTTATGATTGAATCACGGGTGGTCCATGTTTACTTTTGCAATCAGTTCTAACTTAAATATTAGCTGTCGTACCACCTTTTTTCGCCCACAGTTTACTATTTAAAATAAAAATAAAAATGGGCAATACAAATTTGAGCACAGATAACCAAAATATTCCCTTCTTTACCTGTACGGGCAAGATACTATTTAACTTAACTATTTAACAAATAACTAAAATTTAAACAAAAAAATGTAAATCGGGGATGCAATTTGGGGGCCTCTTTAAATCTTTTGAAGGGAAGCACGTGCTTACTGCGCCTTTTCGGTAATCAGGCCATGCTCCTCACCAGTATAGGTGAACGGGTTTCGTCCGTGTTAGAGCTCAAGAACCAGAACAATGATGTATGCAGAAGGTGTGCATGCAGTATGCAAACGTATCTCCCCCTTTAAATATTTTCAATTACAATAAACAATTACTGAAATGTAATAAATATTTAAGGTGAAATATCGACCCAATTAATTTTCAGTCATCATTGTATTGCTTAACATGTTGCATCAAAAATAGAGTTAATGACCAGACACCATCGTCCAGTATAGGATCTTCCATGAAGCGGATGAAGCTTTCGCTTCAAACCTCGAATCTCAACGAGTTCCCATTTTTTAACACTTTCCAACATAGTTGAAAAGTGTTTATGACTTTGTTCATTCTCCCTGTCTGTCTGTTCGCATGATAACTACCGTAAAAAGAACTTACCAAAATGAATTTTAGTATGTTGTTCAGAAGATCTGTGGGACATATTAGATGACATTATTCATTTACTTTCTCATAGTTTTGGATTATATCCGGATTGAAAAGGTGAAATACATTGAACCCTATGGGACCTTATTTCTAAACCAATTTTTAAAAATTCACAAACTGCTTTGAAAGTTTCAGAAAATATTTAAATGATCCCATAAAATATATTAAAAAAATGTCAGCAAAATAGGATAGGTAATTTTTAAAATAAAAATTTAAATAATAATAACACCCATATAATGTGAAGAGATCACGTGACCCACTTAAATAAAATAGGGCATCCATCTTGTCGAAAGCCCTGACCATCCGACTCGTCCAAGGACTTGTGGTGGATGGCCGGGGGCATCCATCTTGTGTCAAAGTCGTGATTTTTAAAATTCCTTTTAATTTATATTGAGTGTTGCATCCGTCCTAAAACCGATTTATTTTTTCTTATTTTCTGTGCATCTATATTCTGCGCCAACGCAATAACACTATTTTTGAGTTTAAATGATCATCCAACTTTGATTATTTCTACAACGAAGCCTCATTTTAATGAATGCAGAATGTAAGTAAGTGATTGTAAGATGAGTTGCATAAGAATGGCTGAATTTTTTTCACGCAAAATTATTAAACTCTGAAGTCTGGAATAGAAGCGATATGAATGAAATATTCATTGATTTTACATAGAGAGCTTCGAGGAAATTTTAAGTTTCCAAGTAAAATAAATTATTGTAGTACTGTGATCATTAAAAAAATATCAGCGCTGAATGTATCTCATTTTAGAGATATTTAAATAAAATTGTATTTCAGTTGGAAAGTGTTTCATTATCAATGATTGATCTTTCTTATTTTTAAATAGCCGTCTCCCAATTTCAAGAATTTTAAAAATTCCGTTGATTTTTATTAAATTATAATACAGATCGGCGACTCCCGGCCGTCCAAATGGCTGCTCATGTCCTCAGGACGAGCCATCGGCGACTCAATGAATAAAAATGACTGGATAATTTTATTTCCTTATTGCTATTTTCTCGGGAAAATAATTAATTTCAAGAAGTTTTTCTTCATTTTGAGCTTTTATTTTATCATGTGTTTAATGTAAAGTTCTGCAGTGAATCATACCAAACTATTATAAAACTGCCATCAATGGATACTGATTATATATGTAACTATGATCCAATACAATCGAGAAGAGCGCATAGTTTCAATGTGTTTTTCGCCCATTTACCATCTATATGAATAAAATTGAAAATATGTCAGTGGGTATATGTGTTTGTTTCATCATCACGGGAGAACGAATACACAAAATTAACATGAAATTTTGTGAGTAGATTTAGAATAGCCACACATAAAATTGAGTGTGTTCAAATATTCCATGTTTCGGACTTTTAGAACCAGGGGTTATAGAGATATTAATAAAACACTCAATTAAGTCTTCTATAGATGTATCATTATGCAGACGGTATTTTCTTTGCAAATTTATTTGAAGAAAATGATATATTACTAAGCAACGGGTTTAAATCTAATGAGGTTATACAGCAGACGATTTTTATTAAGAGTAGTAAAGAAAGGGGCGTTCTGCACGGGAGGCGGTATGTGCGGTATGCGGTATGCGCTATGGCCGCCATCGTGAATTCCGTAATCCTGGACGGGGGTGTAAAAGGGGGGGAAATGAAAAACAGGTGGGGGTGAAAATTTTTCGAAACTTTTTTTTGGGTGGCAACGATGTCGTAGTCTTGTACGAGGGGTTGAGGGGGAAATAAATTTTTGGAATGAGATTTTTTTCTAAGTATGGAAGAAACTTTTTTCGAGGTGGCAACACCATCGGAGGCGGTATGGAACCATAACCGCCTCCTAGCGACGAAAATTGGAACTATCGGGGATAGAACTTAGAAATATTTTTTTGTTTGGGTTACCATAGCAACACCTGTATGGGAGAAACTTTTTTCGAGGTGGCAACACCATCGGAGGCGGTATGGAACCATAACCGCTTCCTAGCGACGAAAATTGGAACTATCGGGGATAGAACTTAGAAATATTTTTTTGTTTGGGTTACCATAGCAACACCTGTATGGGAGAAACTTTTTTCGAGGTGGCAACACCATCGGAGGCGGTATGGAACCATAACCGCCTCCTAGCGATGAAAATTGGAACTATCGGGGATGGAACTTAGAAATATTTTTTTGTTTGGGTTGCCATAGCAATACCTGTAGGGGAGAAACTTTTTCATGGTGGCAACACCTCCGCCTCTGCGACAGAGGCGGTATGGAACCATCAGCGCCCCCTAGCGGCAGAAAGTGGAATTAAAATTGGGATTTTTCTACCCTAATGGGATTTTTTTTTCTTTTCTTTTTCTTTTTTTTTAAATGAATGAGGTTAGTTAAATAAAGTGATTAAGTATATTAAAGTCTATGGTATTGCATGCTAGAAGCGTGCCAAGGACATGTTAAGGGCATACCAAGGAGTATGCTGAAGACATGCTAAGGTCCTACAATACCCCTCCGCTATATCACGGTTACGAAGTGAACTTTGAGAATCTTGTAGGGTGTAGGGGTATACCAAGAGCATCGAACATAAATTTTAAGAATATGCCGCTTTTAGCGTTTTTTTCACAAAAAGTTTTAAAAACGTTAAAAAAACAACAAAAATGTGCGTTTTTTCAACAAGTTGAAGTTTTGGAGTTGTTGGATTTCTCTATGGGAATTAACATGGGTTTTCACACTTTTGCGAATTTTTTAGAAAAAAAATGTGGTTTTTCGCAAAAAAGCGACCAAAAATGTGTTTTTTGAAAAACGCGGAATCGGCCGATTTTTTTCAAACTGTCGGATTTCTCTATGGGAATTAACATAGGTTTTCACACTTTTACAATTTTTTGAAAGAAAATGTGCGTTTTTGCAAAAATGCGGCCAAAAAAGCGTGTTTTTAGAGTAGCAGAATCGCATGAATCGGGTGTATGAGAGGGGGTGTGTTTCCTCAACCAGTCTTGGAGTTTAAAAAATTTTAATATTCCCAAAAATAAATATTTTAAATAATCGTGAAAGTGTGCAAAATACTTGCGTGTTATGAATCGTGTATTCATTTAAGTCTTGGAGTTTAAATAATAGCAGATACCAATGGCTGTATACATATGTTTTTACAAGTGTATACTACCATAGGAGTTTCTTTAAACCGGCATGTTTTAAAAACCGCAGAGTGCATTAAATCACGATGACAGATCTACCCCTCCCCACCTCACGTGAATGTGGATAGTTACATTAAAACATCTTATGGCTGTCGGAGTTATAAGCGTGGCTCTGTACCAGGATATAACTTTAGGCTATATGTCGCGTTGGGCTTGGGTTTGGTCGACTGTTTAGAACTGCTCTCGCTGCTATTGTTAACATCTGTGGTGGAGGATAGTTTTTACGGGCTCATAGAATGTTTGTGTTGTTAGATTAAAAAGACACCACTAAATATCATTGTATTCTCAGCTGGGAGAGGCTCTTTTAAAGAAGTTCCTATTAAATTTTAACATGTTTTAAAAAGAATCTTTCATTCATTAGTGTTATGAATCTCGCAAGTTAATTAAAGGATGTTAATTAAATTAATTGATTAAGTATTGAATGTCTATATACCAGGAGCATGTCAAAGACATGTCAAGGGGTATGTCAAAGCGTACCAAGGGTGTACCAAAGGAGTATGCTGAAGGCATGCTAAGGTCCTACACTATCCCTCCGCTATATCGCGGTTACGAAGTGAACTGCGAGAATCTTGTAGGGTGAGATAGTTGAAAATATCGTATGATGAGGGGTATGCCAAGAGCATCGAACATAAATTTTAAGAATGTGCCGCTTTTAGCGTTTTTTTCACAAAAAGTTTTAAAAACGTTAAAAAACAACAAAAATGTGCGTTTTTTTTTCAGCAAGTTGAAGTTTTGGAGTTGTTGGATTTCTCTATGGGAATTAACATGGGTTTTCACACTTTTGTGAATTTTTTAGAAAAAAAATGTGGTTTTTTGCAAAAAAGCGGAAAAAAATGTGTTTTTTGAAAAATGCGGAATCGGCCGATTTTTTTCACAATGTCGGATTTCTCTATGGGAATTAACATAGGTTTTCGCACTTTTGCAATTTTTTGAAAAAAAATGTGCGTTTTTGCAAAAATGCGGCCAAAAAAGCGTGTTTTTAGAGTAGCAGAATCGCATGAATTGGGTGTACACACACACACACACACACACACACATACACACGGTAAAAATAGAGAGACCATTCATAATCACAAAGGGATTTTTATCGATTTTGTCATTTCTGCTGTGGATGTCATGCTGTTAAGACGCGTTTCAAGTTGTTCTGCGAATATGTCGGTTTTAGTTGGTAAAGCTGGAGATGTTATATCTGTCATTATTCATTGGCCTACACCTAATGCAGTATTTTTGAGTCAGATTGAACATGTAAGTACTTGCTTTAATATGATTTTATTCTATCATTTCATTAAACTTAGTATTTTTATAGTATGTTACAGCTTCATTATTTTATTTAGTTAAGATTTTTATCAATTTAATGTAGTTTGTTGGTGTTTTAGTATCTAGATATATTATTCAGCTTGGTAATTTTATTATTTTAGCTGATTTCTGATGGGAATAGTATAATGGATTCACGATTACTTTATATAAATCTGGGGGTATGTATTACATTGCTACATAGAATAATGTATGTTTATACTAACGTACAACATTTTTTATCTTGTATAGACATGTCTTGTCTGTTTTAGAATGTCGGTCATCTGTATTATCTACACAACTTCACTACATATTTTTCGCCCCTTTAAAGGCTATTTACTTAGAAATTTTAAGGATTCCCCTTTAAAATATTTGTAGTATCCCCATTTCGCTGTTATCTGATGATAATGAAATCATCTCATACCACCTTATTAGGTGTTTTTGACTCTTTAAATGTTCTTAAACATCTCATTTACCCAAAAAATTCAGAGTTCTATCCTTAAAAACTTACTTAAATTAACATTTAACTATTATGTGTCCGCGATGTGTATCACACATACCGTCTGAATCTTCGTATTCGTCCGCTTTAAGTGCTGATATATTGCGCTTAGTTAGAAAAAATTTTAGGTGTTATTCTAAAAAGCTATCTTAGCTTTTCCCTATTTAATAACTATGTATTGGCTATGTGTATCGCATATGTCATCTTAGTAGGTATTTACGCTACTTTAAAAGTTTTTAAACATAACATTTACTTAAAAAATCTAAAGTCCCATCCCCAAAATATTACTCTAATTCCTCATTTTAGCACTAGGTGTTAGTAATGATTACGCTCTATACTCTTCAGTACGTGTTTCTATTCCTTAAAAGTTAGTAGAAATCCCTATTTAGCTAAAAAATTCTCAAAGTCCCCTCTAAAAATTTGCTGTATACCCTTTAGTATGTCTTTATATCCCTTTAAAAAGTAGTGGAAATCCCTATTTAGCTAGCAAATTCCCTAAGTCCCTTCTAAAAATTTGTTGTACACTCTTTAGTATAGCTTTCTATCCCTCTAAAAATTAGCTGAAATCCCTATTTAACTAAAAAATCCAAAGTTACATACTTATAAATTATTCTTAGTTCACCATTTAACTGTTATATCAAATATGTGTATTATACTAGTCCATTAAAAGTTTCTGGGTATCTACATTTACTTTGAAATTTGAAGTTCAGTCTTTAAACAATATTTAAGTTTTCTTTTCACTGTTATATATATCGGCGTTGTATTCATTCTAAGTCATCTCGCTGGGTGTTTTCATTTCTTTAAAAACTAGTATAAATTGCCTTTTATGTGAAACTTCTAAAGTCTTTACTTTAAAAATTTATCTTAGTGAATAATTTCAGTGTTGGGTATCTTGAGTAAGTACACCCCCATTCCGTCTCATTAGATGTTTTCATCCTCTTTAAATGTTTCTTGATATCTCATTTAGTTCCAAAATCTAAAGTCCTATCTTTAAAAATTTTTCTAATATCCCCTTCCTAATGTTATATGCTGCTTATGTGTATTATACATAAAACCCTCGGTAAGCGCTAGCACCCTCTAATATTTAGTAGATTCTTCACTTAATTGAAAAAAGTTAAAGTCACATCTTTAAAAACTGCTCCGGTATCACTTTTCCACCACTGTGATCGGAGACATGTGTAACGCACATAGTTCATTAAAAATTTTCCGAACACCTACATTTACTTAAAAATTTGAAGTTCGGTCTCTAAACAATACTAAAGTTTTCCTTTCGCTGTCCTATATTAGTTGTGTGTATTATGGATATTACCTTATCATATGTTTATATCTCTTTAAATGCTTCTAAATACTCTATTTACTTAAAAATACCATGTCTTCTCCTAAAAATACTATCTTAGATCTGCATTCCACCGGTGGGTGTTGGTTATATGTATTATATATATATATACACACATAACCCCTTTCGCTATGCATTTCTCCCTTTGCAGTAGTTAGTATAAATCATGTTTAATTATAAATTCAAGTTCTACCCCTAAAAAATCTTTGTTAGTTTCCCATTTCGTGGTTATGTATCGGTTATAAGTATCGTGCGTGTCGCCTTAGTAGGTGTTTCCAAGCCCTTTAAAAGCTATAAAGCATTGTATTTGGGTTGGATATTTAAATTTTGTATCGTAGAAATGTTCGTCTAGTTCGACACTTTGTAGCTAGCTGCTGCTGATGGGATCGTCTTATACTCACTCTGCAGGTGATATCATCTTATAAAATGTTGGCACATATTGCATTTAGCTAAAAACTTCAAAGTCCTATACTTCAAAACTTAGCCTAGTTCCTCATTTTATTGGCATGTATCGTTCATTCACACGTTAAATAACCTCAAATACCTTATTTATCGAAAACAATTTCAAAGTCTCGTCTTTAAAAAACTATCTCACCATTTATTTCCATCGATTTGTGCTGAGCGCGTGTGTCATATGTATCAGCATATTAGGCGTTTCTCCCTCTTAGAATAACGCACGTATTAAAACATGTTGGTTTAAAGAAATAACATACGTATACAGGCATTGGTATCTGCTATTATATAAACTCCGGGACTTTATCGCTTCCTTTAATTAACTTGTGAGATCCATAACACTCAAGTATTTTGGACACTTTCACGATTATTTAAAAATATTTATTTTTTTGAATTTTGAAATCCAAGACCGAAATGGTTGGGGAAACACAACCCCACCCATACACCCAATTCATGCGATTCTGCTACTCTAAAAACACGCTTTTTTGGCCGCATTTTTGCAAAAACGCACATTTTTTTTCAAAAAATTGCAAAAGTGCGAAAACCTATGTTAATTCCCATAGAGAAATCCGACATTGTGAAAAAAATCGGCCGATTCCGCATTTTTCAAAAAACACATTTTTGGCCGCTTTTTTGCAAAAAACCACATTTTTTTTCTAAAAAATTCACAAAAGTGTGAAAACCCATGTTAATTCCCATAGAGAAATCCAACAACTCCAAAACTTCAACTTGCTGAAAAAAAACGCACATTTTTGTTGTTTTTTAACGTTTTTAAAACTTTTTGTGAAAAAAACGTTAAAAGCGGCACATTCTTAAAATTTATGTTCGATGCTCTTGGCATACCCCTCATCATACGATATTTTCAACTATCTCACCCTACAAGATTCTCGCAGTTCACTTCGTAACCGCGATATAGCGGAGGGATAGTGTAGGACCTTAGCATGCCTTCAGCATACTCCTTTGGTACACCCTTGGTACGCTTTGACATACCCCTTGACATGTCTTTGACATGCTCCTGGTATATAGACATTCAATACTTAATCAATTAATTTAATTAACATCCTTTAATTAACTTGCGAGATTCATAACACTAATGAATGAAAGATTCTTTTTAAAACATGTTAAAATTTAATAGGAACTTCTTTAAAAGAGCCTCTCCCAGCTGAGAATACAATGATATTTAGTGGTGTCTTTTTAATCTAACAACACAAGCATTCTATGAGCCCGTAAAAACTATCCTCCACCACAGATGTTAACAATAGCAGCGAGAGCAGTTCTAAACAGTCGACCAAACCCAAGCCCAACGCGACATATAGCCTAAAGTTATATCCTGGTACAGAGCCACGCTTATAACTCCGACAGCCATAAGATGTTTTAATGTAACTATCCACATTCACGTGAGGTGGGGAGGGGTAGATCTGTCATCGTGATTTAATGCACTCTGCGGTTTTTAAAACATGCCGGTTTAAAGAAACTCCTATGGTAGTATACACTTGTAAAAACATATGTATACAGCCATTGGTATCTGCTATTATTTAAACTCCAAGACTTAAATGAATACACGATTCATAACACGCAAGTATTTTGCACACTTTCACGATTATTTAAAATATTTATTTTTGGGAATATTAAAATTTTTTAAACTCCAAGACTGGTTGAGGAAACACACCCCCTCTCATACACCCGATTCATGCGATTCTGCTACTCTAAAAACACGCTTTTTTGGCCGCATTTTTGCAAAAACGCACATTTTCTTTCAAAAAATTGCAAAAGTGTGAAAACCTATGTTAATTCCCATAGAGAAATCCGACAGTTTGAAAAAAATCGGCCGATTCCGCGTTTTTCAAAAAACACATTTTTGGTCGCTTTTTTGCGAAAAACCACATTTTTTTTCTAAAAAATTCGCAAAAGTGTGAAAACCCATGTTAATTCCCATAGAGAAATCCAACAACTCCAAAACTTCAACTTGTTGAAAAAACGCACATTTTTGTTGTTTTTTTAACGTTTTTAAAACTTTTTGTGAAAAAAACGCTAAAAGCGGCATATTCTTAAAATTTATGTTCGATGCTCTTGGTATACCCCTACACCCTACAAGATTCTCAAAGTTCACTTCGTAACCGTGATATAGCGGAGGGGTATTGTAGGACCTTAGCATGTCTTCAGCATACTCCTTGGTATGCCCTTAACATGTCCTTGGCACGCTTCTAGCATGCAATACCATAGACCTTAATATACTTAATCACTTTATTTAATTAACCTCATTCATTTAAAAAAAAAAAAAAAGAAAAGAAAAAAAAATCCCATTAGGGTAGAAAAATCCCAATTTTAATTCCACTTTCTGCCGCTAGGGGGCGCTGATGGTTCCATACCGCCTCTGTCGCAGAGGCGGAGGTGTTGCCACCATGAAAAAGTTTCTCCCCTACAGGTATTGCTATGGCAACCCAAACAAAAAAATATTTCTAAGTTCCATCCCCGATAGTTCCAATTTTCATCGCTAGGAGGCGGTTATCGTTCCATACCGCCTCCGATGGTGTTGCCACCTCGAAAAAAGTTTCTTCCATACTTAGAAAAAAATCTCATTCCAAAAATTTATTTCCCCCTCAACCCCTCGTACAAGACTACGACATCGTTGCCACCCAAAAAAAAGTTTCGAAAAATTTTCACCCCCACCTGTTTTTCATTTCCCCCCCCCCTTTTACACCCCCGTCCAGGATTACGGAATTCACGATGGCGGCCATACCGCATACCGCATACCGCACATACCGCCTCCCGTGCAGAACGCCCCTTTCTTTACTACTATTAAGTCTTTTTCGATTTAAATAATTAAGAAATGCATATAAAAATAAATGTATTGGAATTACAATTTTGACTGGATTACATACAGTGGCTCCCAAAAGTGTTCGTACACTTACGAATTTCAATGAAATAGTCCTCTATCCATTAATAAAAATTAATATTTTAGAATGGGAATTTTTTAATAATACCTATAGTATGTTCTTAACAAAACTACATAAAATATTTTGAAAACATAGTAAAAATTCTTTTTTGAAAAATTAATAATCAAAAAGTAACCAAAATGTTACGTCACAAAAGTATTCGTACAATTTAAAAAGAATCTCTACATACAGTAAATATTGTAACATTTCGGTAAATTAGTACATAGTAGGATATCCTCTACCATCCACAACAGCTTTTAAGCAACTGTGAATAGAGTTTACTAGTTCTTTTGTAATTTCAGCATCCATGTTCCTCCATTCTTCGATCATTACTGTTTTTAGTTCGCTTTTCATTTTAATGTCGTGTCTTCGCACTCTAACCTCCAGTTCTCTCCAAATGTGTTCCATTGGGTTTAAATCCGACGACTGAGATGGTGTTTTCAGAATTTGTGGACAATTATGGAGACACCAGAGGCGAACATTGAGAGCCGTGTACTTGGGATCGCTGTCTTGATAAAAAAAAAAGAAATTGTTTCCAATACCCAAATTTTGGGCTGATAATTTTTAATTATCTTTCAAAATATTTAAATAAAGAGCATGATTCATTATGCCATCCATAAATTCCAAATTACCTACACTGTAAAAAATAAATGTGTCAATTTACACATAAAAAGTGGTATTCTTTCGCTACCAGAACGATTTGTCTTGGTGTGTAAAAAAGCGTGTAAATTGCAAATTACACAGAAAATGGGTAAATTTAAAAATACACACTTTTAATGTGTAACACGCATCTAATGTGTAAATTTCAAGTAACATGTTAGGCGTGTATTTTGGTTACACGTGTATTTTGGTTACTTGTGTAGTTTGTAATTTACACATCTAGACAAGTTGTTCTGGTGGTGAAAGAATACCACCTTCTATGTGTAAAATGAACACATTTACAACCATTCAAAAAGAGTAAATATAAATTTTGAGATCTTATAAATTTTGAACACAATATAGTTAAAATTTTGAAAAAAAGCAAAAACTTTCGTAATGTACCACTAATAAAATTAATCTCCATTCATATTCTAATTGATATAAACAAATAAAATAAACAATTTCAGAAAGTATATAAAACAAGCTTTAATTTTAATTTAATCAAAAATAGCATTTTTAATATTTTTCAAAAAATACATTTGTTAGGCTTCATGTCTTTTATATTGTTAGGCTTCATGTCTTCATTTCTGCCAAATGATTTTTGGATCCACATGGTAAGTTTTGAAGATTAAATGAATAATAACAAAAATGAAGAACTGTAGTACTATGTTAAAATTCCTATTCAGAGTGTTATCAGCCTGCAAATGATATACATATAGATGTGGGCCGTTTATGGTCAGAATAGGAAGCTTAGCATCCTTTATATTTTATCTTCAAACATTAGCATGTGCCCAAAACATTATTTGCTAGATATATAAAAAACATGAAGAGACCAACAATTATATATATTCTTTGAAAATATAAAAGATGCTGTTTTTGAGTAGTAAATGAAAATCAAATTTTGATAATTTAAATTTACAAATTTAGATTTGTACAATATATAATTTTAAAGCTTGTTTTATATGGTTTCGAAAACCTTATATTTCATTTATCCAATGTATTCCTAATTAAACAATGATTAATTGTATGAGTGGCAATCACAAAAATATGTTATTTATTTTCAAAATGTAAACTACAATATGTCCAAAACGTTTTAAATTATGAAGCTTAAAATTTATATTTACTAAATCAAATAAGGAGATTTACTCCTTTTAATGTTAAGACAAAAATATGATTACAAAATTTGATAAAACAAAATTAAAAATAACATTAACAATAAAATTCTGAAGCCCAATTGCTGCTAATAATACTTGCATCTTATTGACAGCAAAGAAGATGAACAATATTATTACAGACAATGTTTTGAAATAAAATTATGTTGATATTTAAATACACTGTAGAACAGGATGTCCCAGGATGGAATCAATTGCATTTTTTGAAAAGGGAAGCCTGGAACAAATGTGCGGTTAATAGTTCCAGCTGCTTGGACTGCCTTAAGTATCCTTTCCAAGGGTCCCACTGGATGGAAAGATGGCAGGTAATGTAAAGAAATCTTAAAAATTGTGAAGAGGCAGGCAGTTATCGATGACAGAA
Organism: Amaurobius ferox; assembly: GCA_951213105.1. Classification (NCBI taxonomy): domain Eukaryota; kingdom Metazoa; phylum Arthropoda; class Arachnida; order Araneae; family Amaurobiidae; genus Amaurobius; species Amaurobius ferox. The sequence goes on along the minus strand of OX578137.1, from coordinate 10,088,114 downwards.
CCGAGCGAGACAAAGCCCTCATCCATGATATCAACAGGGATATGCAATTACAATTCTTCAATGACCATTATAGTTTCCTGGTTGCACAAAGTGGACCATAATAGCAAAAACTACAAAGCAGTAGACTGTTAATAGTGTCAGAGTTCCTCAAAGAAAATTAAATAAAAATAATTTAATTTTAAAATGCTGCATTTTAAAATATTCAAATATAAATATGAACTTAATTAGAATATTTAGAACATTAGATTTACACTGGCATGTTCTTATCAACAGGTCTACTCTACAGATAGATTAAAAAATACAGTTTAGCAAATAAATGAAATACCCCCCCCCCCCCCCCCCCCATCCATTTCATTTGAATCAGAAAACTGCCCAGAAATTTACTAGCTGTGCATTTCTTCCTTCTCTAATCCTCATTCCATCAAACTACTTTCATTTTCAAATGATCAATTAATTATCTTTCTGCTTTCTATTCTACCCGCAAGGACCATTGCATGTATACATATTAAGTATATATATATATATAACCATACATCGAATTTACTTAAATTGAAAGTGTCTACTAGCCACTTGCTACTAAGTGAAAATTTAAATTTTCAGGTCTACTTTAGAGAGTATTATTGAATTATAAATGAGAAAACAAATCTCTCAAAATATGTATACAATAATTTGTATACCACATATACACACTAAATACTAAAAAATTAACTTTTGAACCCCAAAGATATCAAAATTCCAACTACTATTGATATCGGTATAGAAATAAAATGAACTGCAACCTTTCTTAACACTTAAAAATACAATATTCTGCTGATTTACACACAAAATAATAACAAGAAAGATCAATCATGCATAAAGCATTGATTAAGAAACACTTTAAACTGAAATGCAATTTTATTTAAGTCTCTAAAATGCAATAAATTCAGCGCTGATATAAAATTATAACAGTACTACTACTTGAAAACTTCATCGAAAAAGACAAGTTTAATTATATACTATGAATTTTATTCAAATGACATCATCGAAATATAAAGTGTCTGCCTCTCTATGTAAAATCAATGAATATTTAATTCATATCCCCTATATTCTCAACTCCAGAGCTAAATTTTGCGTGAAAAAAAAAATTCAGCAATTTTTATACAACTCATCTTACAATCGCTTGATTTCTTTACTTCAGTATGCTGCAGATTATCAATCAAATTAGGCCCAGAATTTAGATATGCAAATAATATAAGTGGGCCCAGAATGTTACACAGGCTGTCTCAACAACATACTAAAATTTTACTTTGATTAAGCAAATTTTAAGTCAGTCACGCAAAAGGACAGACAGAATGACCAGAGTTTTAAATACTTTTCAACTGCGTTGGAAAATATTCAAAATGAAACTTCTGAACTTTACACAATGCTACTAAAATCAGAATGATCATATATTGAAATTGAAAAGGTTAATAAATCATGCAAATTATTTTGGTTGTTTGGAAGACACTGTATTTTGATTTTCACTAACACTTTCTTGTCTCTATAATGTTTATCAACTTTGTAAAATAATTTATTTGTGTTTCCAGAAGCTATTGATTTCATTTTTACACAAATCCTTTCAGTCAAAGCGTTGCATGTCTATGAAATTTGGTACATGGGTACTTCAGGACCCAAATAGGTGCACCTTAATATTATTTTTTTTTAATTGCAATTAGTTTTGCAGTTATTTTATGTTTTAGCTCGATTTAGGCCAATATATTTACACAAATCACTTCCTTAGCAACCTAAAATATTATCAAGTTTCCATTTGGACACCTTCGGAAAGGTAAAAAAAATTTTCTTTCAAATAGATTTACTACGAACCTCTAATGAAGCATAAACCATATACTTCATTAAATTAACATCCGGTCAAATAACATATAATTTGTAATGCCAAAAACATTGCAGTAATTTGACTAGATCTTCCTCATAAAATGCTCATATTTAAATAACCTATGTTGAAGTCATTATATTTTTCATTGTTGAGCAAAAGTTTGTAAAAAATAATCTTTAAGTATTTGAGATATAACCATAGAGGTAAAGGAACTCTCTAACTCCATGGATACTTTCGATGAAGCTTTTAAACTATCAAGTAAAAGTTTTCCTTTACCTTCATGTTTTAAAAAATGTAAATAAAGCTAAACTCATTGTCATTCTGCAAAAGATAATTAGATCCTTTTCTCATGCAACATACCTATGCACCTAAGCATAATATAGTAAACTCGCCTTATAGCAACCCTTATTCCAGCAACTTATTAGAGGAATTCAGATCTGTGGGCGAAAGGTGGACATTATATACCTGATAATCATACGTCTGAATGTTTAAGTAACTTTTCCTATCAAATTGTTTAAGTGTCCCGTAAAAAAGACTGCTTTGCATTGCTAAATAAGAAGGATTACTGCGATCATGCCTATGTTTTGTTTAATTGATAAAATACTTTCTATTTTTGCAATCTGTTAGCATCAGCTAAAATTTTTGTAAACATTTTGTTTTATACAGAACTATTTTTTCAAACATACTATGAATAAAATGAAGGATGATGTTTAAAATAATAATTTGGTTACTTAGAAATGCAACCATTTCAAAAATAGAAACTAGAATGTGATGTACACTATATGATCAAAAGCATCCAGACACTTTAGATATTAGAATTTTTTTCGAATTTCTAAACAAATACTTCGCGAAGTGTTCTGTAACTTTGGCGATGTGAGGAACATGCTTGAACGCATGCTTTCCAGTAAAGTTTCAGTGACTTGTGCATTTAGGGGACCACCAAGATATTGAAAAAGGGAAAAAATATATTTGTTCACAATGTATCATAAAAAGCTGGAAATGATTTGTAACTTTCACAAAATAGTTAACTAGCTTTGTTCAATGTGTGTAAGTATTTTCGTAAAACAAAAACATATATTCATGAAGATATAAACATTTCTTAAAAAACAAACAAATTTTGTTACATGTTTTTTTCTTACAATATCCATAGGTCAATCCAAGTTTCAATTACAATATCCAGGTTTCAATCAAATTTCACGAAATTTGCAGAACATTTGTCAACGTCCAAGAAAAACATTATACTTTAATTGAAAATTAAAGCATTGGATATACAATGAGATATAAGCATTTGAAGAAACTAAGTTTTTACTGCGCAGGCGCGAAACATAGCAATACTTTTCTTTCATGATTTTGTAGTGAATACTATAGGGCAACTTCTATAAAAAAAATCCAATGGAATATCATGAAAATTCACAAAGATATCGATGATATAGTGATCCGTTTTTCTCTGACTCTTTGAAAGTACCTGGATGATAAGGGGGTTTCCACAAATTGACATTTTAAATCGTAAATCATAGGATAGTTAAACTGGAGTAAATACAATTAACTAATATACTAAATACATATGTACACAATCTGATCAAAAGTATCCAGACACCTGTATGTTTTGCTTTTCCTTCAGAGAAGTCACAAATTAGTATGAAGTGGGGCCACCTTTTGCTACAATGATGGCTGCCACGCTATCAGAGAGACTATCCACTAGTTTCTGGAATGTTGCAGCGGGAATTACATGCCATTCTTTTAAAAGAATACCAGTCAGATCTGCTGCCGATGTGGGTCGTTTTGGCCTAACTCGTAGTTGACGTTCCAATTCATCCCATAGATGTTCTATGGGATTGAGGTCTGGGCTCTGAGCAGGTGAGTCCAATTCTTCAACATCCATGTCAACAAATCAGCTATGCACAGCCCATGCTTTGTGGACAGTGAATCCACTCCAAACTGTTGCCACAATGCAGGCAGTATGGAATTGTTCAAAATGTCAAGATATCCTTCCGTCTTCTGAGTTCCCTTCACAGGAATAACAGGGCAAGCCCAAACCATAATGCTTCCACCACCAACTTAACTTGCCACACAATGCAGTCACGTAAAAGGCGTTAATCCGGTATTCTCTACACCCAGACTCTACCATCGGATTGCCAGAGAGTGTACCGTAATTCGTCGCTTCATAACACTTGATGCCATTGCTGAAGGCTCCATTTTTTGCGTGCTTTACACCACCGTAAGCGAAGCTTGGGATTGGTTCCGGTAATGATGGGTTTATATGCAGCTGTTCGCGCCCATGAAAACCAAGACTGCAGCTCCCGACGAACTGTCATTGCATCCAGAAGTTTCATGAATTTCTGAACAAACTATTTCCGCCAATTGCATGCAGTTCGCTTTCACAACTCTCTTCAGTACTCTGTAGTCACTTTCTACTAGACGGAATGGTCGACCAGGTCGTGCATGTACAGTTGTAACGTCTGTACATTTCCACTTCATGATAACATCATTTATGGTGAAATGGGGCACTCGTAACATGACAAAAATCTTACAGATTTTCCACAACGGTGGCAACCTGCACTGTTCTCAAACTCATTTAGCTCGCATTTTCCTCCCATCTTAATTTTCTAGCTTTGAAATTAAATTTGTTAACTCGTCTGACTTTTTTTTATACTTGTAAGAGAGTTAGAAATTTGATGTCACTGGCAGAATCCACCGCATACAGGGGTGTCCGGAGACTTTTGATCATTATTTGCATAAAATTGGACTGGTTCATTTTCAGAATAGGGGTGTACGATGAATTTGTAAAGTGTCAATTTGTGGAACCCCCTTATCATCCAGGTACTTTCAGAGAGTCAGAGAAAAACTGACCACTATACTGTCGATATCTTTGTGAATTTTCATGATATTCCAGTGGATTTTTTTTATAGAAGTTGCCCTACAGTATTCACTACAAAATCATGAAAGAAAAGTATTGCTATGTTTCGCGCCTGCGCAGTAAAAACTCTGTTTATTCAAATGCTTATATCTCACTGTATATTCAATGCTTTAATTTTCAATTGAAGTATAATGTTTTTCTTGGATGTTGACAAATGTTCTGTAAATTTCGTGAAATTTGATTGAAACCTATGGATATTGTAAGCAAAAAACATGTAACAAAATTTGTTTTTTTTTAAAGAAACCTTTATATCTTCATGAATATATGTTTTTATTTTACGAAAATGCTTAATCATTTCTAGCTTTTTATGATACAGAGTGATCAAATATATTTTTCCCCTTTTTCAATATCTTGGTGGTCCCCCAAATGCACAAGTCACCGAAACTTTACTGGAAAGTGTGCGTTTAAACACGTTCTTCACATCGCCAAAGTTACAGAACACTTCGCCAAAGTATTTGCTTAGAAATTCGAAAAACATTCTAACATCCAAAGTGTCTGGATACTTTTGATCATATAGTGTATTTGCATCTAAATTTACAACTTTAGAATTTTAATTAAAAATTAACATTTATTTCATCTTTTAATTTAAATATAGATAGTAATCCTAATAACTTTAAGTTAAATGACTTTAGAAAATATTAAAAATTTAAGGCTCAGGGTTTAACAATAAAATTTACAAAACATTTTAAAACATGTCAGATATGTTCTAATGTATTTTGCTATTGTATGCAGTAAATGTAATTTACTTTTTTCTAAACAAGCACAAATAAAGAAAGCATTCCTTAAATCTCATTATTATTTTTTTTTAAACGTAGAAATCAGAAACTTTTCCTCTGTTGGGTGGTAACCCTGAAATTGCTTATATACATATATACAGTAAATTTAATACAATTTTGGTAATTTCAGGGCAATTGTTCATTCATTAAAAATAATTCCTCTGGAAAGTAAAACGCTCAAGTCAAGGAGTATTTTTGTATTTTTCCTCTTCTTGAAAAACTTCACTCAAAATTTCATATTATTTTATGTTATAGTTTTTGTGGTACATAACAAACTTGGGGTATACAGAATTTGTCAAACAGTGGTGGCGGCATCAGCTACTTTTTTAATATAGACAATCTAAAAATACACACAGACTGCAAAAAAAAAAAAAATAATAATAATTCCATAAAATTAAGTAATTTATATACTTGAAGTCATAACCATACACACAAATTTAAAAAATGTTCGTATAACATACAGTAGACAGAATAAAATACCTGCAACTTGAATACAGTAAAAAATTTGATATTTCGAAATACACAAAAATGTCTAATGGAAATTCAGTCTTGCCTGCTAAAATAAACAGGCCTTTTAAGGTTCCCTAAAAATGAAAATTAAAGTTCTTATGAAGGTTTTTTAAGGACTGTAAATGTTCTTAATTATCTGCATCTGGAGGTAGCAGTTTCCTTCATTAGCCTTCCCTTTAGTAATTCTAGAAGATAAAAAAAAAAAGTATTTTAGGACATATACAATTTTCTTTCATGCTATTTTTTTTTATATTCTGATACAAAAAGAAAATAACTTATTACATATAACAACGAACAAAAAAATTGGGTCCCCAAAAAATCCCATTTTAAAATTTCCTGATTTCATTATTTCTCTTATGGTCAGCCACTTATACAAAACATTACAAATCATAACATTTCTTGACTCGTAGCACTTAACATAAACAAACTTTTGAAATACATACTGCAAATTCTCATATTTTATTAACCCTTCGATTTTTGGATAATAATCTTATTGGGCAATATTTTTTTATTATTGTTTACTTTATGCTTTGTTAACAAAATGAAATTTATACTTCAGACAATTTACCAATAAGACCAACTTCAGACAATAAATCTACCACAGAGCAATGTATATTAGAAATGCTTAGTAATCAATGTTTCACGTAGAGATATCTGGTTGATAGAGATCCTGTACTCTGCACTACTCACACAGGTTTTCTTATGAAACAGGGATAAAAGACATTCAGGACCGAAAAGCACCATCACTACTGAACTTACCTTTTCCTCTTAAAATCATGCACTTTTCCTGGAATATTACAAAACAATTTGTAGCAATTTTTTTACAGGAAATTTCTACACTTATTTGTACATGATTAAGCAAATTATGTTTATACTTGTTATAGATTGTTTTTATGTAACGTAATATGATGAATTGAAAGATCATATTTTAAAAGATAAAATTAGTAAAATATACATTAAAAAACTAAGGTTCAAAATATTACTTAATTATGCACCTACACTACTATAGGTATAGCGCTTTTATGCTCAGAAACAATTACAGATATCTTTGATAGTTCCCGAGAAAAATGTTCGATTTTACTTGGGAAAGATCAGCATGTAGCAAAATTGTAATCTACAATTCACAGCTTCAATAAGTATTGGGATCAACATATGAAAATTATAGTTATTCTCCTCCAAGAAATAAATATGCTACAGAAATTGAAAAGTGATATTTCATGCTATGTTAATACATGACTTACCATTACTTCCTTTCAATGAAAATTTTTTTACGGGAGTAGATTCCAATGTGAGGTCCTCCTTTTTCTCCATTGTTTAGATACAACAGATAGGATACCAGGAGAGGGGAAAAACAGGTCCTGAAAAGCTGCTGCCTATAGTTGGCACTGTTCTCATTGAGGAGGCCAAAAGCCAGAGCATTTACTAAGGTGTCGAAAGCCCAGACCATCCGACTCGTCCGCTTTTTTTACTAAGGTGTGACGAAACAAAAAAAGATCCGATACCAAATAACTGATACTATTGTATTACAGAAGAACCAACATATGATAGCAATAGATTGCTATTATAATGTCTGACAAATTTATATTTTCTGTAAAATTGCATATAAAACTTATTTCAGCCATAATTAACTAGATATCTAAAATATTATAAAACAAAAACATTTATAATACACATGTTAATAAATATTTTATACGCTTTCTGAAAATCATAGTGAAAGAATGATCATGAAATAATAAATATTTTATATTAATCTAAACAAAATGAAAAAATTGTTCTATAGGGAATACGAAAATATTGCATAAAATACAAAATTTCTGAATATAATCACGGATGTAAGAGAATAGAAATATACAAATAAAAATCATACCATAAATCCAAACTTTTCTATCAATCGTACTTCTAATGAGCCATGTTCGTGCATTGCTAGTTATATTCATGCTAGCGAATTGCAGTAAACATCATTTAATAATTTTCTCTGCATTTTTGGCAGTAATGATTTGCAGCAGAAAGCATTCACAGCAACCTTTCAGAAAATAATCGTCTGCTGCCATGGTTATGCAATAGTTCAATGAAAAATTGCTGAGGAGGCAGAAAACGGAAAAGAAAAGCTATGTATATGTCAACTGAAAGCAAACCGGCTGCGAGTAGGGCCACCGACAGGAAGGGGCAAAAGAATGCTTTTAAGATACAGACGTTTCAAGTAATATGACAATTTCAATTTTTGAACCGGAAAAAAAAAAAAAAAATGGAAATGGAAATCCATAGTGAACTTTAATCTCTCCGAAATATAAAGCTAACTTCAAATCAGTTATCATCTGAGCTCCATTGAAGATCTGAAAAAATAGATGTTTCAAGAAAACATTTTTCTGAAAAACAATATAGCAAATTTTTTGGGCCGTGAAGTTCCACCCAATTTAGATAGGAACCCAGTGGGGGTGGCATCCACAGGGACCGTACCCTCCTTCCCCTCTCACCAACCTCTCGGAAGGACTTACGAACTCACATATTTAACGTGCACACAGGGGCAGTTTGGGCTAACCACTGGGCTATCCCACCCCTGCATGCAAACCTTGGATAGCCTATGCTTTTGTTTTCCCAAAGAATTGAAAGTGAAACTTTCTTCTTGTGCCTTGTCTTTGTACATAAGCAGGAAGGCGTCATCTACCAAACAACATCGTTTTATAATTCTTATCGGAATGTGAAGTTTATAACAGAAACTATATTTTGAGAGACCACCACAGATACGAACCATCCTAATAAGTACCATCTTTATCGGCGGCAGGTTGCAAAAGTCTGTTTAGATCGACTCTTAGAAACAAATTCAATGACTAGACAAAATATAGATTAGTCGTTTTCTCTTTTCTGAAGCGTTATTCTGCGGTTTAAACACTAAATGTATTTTGAGTATTTTAAAAATACAAAATACTCTGAAAATGTATTTTCGATACATTACCAAAATACTTTAGTTGTTTTCAATTTAAAATACAAAATACAAATGTATTTTGAAAATGTATTTAAAATACATTTATTTTGATACTGCCTAACTCTGCTTTAAACCATGTCAGCTAAGAAGTAAAATCACCAATAACTGGTATTTTTTTTTCCTGTAAGCAATTACATATGTTTAAAATTTATGGAAAGTATTTTAAATGACGCTTTTCAAAATTTAAATATTTACAGTCCCAGATTTGAACTTTATGGGGAATAAATTTCATTAGGAATTAGCCCTATTTTCAATTAACCAGATTGAACAAAAAAATACATTTTTATTAGGATCAAGAAATTAATTCAGCTTTTTAGAAAAATTCACATTAACAGTTAAAATTTGTATTAACTTTTACTTGTAAAATCTGTGAAATTTTAAAATGTATTAATAGAAAGAATTTTACAGTGCTTAAGTATACATATGCTGAAAAATAAAGCTGAAAATCTGTACTAACATTATTATTTAAAAAAAAGAAGTTGTATAGTTAGTAAGAAGATGCAAGATTAGAAGAAGTTCTATAGATAATGACATGTATCAATATCGACATGTCATTATCTCACCTTGGTTAGACAATTTCAGTCCCTGGCAGAATTAAGATAAATTTTATATGCAAAAAAACATTTTAAAGTTCTATAAAGAAAATTTATAACTTCATTTTTATACCAATGAAATTTAATTTCTATGATATGAAAATTTTAGATAGTGAAAAATTGACCTAGCATTTTTACTTCAATTACATATGTTAAACAGTGGAAGGAAAAATATTAATCATTTTAAAAATTATAAACTCTATATTACAAGTTCCATTTCGAAAAATCTTCCTAAAATTCAGTTTCCAATACCACAGATGTATGAAAAGACAACAGTAAATAAAAGTTTATAAACATAGAAAAATTATAAATTTTCAAAATTCCCGCTTCATGTAACAACTTTAAGGGTTATACTTTATGTAAACAAACATCCGGCAGACGATTTATGACCAAAGCTTAACTACATCTTTGTTAGTTCCATATTACTTGTCGGTTATAAAACAGGCTAATTAACATTGACTTTTTTAGATTTCGATATTCGCAGTTTAAAAAAAACTTTCATAGTAATATAAACAGACCGGGTTGAAAAGTTATGAAGACAAACTTTTGTCAGTCAATGTAATATTCATCAAAAGAATTTATCGAAATTTTAAATAGTTTACGTACAAGAATTTGTATTTCAATAATATTTTTTAAAGATACCTATTAAAAATTAGTAAATAGTCTAAAACTTACTTCATTTAGTTCAGCGATTACAGCTACAATCACCACAAAGGAGAAAGCAAACCACCCTGACGTCATTCAGTTGCAGGTTCGCAGCTTCTTTAGCAACCAATCACGTTAAGTGTAGAGTTATTACAATTTAATTATATAATTTTATTATAAAATATATGAATTATATATGAATAAATAAAATATATGTATTTTGTAAAACCATGTTAAACCTCCAAAACCACTTTGCAGTCATTCCATTTTATTATCGGTTTCTTCGTAGCTGAAAACTTAAGAAGCTTTGAGTGCGGCAGATCAAAACCTAAGTAGCTCTGAACTCTGTTAGTGACAAGGAGGGGAACATCCAAGATTATTATATCTATAATCTGGGCACCTGCTTCCTCCGTACCACTGTCCTACTCGGTTACGCAACGCAATGCGCTTGCTTTATTGAGTCGCGTTGCATAATCGAGTGGTTGCCGTGGTACTACTGTCATATTCTCTTCGCATCAACTGCAATTTTCCTAATAAACAACTACCTACCTCGAAAACTCTTCGAAGTACTTTATTTTAAAATCTCTATTGTAATTATCATGCAATTTTGCACAGAGGGCAAAATAAAATTAATATTTCATTTTAATTTCAAATCAGTTCTGTTCAAATAATGTGAAGTATACAAATAGTGGCACATATCCGGGGTTAAAGCAAGGAAAATCTCAGGTGAAATCCCTTCCTATGCCACTGATATTTGGAACTGACCCAGTAATATTCACATAATGGGGAAATCTAATTTGGCAGAATGTAAATCGAATATATGAATTTAACTATAAAATTCTAATTTAGAATTTAAATAATATATTTGAATCTAACGAAAATTTTTATTATATATTTTTTAACTTTTAAAACATCTTATTAATAAAATAAAATCGTTTAACTAATGTAAAAATAGAGAACTGACTAAAGTTCTCTTTCTTCTTCGAATTAGACCGTCCGACCTAGGTGTAAGGTATCTATTTGGACGGTCGAGTAGTGTCCCGCAATTTAGACCGGAACCCAGTGAGGGCTGCATCCACAGGGACCATACACTCCTCCCCCTACCACCAACCTCTCGGAAGGACTTACGGGCCTGCATATTTAACGTGCTCATACCTCGCGTGAACACAAGGACAGTTTAGGCAGAGTCGGGAATCAAATTCGGATCGTTCGAGTGCAATTCCCCCGCGTTAACCACTGGGCTGTCTCACCATCGTTCAGATAGATTTTTTCAAAACTAATTAGTTTTTATATTATGAAATTTGTGACAGCTCATGTGGAGAATTACGTCAACCCATCAATAAAATTGTAAAGCGAAAGGGCGGGCCACAGATGTTCGTTAGTATACATAAAAATGTGTGTACACTGAAAAACCAGCCAAGCTGTGTAAAATCCCATGATCTATTAGATTTACACATTTTAATGCATTTTTAGAAAGTAGTACACACTTTTTTAAATACACACTTCCTTAAATACACACACCAACGCGTATATCTGAGATACACGTCTGTAAATTGACACATTTACCGACATACGTGTGTAAATTTCCAGTTTTACACATTTATTTTTTAGAGTGAGTTCTGATGCTGGCATGCACCCACACACCCTCCACCGCCATGCTTTACTGTTCCAACTAAGTTCTTGGGATTGAGTTCCTTATTTTTTCTTCTCCATACAATTATACGCCCATCGGAACTAAAAACATCAAATTTGCTTTCATCTGCAAATAAGACATGATTCCAATACGTTTCAGGCTTATTTATCACTGATTTTGCGAAGGAAAGTCTAAAAGCTTTCTATTTTTCGCATTTACAAAAAATTTCTTCGGGAAGAACGCCCATGTAATCCAGCTGATCTGAGCACTCATCGAAAAGTTTCATTTCAAATTGAAGTAGAAAATTTTCTGTAAATTCTGTAGAAATTTTTACAGCACTCAAACGTGGATTTTTCACAAATTTTCTAACTACAAATCACGTTGAGTTAACTTTGCCGGAAAACCTTTTTCTTACCTTGTTTTCGATATGATTCTCTTCTTTAAAGCGTTTTATCACATACTGCACCGTAGAATGGAATAAATTTACTAATTTAGACATATTATGAACTGATTTACCACTACTATAATGAAAAATAATCAATTTTCAAATGAAGTTCGTTGTTTCCTTACGACTACGAGCCATTTCTAACACTTTACAACAAAGTTGAAAAGTGTTTATGACTTTGTTCATTCTGTCTGTCTGTCTGTCTGTTCGTTAGCACGATAACTGCCGTAAAAATGACTTAATCAAAATGAAATTTTGGTATGTTGTTCAGACGGTCTGTAGGACCTATGGGAATACAAACGAATACTATCACCCAATTGGTTTTGGATTGAACCCGGGTTGAAAAAATGAAATACATTGAGCTCTATGGGACCTAATTTTTCAAATATTTTTTAAGCGGATATAAAATCCACAAATTGCTTCGAAAATTTTAGGTAATATTCAAATTGTTCCATAAAATATATAAGAAAAAATTCAGCTAAATATATTCAGCAGTTTTTTTAAATAAAAATTAAAATAATAATAACACCTCTTATATGAAGCGATCACGTGACCATAATATGAAAAGATCACGTGACCCACTTCAAAATGATATATGGCATCCGTCTTGTCTCAAAATCGTGATTTTTAAAGTTCTTTTTAATTCATATTGAGTGTTGTATCCGTCCTAAAACCACTTCATTTTTGCCTAAATTCTGTGCATCTACATACTGAAACAACGCAATGACAATATATTTGAGTTTTAATGCTCATCCAAATTTGATTATTTCTTCAACGAAGCCTATTTTTCACCTATGTAAAATGTAAACAGCAAAATATGTAAAATGAGTTGTATTAGAATTGCTGTATTTCTTTAACACAAAATCATTTAGTACATGGAGTCTGCATAGCTGATATGAATGAAATATTCGTTGATTTTACAAAGAGCAGGACGATTTTTTTCGATGAAGTTTTAAGCATAGAGTTTAATTACTTGTAGCTCCATGGTCTCAATTTTTAAATAAAATAAATTATTATAGTATTGTGACGAATGACATGAATGGGAAATTATTTATGAATGAAATGCCGCTTTTATAGAGAGAGACAGGCGTGTTATTTTTTCACTGACGTCATTTGAATGAATTTCAGTTGTTTTCGATGAAGTTTTCAAATATAATAAATTATCGTTGTATTACGATAATTCTAAAATTTTTCCCGGGGAATGTATCACATTTTAGAGATGTTTAAACCAGGCAATTTATATTTCAATGCCGTCATTTGAATGAAGTTCATATTTTTCGATGAAGGTTTAAGTTTTCAAATATAATAAATTAATGTTGTATTGTGATAAGTTTTAAAATATTACCGAGGAATGCATTGCATTTTAGACATGTTTCAATAAAATTGCATTGAAGTTGGAAAGTGTTTCATAATCAATGCTTTAAGCATGATTGATCTCTCTTGTTAAATAATACTATATTACGAAGTAAGCAGGCAAAGATTAAAAGCCAAACGCGTTTTTAAATGCCACCACAATGCGAAAATAAAAAAATCTACAGACAATAATTTTATTTATGAATTTATCCGAAAATATTTCGGTGTACGATCACTTTTATAATGTGTTCTTTCTCTCCCTCCTTGCATTATCATTTTTATAAAAAAAAAATAAAAAAAAAAAATCATGCATAAAACATTGATTATGAAACACTTTCCAACTTCAATGCAATTTTATATAAACATCTCTAAAATGCAATACTTTCCTCGGTAATAATTTTAAAATTATCATCATGCTACATTAATTTATTATATTTGAAAACTTAAAACTTCATTGAAAAAAATGAACTTCATTCAAATGACGGCATTGAAATATGAATTGTCTGGTTTAAACATCTCTAAAATGCGATGCATTCCTCGGTAATATTTTTAAAATTATCATAATACTACAATAATTTATTATATTTGAGAACTTCTTCGAAAACAAATGAACTTTATTCAATTGACGTTATCGAAATTTAAATCGACTGGCTCTCTCTATAAAAGCAGCATTTCATTCATTAACGTTTTTCCATTCCTTTCATTCATCACAATACTATAATAATTTATTTTATTTAAAAACTTAAAACCATGGAGGTAGAAGTAATCTAACTCTATGTTTAAAACTTAATCGAAAAAATCGTTTGCTTCTCTATGTAAAATCAATTAATGTTTCATTCATATTAGCTATATTGCAGACTCCATGAGCTAAATAATTTTGCGTTAAAGAAATGCAGCAATTGTTATACAACTCATTCTACATATTTTGCTCTTTACATTCTCCATAAGTGAAAATTAGGCTTCGTTGTAGAAATAATCGAAGTTTGATGATCATTTAATCTCAAATATATTGTAATTGCGTTGTTTCAGTATGTAGATGCACAGAATTTAATCAAAAATAAAGCAGTTTCAGGACGGATACAATACTAAATATGAATTAAAAAGAACTTTAAAAATCACGATTTTGACATAAGATGGATGCCATATTTTATTTTGAAGTGGGTCACAGGGTCTCTTCATATAATGGTCACATGATCTCTTCATATAAAGGGTGTAATTATTATTTTAATTTTTATATAAAAAACTACTGAATATATTTTGCTGAAATTTTTTTTATATATTTTATGGGATAATTTGAATACTTCCTAAAATTTTCGAAGCAATTTGTGAATTTTAAATTCGCTTAAATAATTTTTTGACACAAGATGGATACCATATTTTATTTTGAAGTGGGTCACATGATCTCTTTATATAATGGTCACATGGTCTCTTTATATAATGGTCACATGATCTCTTTATATAATGGTCACATGATCTCTTCGTGTAAAGAGTGTAATTAATATTTTAATTTTTATTTAAAAAACTACTGAATATATTTTGCTGAAATTATTTTTATATATTTTATGGGATAATTTGAATACTTCCTAAAACTTCCGAAGCAATTTGTGAATTTTAAATTCGCTTAAATAATGTTTGAAAAATTAGGTCCCATAGGGTTCAATGTATTTCATTTTTCAACCCTAATTCAATCTTAAACGAATTGGGTGATATTATTCATTTATTTTCCCATATAGGTCCCACAGACCGTTTGAACAATGTACTCAAATTTCATTTTGATAAATTCATTTTCAAGGCAGTTATCGTGCTGACGGACAGACAAACAGACAGACAAACAGACAGACAGACAGACAGAATGAACAAAGTCATAAACACTTTTCAACTATGTTGTAATGTGTTAATAAATATGAGTCAATATTTTAAAACAAAAATGTTAGGATTTATTCAGAATCACATGGAGATGATATGAAAAAATATTGAACTTTATATTCGAATTCAATTCCAGGCGACAGCGCTTTTTCTACAAATTTTTAAAGTGTACGAGCACTTTTGGGAGTCACTGTGGATTTCAGCTGTCGAGGTTGAAAGTTTATGGGGATAGTTCACATATTTAAAATTTTTAAAGTCATATTTTGTTTTGGCAAAATTATATACGACATTTAGCCAATTGTTGTAACAGAATTAAGATGGCACGTGTATATCTTTCAATACCATTTTAGCGCTTTCATTTTGACATATGTTGATCCAATTTCATATTTTTTGTAAATTTGTTTTTAAACGGGACCTGTATAAATATCTATGTCCCGTTTAAAAACACATTTCTTACAATTCTCCCGTTCTTACAGTCTCCCATTTAAAAACACAGTCTTCGGGTCTGCCTGGGAAGATACATTTGTATACCGAGAACAGACATTCTTATACTTATTTTTAGGAGAATTAAATTAAATATTTTAGCAGAATGTTTTGAATAACAATGTCATTTAGAATACTATTAAAATTTGCACATAATTGGGAATTTTAAGTTTCTTTATATTATATGTTCCGTCCGAATATATTACATTCAATAAAGCCATCATCCATGAATTATAATCGTTTCAATTTGTCACTCAATTATCAGTCAAATTTATCATTCATTTTTTTTCCCCCAACAAAGGAAGCGAGTGGCGATATCTAAATGACACGATTAAATATTGCATTTAAGATAAAATAATTTTAAAGCTATAGGTGCTCATTGGAGTTAAAAACTTTAAATTATATATTTTTTCATGTTTCAAATAAAGGACGGTTCCAATGGTGTGCTCTAGTTTCCCACAAATGTGTTGGTCCGTCTCTGCTCACCGCCTTGTCTCGCGAGATTCGAATTGGAATATTTTGTAGAAGCAACCTTCAAAGACTCATTAGCCATCGGGAAAGTTTGGAGTTTTTCAACTCATTGCAAAAGGCCTAAGGTATATAAAATGTTCTACCTCTTACTACAACGGACGATTATCTGCTTCCATCTCCATTCCAGCTTTCCCAAAATAACTTTCAGGGGCATAAACAGAGTGTAAGGTTTCACTTCAAAACAAGCAAAGGTTTAGCACTGTTGTAGTAGTTTAATCCCCAATCACGGGCGTGACACCACCGTTGTGGTATGGGATTACATCGGACCCAAGTGCGCTTCTTCAAACTGCCATTACGGCAACAGGAATAACATTCTAAATGTCCAAAGATAATAACAACACCGTCAAGTGTCCCGCGAGACGACTAATCCTGCGCAACAAGTGGCGTTCTCAACGTCTTCGTCCACATACTGCGCGATCCCGTCAGTAAACGGCCCCCACCTGAATAAACAGTGAGGGTGCCCCCCATCGGCGAGGCTTATTTTGACGCCAGGAAAAGGGGGCCCGGCCAAGAGAGAAGTCAGACGTGTACGTGGGCAGTGTTTTTCCATCGGAGGTCTCGGACAAGATGTGTGTCGAGGGGCATCGGGTATTCGGGCGAAATTTTTCAGGGAACGATGAGACCGTTTTGGCAAGCGAAGAAATTTGAATTCAGTAGGATACACATTAGAAGGAGAAATATTAGAACGAGGTCAAAAGTTCGAGTGTCGGATTTCGATGGAAATACCTGTATTAAGTAACCCTCAACAGGAATCACTTTTTAGACGCTCTCTTTCAAAAAAAGTTTGTTTGTTGTGTGTGTCCGTAATTTAAGCTATTTCCATGAATTTATTCGGTTATTTTAATCTCAGTCAATAAAATTATATGGATTATTTTCAGATTAATTCAATCTTAGGGAAGAGGCGGAACATTTATATGGAATCATTCAAAAATACTATAAAATCACTCATCAATAACAATGAATTCAAAAGTGGTTTCATCTGTTTTGTATATTTCAAAGTAAATAAAATCATTTGCAATAGGCTAACGTATATTCTTTTCAAGATATTTTACATTTTGTACTAAAACGTTCTAATAAGAAAAATTAGGTTTTTACTGTTATCACGAACTTTTCTCGAGATGTAGCCATGTTTATAGCCAATTTTTTTTCCCACCAATGAGCGCGATATCGCTAAGAGAAATTGGGATAAAATTCCTGACATTAAAATAATAAAAAGCGAATAGGTAACACATAGATTGAATCCAATTTGTTATCTCACAAAATCCGATAGTTTGTAGGGAAAGTCGTGTGTTGAGTACATAACACAACTCACAAAACTGCATTTCAAGCTGCTTGCAAAGGAGAGTATCCCTTTAGTTTTCCCATGTTAACTACATATGGAAAAAGTGTAGAAATAGCTCCAATTCGTTCAGTTCTTAATTTCCCCCTTGATGGGCCAAGTATGAATACTGAAGAGTACATACTTTTCAAAAAATTCGATAAAAAAATTTGATTAGTTTTTTTTTTCTTTAACAATATATGTATGCATATGTACATACTAGAATTTTATTATCAGTTTTTTTTAAATGATAAAAAATATTTAAAAATAAAATATATTTTTATAAAATATTTTTAGAAACTATTTTTAGAAATATTTTTATAAAATATATATATATAAATATTTTTAATTAAAAAAAATTTTTTTTAAAGGAATACCTTACTTTTTTCAGCATTTTTCCTTGTCTAAAAACGTAAAAACAAACAAATCAATGGACGAGCTAGATTTTACAGGCAGGATTCCTCCTAAGGAAAAGTCCTTCAATGGCCAAATAACTTTAAAATGAAGTGTATACTCATTAAGTCTATCTATAGTAAAAGGACAATTCCCCTCATCGAATTAAAAAGGATTGCAGAATTGAAGAAGTCAGTCATATAAAGTTGGCGAATGAGCGAGATGGAATCAAAATGTCGATAACAAAGCTGTAGAGTCTCGTTGTCAAAGTTGTCGAACTGTCTCGCCATCATCAGAAACTCACAAAACAGGGAAGGTAATAAATATTCGTTCACCTTCATCAGTTGCTGGATGCTGTAACGCGGCGATACCTGCAATGCTTCTCAAATTACGGGATCCCATTCTTTCTCGAATTCAAATATTCAAATGTGCATAGGGGTTGTTGTTCAACCCAGACCGTCCGACCTACCCAAAAGTGTACGGTATCTGTGCAGCAAACGGGGACAGATGGACAAAGTGTGAGGTGAGGTTTTTTTTTTCACAACATGAAAATTAGGTAGGATTGATGCCTTCTTAAATGTATGTAAACAAAATTAAGTAGCTCATTTGAAACGAAGGGAACTCATTTCATTTGAGATCTATCGAACAAGACAAATAAATAACTAGTTAAATATACATAGGATTATTATTTGCTGTTATTTAACCTTACGATATTATATAATTGAGTCTTATTCAATTTATTCATTTTCTTTATTCGTTTCGGGCTATTCAGATATGATAGTTAAACAGCTGGATGCCAATTTTCATTCCCAAACTAGTCCAAATGACAAAGTTCTCTCCCTAATGTTACCTAATTCTTTCATTCTTATCAACACCCAATTTAATTATGGAAATTATGAGAAATACTCTTTCATTACAATTTCTTTCGCCTGTCTTTATGTCATTTTCTCGGCAGTTAGTATTCACACGTGTAGACGGATGCTAACTACTTTTACAGGGGCGTAACTATGAGTGGGGGCAGGGGTGATACATTTTTATTTCAGGTCCGAAATTCTAAATGTTAATTTTCTGTTTATTATTAGAGTCACCTCCTTGCTCCCTGACATTTCGCGATGCTAGTTATCCTATACTTATATCAATGGTTGCATCGCCCTCAGATAACGTCATAACAAAACTCATATTTTCTTTAACCCTTCTGATATATCAAATTCGAATATTCTCTATAAAACAATAGCTTATAACCATTTTTATTAACATTTTACAACATAGTTGGAAAGTGTTTATGATTTTGTTCATTCATTCATTCTGTCTGTCTGTCCGTTAACTCAATAACTGCCGTAAAAATGATGACTTTATCAAAATGAAACTTTAGTATGTTGTTGAGACGGTCTATGTTGGATATATGGAAATGTAAATAAATAATATCACCCAATTTGAACCGAGGTTGAAAAAATGAAATACATTGAACTCTATGGGGCCTCATTTTTCAAACATTTTTAAGCGAATTTAAAATTCCCAAATTGCTTAGAAAGTTTTAGGAAATATTCAAATGATTCCATAAAATATATATCAAAAAAAATTTAGCAAAATAGTTTCGGTAGTTTTTTTAAATAAAAATTAAAATAACAATGACACCCATATTGTACGAAGAGGTCACGTGACCCACTTCAAAATAAAATAGGGCATCCATTTTTTTTCCCAGAGTTAAAATCGTGATTTTTAAAGTTCTTTTAAATTTATATTTTGCGTTGCTCCCGTTTTAAAACCACTTTATTTTTCGGAAATGTTTTGCATCTATATTCTGCGCCAACCCAATTACAATTCTTTTGAATTTAAATGATCATCCAACTTCGATTATTTCTACAACGAAGTCAAATTTTAATGGATGTAGAATGCAAACAAGTGATTGTAATGATGAGTTATATAAGAATTGTTGAATTTTTTTTTTTCACGTAAAATTATTTAATTCTGTAATTTGAAATAAAAGTGGGATTTGTATGTCGATGACGTCATTTAAAAAAGTTCATTTTTTTTTATGAAGTTTGAAATTTTCAAGCATAATATAGTATCGTAGTTCTATGATAATTAAAAAATATATCACAGCTAAATGTACCGCATTTTGCACAGTTGGAAAGTGTTTCATGATCAATGCTTTGACTGATTTTTTTTTTTTTGTTTTATTTGAACTAAAGAATAAATAAATAATAAAATTAAATTGAGAGCAACGCAGTTAATAAAATTAAACAGTAATCTTTATTTTCGAGCCTTCTCCAGAACTCCTTATCCATTCTATCCGTTCAGGGCGATGTTGTGAAAGACACCTTGACAGACAGTCAACACAGGAGTGGCCCGATCAGCGTCCGACCGCGAGAAGAGGAGGCACGAGTCACTGACTACCTTCAGAAATCGGAAGCTAATTCTGGGTACTTCTGAAGTGCGATTGCCAAAAAGTCAGTTGCAAATAAGCCGACGTGACGCGGAGGCAAAAATCTATATTATGCTTCTGAGGAAACAACATCGTAAGTGAGGTGGCAAACACGATTGTCGTCAACCACTCAGTTATTTTTTTAGGCGAGGAACAATAAAGGTACAAAGGATGTTTAATTATGAAATAATTATCAAAGTTAATTCTACATTCGAACCTCGGAATTCTGAAATGTTAGATCTGGAATTTATTTATGAATTTGCAGAGTCCATTTCGACGATAAGAGCTTGCAATTTCGTGCCAGTAGTTCAACGATAGAGCGCCGGCTGGCCCGTTCGGAGATTCAGGGTTCGATTCCCGGTTGGGAGAGCAAGGCTCTTTACAATGGCGTTCGAACCAATCAGCCCTGTAGGTTAGTGCAAAGATGCCGGAGGTCTGAAAGTGACTCTAGTACGACTAGTTCGGATTCAGCGAACTCTAGAAGATTTCAAATTGAGAGGGTAAAGACCACGCGGGATATTAACCTGGGTAAAAATGGTAGTAGCAGGAGGCTAACCTGAGAATAGCAGGAGGTGCTCAGTCAGAGTGCCAGTTGCTCCCCAATCTGACATTAGAGGGGGGTGCAGAGTTCACTTCGATGATAAGATCTTACAATTTCGTCCCAATAACTCAAAGGTAGAGCGTCGGCCGGGCAGTTCGGAGATCCTGGGTTCGATTTCCGGTTGGGGCAGCAAGGTTCTTTACAAATTGTTCACCAAGAAAGTAAATTTTGAGTATTGAATTGGAGCTATGGATTTGGGAAGCTAAACGCACTGTTCAAAAATATGAAAAAAAACTAATGGATAATTTCAAGCTCAAAATTTTTTAATGAATTTCAAATCACGAGCTTGTTTTGCAAAAATCCAGGATTTCACTTCATCCTGTGATGCAGCCTTACCACGATTTTTCGCCGTAGTCAAAATTTGAGAAAAAAAAATCACTCT
Organism: Amaurobius ferox; assembly: GCA_951213105.1. Classification (NCBI taxonomy): domain Eukaryota; kingdom Metazoa; phylum Arthropoda; class Arachnida; order Araneae; family Amaurobiidae; genus Amaurobius; species Amaurobius ferox. The sequence goes on along the minus strand of OX578137.1, from coordinate 10,066,408 downwards.
CTCATTTCAGTGGGTGAAAACAACTATTTAGCTGTGAAAATACAGCAGCTATATATGCGAAAGAGTGCTGAGGGGATTCAGAAAGTGAACTCCTGAAAGCAGACAGTTGGGGGAGGGGATGCAGAAAGAAACGAATTCTATTTCGGTTTGATGCCTTTCACTGCAAAGCAGATGATGTCGTAAATGGGTACAGTGTTTATTTCAAAACAATTAATAACTTGATGTTGGAGCGCACATCAGGTATTATTTTTATATTCGGCAAATAGACGCTTTTGATTGCGCTTGACGCGATGACGCGTTCAGCAAAATAGACGCGTTTGATTGCACGGGAGAGTTTCCACTGAATAGTTGCAACGTGACTTTTTTAGCAGGTACTTTTAAAACAGCCACAGGCGATGATAGACACGAACAGAGCCAAACACATAGATATATATGCGCCTCGGCACATTACCATACTATGCCTTAGTACAACATATTAATAACCACCTCAAATGGTCCCCTCTCATCAAACTATAACTAATTTTCTGCAAATCAGAATTGCATCAATGAAGTGCATTAAAGAAAAAAAATTTTCAATGTCCACTCAATTGTACGCCTTGGCAGGCACGCTTCGATATGCAAAGTTCGATTCCAAAAAAATTAACTTATTTACTTAATTAACTATACAAGTTAACAATGAACTTAATTATTAAGTTAATTTTTTGGACTTTTTAAAATAGAGAATAAACGAATAAATCAAAAGTGTGGCCAATAACAGTTTTCTGTAAATAACCATTTTTTTTTTCAAATGTTTGGGACACATACTAGGATCTCCATTTCATACTTTGAAAGAAACAGGACTTTCTACGTCAATAATTCACATTTTAAATCGATATTCGTACTTATTCACATACTAGTTTACATACATACAAGGTCGGACAGGACACGTTTTAATAGTGCAGATTGAATAATTCAAGAACCGGATAAACAAGGACTCAAACCAAAATATGTAGCTCTTTTCTCCCTTTCAGTAAACATCATTCATTCATAAAATTGATCTATAAATCGCAAATAAAACTGAAAGACAAATGACTCGATATAACTCAATAAAATTGAAAAGCAATTATTTTGACCGGATTCCCCCCTCCCTCCCCCAAGATATGAAATATTTATCATAAAACACTAAAAATCGAAATCCATGTACGTTAACAATTAATTTGAAACTGTGACTAACTTTGACTTTGAACTACTGACTCTTATGTAATGGAATATTTTGCACTCCCGAAGAAAATTGTCTGAGTATGCGCAATGCAGGGTCGTATACGTGCTTGTGGCGGACTCTGGAGTAGTACGACTGTTAATGCAGTACCCATCCGTTAAATGATACCAGTTTTTTTTTTTTTTTTTTTTTTTTTTTTGCGTTGGGTCCTTTTACGTATGGGGCTCAAAGCCAGATTAAGCGAATGTGGGACCCAGGGCCTAGTGTTAATTGGAGGTCCCCATATACTCACGGCATACCAAATACATGCAAAAACTCATCACTAAGCAAATTTATAAGTTTAGGACCACTGTCCCGAAGGCACTTTTGTACATGTGGAACCTTTTATTTAAAAGTAAAACTTTAAAAGATGTATAACATTTAAAACTATTAACATATTTTCAAAATATGAAATAAAAACTAACATTATCAGTTTATGTTATTCAAATAATTAAACAAATCATTGTTTTCGATTAAAATTATAACACATACAAAATTGAGGGACCCTTAAAATTTTGGGGCCCAGGGCCGCGATCCCGGAGGTCAGTCCCTGAGGGGCCTATAGCCTACTCGCAACTCGAATTTTTTAATATAAAATTGGGCGATCAGCCCGGCGAAGTTGTCAACTTGACGAACGTTGACGAGCTTAGCATTCCGTCATTCGTGACGCCGCTGACCAGGGAGGACTTTGAGAGTTTTGGCACTATTACGGTTAAACATTGTTTGTTCATTTTAACGTGGCAATATCCAAACGAAAACCACATCGAATAGATACTTAATTGCGTGCACACCTTCTACTGTAACGCCCAAGTGACTCATTCGGTCTCTTTAGAGAGCACGAGAACAAAATGCAGTCGTTTGCTGTAACTGTGACATTAGATGCGTAGAGCCATATAAAAACAAGAAAGATCGAACATTGCATAAAGCATTAATTATGAAACACTTTCCAACTGAAAAACAATTTTATTTAAATATCTCTAAAATACGATACATTCAGCGCTGATATTTTTTTAATGATCACAAAACTACAATATTTTATTTTACTTGAAATTTAAAAACCACGGAGAGCAAAGTACTTAAAACTTCATCGAAAACGGCAATGCCATAAAATCGTCTACTTCTCTATGTAAAATCACTGAATATTTCATTCATATCATCTATATTCCAGACTCTAGAGCTAAACAATTTTGCATTAAAAAAATTCAGCAATTCTTATACAACTCATCTTACAGCTTGATTTGTTTATATTCTGCATACGTTAGAATTAGGCTGCGTTGTAGAAATAATCAAAATTGGATGATCATTTAAACTAAAAAATCTGATGTGGGCAACACATGACTTTCCTTATATAACGTAATGAATTTACCACTTTTACAGTAAAATAAATAGGTTTTTCTTATAGTAGATACTAATATTCTTTCCAAGATATTGAATTTTCGACAATGAGTCGTCATTTCATTGATTTAGCGTCATTTTTATCCATTTGGCGAGATTTTCGTTAATTTGTCAACATTTCAAAAAGTCGCCAAGTTGGCGACATTCCGCCAAAATTCGTCGCCAAAATCTCGCCAAGCATAATGGACAAAGAATTAAGTTATTCTTACAGCAGATAAATGAATATTGGCGTACAAATACAAAAGTATTACTCAAAGTATCTTTTTTCATGAATGGAACGAGCTAGATCCACGAGAATGATGTCATCCAATATATCGCATGGTATTACTGAAAAGTGAACATGTCTCTCAAAAGGAAATATTTTTTTTTTATTTTATATGACTTTCTGATAATTTTTTTGAAAAATGCGCAATATCTCGAGAACGGTTCATGTTAGCGTTCTAAAATTTATGTCAATCGTTTTCTAATGAAAAATTACATAAGAAATGTCTATATGCGTAACTTTATTAGTGTTTTTGATTTTTTGACTATTTTTTCCAATTTTCATTTGGAAATTTAGGGGTGTTCTTAACATTCGATTGTGTATAAAAACAATAGGCTTCCAGTGTTTACGGATTGTGATTTTTGTACCAAATTTGGATCGAATCGGTCCATTCGTTTGTCAGTTATCGTCTTCACAGACTCTCACACACACACACACACATACTTTCACACACACACACACAGACATCACTTCAAAAATGTTTGATTCGTGATCAGGGATGCTTGAAACGTGCTCTCCCGTCGAAAACTCGATTTCGAATTTTCGACCCCGTCACAATACTTTCCTTATACATTATGTATATAAGGAAAGTAATAGGATTTTCTTATAGTAGATACTAATATTCTTTCCAAGATATTGAATTTTCGACAATTAGTCGTCATTTTCATTGATTTAGCATCATTTTTATCCATTTGGCGAGATTTTCATTAATTTGGCAACATTTCAAAAAGGTCGCCAATTTGGCGATATTCCGCCAAATTCGTCGCCAAAATCTCGCCAAGCGTTATGCACTAAGAAAAAAGTTATTCTTACAGCAGATAAATGACTATTGGCGTTCTAATACAAAAGTATTATTCAAAGTATATTTTTTCATGAATGGAACGAGCTAGATCCACGAGAATGATGTCACTCAATTTGTCGCATGGTATTACATATGAAAAGTGAACCTGTTTCTCAATAGGAATTTTTTTTTTTTATGTGACTTTTTCATAATTTTTTTGAAAAATGTACAATATCTCGAGAACGGTTCATGTTAGCGTTCTAAAATTTATGCCAATCGTTTTCTAATGAAAAATTACATAAGAAATGTCTATTTGCGCAACTTTATTAGCGGTTTTGATTTTTTAACGATTTTTTCAAAATTTCAATCGAAAATTTAGGGGGATTCTGAACATTCGATCACGTATAAAAACAATAGGCTTCCAATGTTTACGGATTGTGATTTTTGTACCAAATTTGGTTCGAATCGGTCCATTCGTTCGTCAGTTATCGTCTCCACAGACTCACTGACACACACACACACACACACACACACATACACACACACAGACATCACTTCAAAAATGTTTGATTCGTGATCAGGGATGCTTGAAACGTGCTCTCCCGTCGAAAACTCGAATTCGAATTTTCGACCCCGTCACAATACTTTCCTTATACATTATGTATATAAGGAAAGTAAAAATAAAAAATCACAATTTTTACATTTGGATAAAAAGATGGATGCCCTATTTTATTTTGAATCGGGTCACGTGATCTCTTCATGTAATATAGGTGTTATTATTATTACTTTCCTTATATACATAATGTATAAGGAAAGTATTGTGACGCTGTCGGAAATTCAAATTCGAGTTTTCGACGGGAGAGCACGTTTCAAGCATCCCTGATCACGAATCAAACATTTTTGAAGTGATGCCTGTGTGTGTGTGTGTGTGTGTCAGTGAGTCTGTGGAGACGATAACTGACGAACGAATGGACCGATTTGAACGAAATTTGGTACAAAAATCACAATCTGTAAACACTGGAAGCCTATTGTTTTTATACACAATCGAATGTTTAGAACCCCCCTAAATTTTCGAGTGAAATTTTGAAAAAATCGTCATAAAATCAAAACCGCTAATAAAGTTGCGCAAATAGACATTTCTTATGTAATTTTTCATTAGAAAACGATTAACATAAATTTTAGAACGCTAACATTAACCGTTCTCGAGATATTGTACATTTTTCAAAAAAATTATGAAAAAGTCACATAAAAAAAAAAAATTCCTATTGAGAAACAGGTTCACTTTTCATATGTAATACCATGCGACAAATTGAGTGACATCATTCTCGTGGATCTAGCTCGTTCCATTCATGAAAAAATATACTTTGAGTAATACTTTTGTATTTGAACGCCAATAGTCATTTATCTGTTGTAAGAATAACTTATTTTTTCGTCCATAACGCTTGGCGAGATTTTGGCGACGAATTTGGCGGTATGTCGCCAACTTGGCGACATTTTGAAATGTTGCCAAATTAACGAAAATCTCGCCAAATGGATAAAAATGACACTAAATCAATGAATGTCGAAAATTCAATATCTTTGAAAGAATATTCAATATCTTTGAAAGAATATAAGTAACTACTATAAGAAAAACCTATTTTTTTACTGTAAAAGTAGTATATTCATTGCATTATATAAGGAAAGTCATGTGTTGTCCACATCAGATTTTTTTATTTTTTTTATTTTAAAAAACTACCGAACCTATTCTGCTCAAATATTTTTAATATATTTTATGAGATTATTTGAATATTTCCGAAAGTATTTCAAAACAATTTGTGAATTTTAACTCCGCTTAAAAAATATTTAAAAAATGAAATCCCATAGGGTTCAATGTAGTTCACTTTTTCAACCCGGGTCCAATCCAAAACTAATTGAGCGATATTATTCGTTTACATTCCCATGAGTCCCGCAGATCGTCTGAACAACATACTCAAATTTCATTTTCATAAATTCATTTTTAGGACAGTTATCGTGCGAACGAACAGACAGAATGATCAAAGTCATAAACACTGAGATTCGGATAAAGAGAGAAATCTACGATACTTGAAACTTCCACGCGTGCTTAGTCAGAATTTGCACAAACGCATTCAAAAGGCAGTTAGATATTAAGTTGTTTGGGGCGTGCCTTGCATAGTAAATGAAAGATTCCCAATCGAAACATGCATCGCCGTCACCATTGAAGCCGATTGTTCGAGGCAGCGAAATGCGATAGCATCAGTTACACGAAACATCAAAGCCCTTTCCCTCGATATACGCAACGCTCTCGTCGTTTGTTCTAACATGACAACGCTCAGACGTTTTTCATTAGAGGTACTGACATCTCGAAAACTTACACCTTACACGCAAGAGGGACTCATTGCTAAAATAATAAAAGCCTTGGTATTTACGGGGCCTAAGGACAGTGGCCGTGCAGGGACAAACAGTGTTTCTTCTTTCAGGCATAAATCTCCGGAGATGTTAACCTAGTTTCTATTCTTGTGACACAGCATTTAGATATATTTATATAGGGCAAATAGAAAACTTGCCCCCCACCCTAAAATTTTATTCGCCCTTCCCCTGGGCCAAAAAGTTCTGAAATAAACACTGGGGTCAAGCCCTATTCAGAGGGGCCTCCACAATAAAAGCAACATTGAAGAATGAACGACTGCTTCCTGAAAAAGTATTTATACCATCGGAATGGGCTATCCCAGTGAGAAGCTTAATTTTGAAGACATTATAGGGATGACCGGACAAATTCGTCCTCTTGGCTATGGTGAGAAGACCAGACCCTTAAAATAGGCAGGAACTTCATTTTGTATACCTTTTTCTGCAATACCATTATGTTGTTAAAAAAAAATATTTTCGTTTATTTCAGACTAGCTGCCTTCGGCGACCAGCCTGTTCGCTACCCTTGAAAATTCTGACCGTGGCAAATTCGCTGGCGCGATCTACTAGAAAGATGTAAAGTAACTGTTTGGACGGCCAGGAATTGCCACCCAATTTATACCGGAACCCAGTAGGGAAGGCATCCACAGGGACCATACCCTCCTTCCCCTACCACCAACCTCTCGGAAGGATTTACGGACCCACATGTTTAACGTGACAGTACTCCGCTTGAACACGGCAGCAGTTTTGGCAGTGGCGGGAATCGAACCCGGGCCTACCGAGTGCAATTCCCGTGCGCTAACTTCCCGCGTGCTAATTTAAATTTTATAATGACCATATGCTTAGCTCTTAATTCCATCATCCTCATTCCATCGTTCCATCATTTAAAATTATTTATCCATATTATTATTATTTATCCTTATTATTATTATTTATCCATATTATTATTATTTATCATTATTATTTATCCATAAAATTAAAATAGCCATCGTTTCATCATTTAAAATATCCATAAATTAAAATATCTATTTAAAAAATCCATATCGTTCTATCTATCATCCATATCGTTCCACCAATCCAAAAATATAATAATTTCAAATACATCACCACTATACAATACATATGGTAAGCTCTTAATTGATTTAAAACCGGAAGCTCGGTGTCCATGGAAACGTGGAAAAAAACTTCTGCGGGGAAAGAACTGCTTTAGAGGATAGCCGAGAAATTTAAAATCATGACGTCTTTAAAATTGTGATCCTGCGGGCATTTTTCATTACTTCTTGACCAGATTGAACCTGTAAGAACGCCAGATATTTCAGCTTTCTAAAAATGTAAATTATTAGTCGAAATTATGAGTACTTTTTACTATACGAGAATTTAAAAACCAAAAATCGGTTTTTTTTTTAGCCAAAAGTGACTTTTGTTTTAAAATCTTTAAAAAATATTAGAATTTGTCCCTGAGATTTGAAATTTATATATTTTTACTCGCAATTGGCTGCTCTTTCCGGTGGTGGGATTTGTTTTTTTCTACGACGTCTGAATCGTGGAGAAAAAAGGCCAAATATGGCAAAAAGCGGTCGAAATCGCATAAAACATTAAATAACAAAAAAAAAAAATTAAAATTTTAAAATTGAGTTTTCACGTGTCCCCTTCCTCCCCCCCCCCCCCGGGTTTCCGATTGCCAAATTTCGTAGCTCTCCGACGCGCGGTCACTGAACGTATAGTGTATAAGACATACACACACACAGACATACTTCCCGGCCGTCCAAATAGTTGCTCTTAGTCCTCTGGACGAGTCGGACGGTCTGGGTCTTCAACACACACAGACATTGCCTTTTATTATATACTAGCCGCCTTTGGCGATCAGCCTGTTCGCTACCTTTGAAAATTCTGACCGTAGCAAACTCGCTACCAAAAAAGTGTAAGGTAACTGTTTGGACGGCCAGGAAGTGCCACCCAATTTAGATCGGAACCCAGTGGGGGAGGCATCCACAGGGACAGTACTCTCCTTCCTCTACCACCAACCTGTCGGAAGGACCCACATGTTTACCGTGATCGTACTCCGCGTGAACACGGCAGCAGTTTTGACAGTGGAGGGAATCGAACCAGGGCCTACCGAGTGATGGGCCTACCGATGAAATATTCATTGTATTTACATAGAGAGCCAGACGATTTATGTTTCGATGACTTCATTTGAATACAGTTAATTTTTTCGATGAAGTTTTAAGTTTTCAAGTAAAATACATTATGTGATAATTAAATTATGTTCTGTGATAATTAAAAAAATATCACCGCTGAATGTATTACATTTTAGAGATGTTTTAAAAATTGCATTTTAGTTGGAAAGTTTTTCATAATCAATGCTTTATGCAAGATTGATCTTTCTTGTTTTTTATCATTTAGTAATGTATACTCGGAAATTATGGGAAATCGGCCATTCAGTGCTGCTTTAAAAAATTGTTATAGTTATGTAGCTAATTAAAATATTATTTTGTAACAACTTAAGCATTATTTTATTTAAAACAAATATTTCATTTGTTTTGGCAATAGTAAGGTTGGGTTATTTTGGCAATAGTAAGGTTGGGATAATATAATTCTGATAATTTTTAAAATTTTTACCGCTCATTACTTTCTTTTCAAACTAAAAAGAAATTGAAATTTTGATCTTTTTCCTAACAGTCATCTCCCTTCCAGTGAATTTAATAATAAAAGATTTGGTATTTTTCTGTTCGTCTTGATGTATTCGATTCTTTTATACCTCACCCTTATATTTTTATTATTTTAATTTTAATTCTCACTCTATATATTTACCCTCCTCTCTTTATCTTCCACTTGAAATAACAGGGGGGTTTTTTGGGGGGGAGGGGGGGTTGAAATAAACTATTTCTAAAATTAGGTACATATATATATATTTTTTACTTTTCCCCGATAGGGGGGAAAATTGATATGGGCATCACATGACTTTCCCTGCTAATTCAGATTAATTTTCTCTTTTTTACTTCTTCAAAATTCGTTAAATTGAGTTTAATTGCACAAAATAACACTCATCATTATTTGAAATGACAAGGAATTTGTTCTTTTAAAATTCAATGTTCGTTTTCATTGGGCGACTGAACATATTTTCAAAGGCAACGTTGCAAAAATGCGAAATTATTTAAACCTTGGATAATGGAGTCCGTCTTCTTCTTTTCGAAGTAAAACATTATTTATGAAATTTAATTAATATGTTTCTGAATGATAACAATTTAATTTATACATTTTCTTTTATACTCCACTATAGAATATTTCTATTTTAGCACTCCCTACATTTTAGTACTTTCTCATTTTCTAACCAACCTCAAGCATATGCGTTATTTATTTCATTTGTTTTTAAGCCATATTTAAGAGTTATGCGTTGAAACTTGAACAATACATTTTCATCAAAAATTTATAAAGAAGAAAAGTGTGTATGTATGTATGTATGTATGATCCAACATAACTGGAGAACGGCTGAACCGAATTTCCTGAAATTTATCTTGGTAATCTTGAAATCGCCCCACTTAAAACATAGGTCATGTTTCGAGTTTCTACGACCAGTGGTTCTCGAGATATTAGTGAAAAACGACACTTTTTCCTAGGAGTTCTACTCTCTAACTCCATGATTCACAACGGTAAAAAGTTGGACATTGTTGGTTTAAAACGTGAAAGTCAATTAAATCTCCGAATTTTGTGGGAGTTTATTGAACGTATTAGACACTTTTGAAAATCGCAGGTTTGAGATATGAATTTAAATGGAAACTATCACCATGGTTTATTTCTCACAGGCTTACTCAACAACGAAAAGTATTAAGAACTCACAAGAAAGATCAATCATGCATAAAGCATTGATTATGAAACACTTTCCGACTTTAATTTTATTTAAACATCTCTAAAATGCGATATATTCAGCGGTAATATGTCACAATCGGCTCTATATGTTCCAGTGTAATTTTGATCATAGTTTTGCATAGTAAATCCCGAGCAACGCCGGGTAATCGCTACTAGTATTTATATAAAACTGCTTTAATCAAAGTGTTTCTGTATATAAAAAAAAAGGGTAAACCGGCGCAATCATTCTGGTCTATAACATCATTAGTATACAAAATGGAAGCGTGCTAAATCATATAGTTTTGCAAGTCAACAAAGCATTTTACATTGTTGAAATCAGAAATCTCAATTATTAAAGCGCACATAGCACGATATTTCGAGGCCACAACAAGATTCGCATTCATTAACAGTATGCATAATACAAATTCCATTCAATTTTGATGGGTGCGACAAAAAGTGATAATTATTACACAGATTGACGTAATGTAAACGAATCACATTACGTGTAATAATTTTCAAAATTTGATTTATACACAACGAAAACATGGGTTGGGGAACGTTACGAACCAAGGAAAAAGAACGCCATACGTCTTCAAAACCATTGGATCATAAATATTATATTCATTTGTGCATTAAATATTGGCGATGTCGTAATCCTAAACCAGAGAAGCTGTTTTATCAAATTATATATAATTCGCAAGCTACATTTTAATCGTTTCCTCGCTATTCAAATAATTCAAATTTATTTCATTTTCTTTCTCTTCTGTCATCTGTTTTCACCCTTGCTCATCCATTCCTTATTCCAGAAATTCTCAATTTCTGTAATAGTTGCGCCATCTATCGGCTGAACAGTCAACTGCCGGGAGAAAACCTTTTTGTCTGACTGAAATGAACGGTGAAAAGGAAGGTTTGAAGCGCCGCCTGGCGCGAAAACATCTTTGCCCACAGCTCAGCTATCCTTTTATAGGCAACCTGTAAGAAACATGATAGAATGCGGACCCCGGTAAGTTAATTTTGACATTTGGATATATATTGAAATGTTTTTGTTACATTTTTAAGAATCACATTTCTGGTTCTAAGGCCTTATCGGATTTATACTTGAAATTTGCACATCCTAGAATTCTTAACATATTCCCACCATTTCAATGAGTACTCGAAGAAAATGAAGAGGGATTATAATCGGATTTTTTAAAAAATATAAATAATAGGAACAAAAATAACTGTGGGTTACAAAAATAATTTTCGAACGTAAATGAAGATTTACAGCTTAAAATAGTTTTGAGCAAATATGCTATTCTTTTAAAACATAAAAAATCACTTGAAATTTCCCTTTTTACTTTCCCTGCAATACATGGTAATGTATAGGGAAAGTATTGGAATCATGCCGAAAATCACAACTCGAGTTTTCGACGGATCTACACGTTTCAAGACCTCTAGAATACGAAAAAACCATTTTTAGCGTGACGTCTGTGCGTGTGTCTGTGTGTCTGTCTGTCTGTCTGTCTGTCTGTCTGTGTGTCTGTCTGTGTGTCTGTCTGTCTGTCTGTGCAGATTTTGTATCCACTGTAACTAAAAAACTAATCGACCGAATTTCACAAAATTTGGTAGGTAAGTCACTTGTGGGCGGGGCTAGGGCTGATTAGTTTTGGGTACGATTCGGAATAAAAGAACCCGCCTTTTTTTGCGAAATGGCCCGCAAAAGCTTGTATCCACTCTAGCTGAAAAACTAATGAACCGAATTTCACAAAATTCGGTAGATGACTCACGTATAGGTCACTCTGGTGCTGATTAGATTTTGGTACGATTCGGAAAAAAATAACCTGCCTTTTTTTGCAAAACGGCCCGCAAAAATCTTCAAAATCTAAACTAAAGAACTTGGTATACTTAGATATATCCATTAAATGCCCGTTTAATACGTAATGTTTAACGACGAAAAGAATAAGACCAACCCCATTACACTAGGACTAGCCGTTCTCGAGATATTTTAGTTTTTCGTACTTTCCCTACGCCACCTTTGAAAATAAGCCCGGTTACCGAATGAGAACGAAAATTGAATTAAAAGTGAATTACATTTAATTGAAATAAATAGAACGTGGATATAAGTTTGCAGGGAAAGTCATGTGCTGACCACATCAGATTTTTACTTTCCCTGCAATACATGGTAATGTATAGGGAAAGTATTGGAATCATGTCGAAAATCGCAACTCGAGTTTTCGACGGATCTACACGTTTCGAGACCTCTAGAATACGAAAAAACTATTTTTAGCGTGACGTCTGTGTGTGTGTCTGTCTGTCTGTCTGCCTGTGCAGAATTTGTATCCACTCTAACTAAAAAAGTAATTGACCGAATTTCATAAAATTTGGTAAGTAAGTCACTTGTGGGCGAATCTGGTGCTGATTAGTTTTGGGTACGATTCGAGATAAAAGAACCCGCCTTTTTGTGCCAAATGGTCCACAAAAGCTTGTATCCATTCTACCTGAAAAACTAATGGGCCGAATTCCAAAAATTTAAGTAGGTGAGTCATTTGTGGGACACTTTGGTGCTGATTAGATTTTGGTACGATTTGGAAAAAAATAACCTGCCTTTTTTTGCAAAATGGCCCGCAAAAATCGCCAAAATCTAAAATAAAACACTACGTATGCTCAAATATATCCATAAAATGCTCGTTTAATACGTAATGTTTAACGAAGAAAATAATAAGACCAACCCCATTACACTAAGACTAGCCGTTCTCGAGATATTTTAGTTTTTTCGTATTTTCTCTACGCCACCTTTGAAAAGAAGTCCAGTTATCAAATGAGAACGGAAATTGAAATAAAAGTGAATTAAATTTAATTAAAATAAAGAGAACGTGGATATAAGGAATGTGGATATCTGCAGGGAAAGTCATGTGCTGCCCACATCAGATTTTTACTTTCCCTGCAATACATGGTAATGTATAGAAAAAGTATTGAAAACATGCCGAAAATCACAACTCGAGTTTTCGACGGATCTACACGTTTCGAGACCTCTAGAATACGAAAAAACTATTTTTAGTGTGACGTCTGTGTGTGTGTCTGTGTGTCTGTCTGTCTGTCTGTGCAGATTTTGTATCCACTCTAACTAAAAAACTAATGGACAGAATTTCACAAAATTTGGTAGGTAAGTTACTTGTGAGCGAGTCTGGTGCTGATTAGTTTTGGGTACGATTCGGAATAAAAGAACCCGCGATTTTTTGCGAAATGGCCCGCAAAAGATTGTATCCACTCTAGCTGAAAAACTAATGGACCGAATTTCACAAAATTTGGCAGATAAGTCTCTTGTGTGTCACCCTGGTGCTGATTAGCTTTTGGTACGATTTGGAAAAAAATAACCTGCTTTTTTTTGCAAAATGGCCCGCAAAAATCACGAAAATATAAAATAAAAACTACGAATGCTCAAATATATCCCTTACATTCTTGTTTAATACGTAATGTTTAACGAAGAAAAGAATAAGACCAACCCCATTACACTAGGACAAGCCGTTCTCGAGATATTTGACTTTTTCGTATTTTCCCTACGCCACCTTTGAAAATAAGTCCAGTTACCGAATGAGAAAGAAAATTGAATTAAAAGTGAAATAAATTTAATTAAAATAAAGAGAACGTGGATATAAGCCTGCAGGGAAAGTCATGTGCTGCCCACATCAGATTTTTACTTTCCCTGCAATACATGGTAATGTATAGGGAAAGTATTGGAATCACCGTGACGAAATCTATACGTTTCGAGACCTCTATAATCCGAAAAAACTATTTTTAGCGTGACGTCTGTGTGTGTGTCTGTGTGTCTGTCTGTCTGTCTGTGCAGATTTTGTATCCACTCTAACTAAAAAAGTAATTGACCGAATTTCATAAAATTTGGCAGGTAAGTCACTTGTGGGCAACTCTGGTTCTGATTAGTTTTGGGTATGATTCGGGATAAAAGAACCCGCCTTTTTTTGCGAAATGGCCCGCAAAAGCTTGTATCCACTGTAACTGAAAAACTAATGGACCGAATTTCACAAAATTTGGTAGATGAGTCACTTGTAGGTTACCCTGGTGCCGATTAGATTTTGGAACGATTTGAAAAAATATAACCTGCCTTTTTTTGAAAAATGGCCCGCAAAAATCGTCAAAATCTAAACTAAAGAACTAGGTATACTCAAATATATCCATTAAATACTTGTTTAATACGTAATTTTTAGCGAAGAAAAGAATAAGACCAACCCCATTACACTAGGACTAGCCGTTCTCGAGATATTTTAGTTTTTCGTATTTTTTCTACGCCACCTTTGAAAATAAGTCCGGTTACCGAATGAGAACGAAAATTGAATTAAAAGTGAAATAAATTTAATTAAAATAAAGAGAACGTTAATATAAGTCTGCAGGGAAAGTCATGTGCTGCCCACATCAGATTTTTACTTTCCCTGCAATACATGGTAATGTATAGAGAAAGTATTAGAATCATACCGAAAATCACAACTCGAGTTTTCGACGGATCTACACGTTTCGAGACCTCTAGAATACGAAAAAACCATTTTTAGCGTGACGTCTGTGTGTGTGTCTGTGTGTCTGTCTGTGTGTCTGTCTGTCTGTGTGTCTGTGTGTCTGTCTGTGCAGATATTGTATCCACTCTAACTAAAAAACTAATGGACCGAATTTCACAAAATTTTGTAGGTAAGTCACTTGTGGGCGGGGCTGGTGCTGATTAGTTTTGGGTACGATTCGAAATAAAAGAACCCGCCTTTTTTGTGAAATGGCCCGCAAAAGCTTGTATCCACTGTAGCTGAAAAACTAATGGACCGAATTTCACAAAATTCGGTAGATGAGTCAGGTATAGGTCACCCTGGTACTGATTAGATTTTGGTACGATTCGGAAAAAAATAACCTGCCTTTTTTTGCAAAATGGCCCGCAAAAATTGCCAAAATCTAAAATAAAAAACTGGGTATACTCAAATATATCCATTAAATGCTGATTTAATACGTAATTTTAAACGACGAAAAGAATAAGACCAACCCCATTACACTAGGACTAACCGTTCTCGAGATATTTTAGTTTTTCGTACTTTCCCTACGCCACCTTTGAAAATAAGTCCGGTTACCGAATGAGAACGAAAATTGAATTAAAAGTGAAATAAATTTAATTAAAATAAAGAGAACGTTAATATAAGTCTGCAGGGAAAGTCATGTGCTGCCCACATCAGATTTTTACTTTCCCTGCAATACATGGTAATGTATAGGGAAGTACATACCGAAAATCACAACTCGAGTTTTCGACGGATCTACACGTTTCGAGACCTCTAGAATACGAAAAAACCATTTTTAGCGTGACGTCTGTGTGTTTGTCTGTGTGTGTGTCTATGTGTCTGTCTGTCTGTCTGTGCAGATTTTGTATCCACTCTAATTAAAAAACTAATGAACCGAATTTCACAAAATTTGGTAGGTAAGTCACTTGCGGGCGAATCTGGTGCTGATCAATTTTGGGTACGATTCGGGATAAAAGAACCCGCCTTTTTTTTTGCGAAATGGCCAGCAAAAGCTTGTATCCACTCTAACTGAAAAACTAATGGACCGAATTTCACAAAATTTGGTAGATAAGTCACGTATAGGTCACCCTGGTGCTGATTAGATTTTGGTACGATTCAGAAAAAATAACCTGCCTTTTTTTGCAGAATGGCCCGCAAAAATCGTCAAAATCTAAACTAAAGAACTAGGTATACTCAAATATATCCATTAAATGCTCGTTTAATACGTAATTTTTAACGACGATAAAAATAAGACCAACCCCATTACACTAGAACTAGCCGTTCTCGAGATATTTTAGTTTTTCGTACTTTCCCTACGCCACCTTTGAAAATAAGCCCGGTTACCGAATGAGAACGAAAATTGAATTAAAAGTGAAATAAATTTAGTTAAAATAAAGAGAACGTTAATATAAGTCTGCAGGGAAAGTCATGTGCTGCCCACATCAGATTTTTACTTTCCCTGCAATACATAGTAATGTATAGGGAAAGTATTGGAATCATGCCGAAAATCGCAACTCGAGTTTTCGACGGATCTACACGTTTCGAGACCTCTAGAATACGAAAAAACTATTTTTAGCGTGACGTCTGTGTGTGTGTCTGTGTGTCTGTGTGTCTGTGTGTCTGTGCAGATTTTGTATCCACTCTTAACTAAAAAACTAATCGACCGAATTTCACAAAATTTGGTAGGTAAGTTACTTGTGAGCGAGTCTGGTGCTGATTAGTTTTGGGTACGATTCGGGATAAAAGAACCCGCCTTTTTTGCAAAATGGCCCGCAAAAGCTTGTATCCACTCTAACTGAAAAACTAATGGACCGAATTTCACAAAATTCGGCAGATAAGTCACTTGTGGATTACCCTGGTGCTGATTAGATTTTTGTATGATTCGGAAAAAAATGACCTGCCTTTTTTTGCAAAATGGCCCGCAAAAATCGTCCAAATCTAAACTAAAGAACTGGGTATACTCAAATATATCCATTAAATGCTGATTTAATACGTAATTTTTAAAGACGAAAAGAATAAGACCAACCCCATTACACTAGGACTAGCCGTTCTCGAGATGTTTTAGTTTTTCGTACTTTCCCTACGCCACCTTTGAAAATAAGCCAGGTTACCGAATGAGAACGAAAATTGAATTAAAAGTGAAATAAATTTAATTAAAATAAAGAGAACGTTAATATAAGTCTGCAGGGAAAGTCATGTGCTGCTCACATCAGATTTTTACTTTCCCTGCAATACATGGTAATGTATAGGGGAAGTATTGGAATCATGCCGAAAATCACAACTCGAGTTTTCGACGGATCTACGCGTTTCGAGACCTCTAGAATACGAAAAAACCATTTTTAGCGTGCCGTATATTTATTATATCTCACACATGCTCCATTGGATTCAGTTCAGGAGAGTTGGCAGGTCACTGCATGTGCTGGATATCTTCAGCTGGAAGAAAGTCGTGGACCAAGGCCGCACGGTCAGGAGTCGCGTTATCATCCATGAATATGAAATCAGGACCAACAGCACCTCGAAACAATCGAACGGTAGGTTCAAGGACTTCGTCTCTTTATCTTTGACCGGCAACCGACCCCGTGTCAAAGATGTGGAAGTCTGCCCAGCCGGCCATCAGCCGTCCATCTGCCCAGATTATGACTCCCGCAAACGGAAAACGATGTATTTCCGTGATGTTTCATGGGTGAAAACGCGTTCCACTTTCTCTCGAGATAGTGGTACGACAAGAATCAGTTTGCAGGCTAAACCTGGACTCGTCACTGAACATGACATTGCCCCACTGTTGTCCACTCTACTGCCGATGTTCCAAACTCCACTGTAAACGCGCGCGTTTCTGTGCGGACGTCAGAGGGATGCAAACTGCTGGTCGTCTGACAAGAGACCAACGTGTCTGAGCCTCCTGTAAACAGTTTGTCTCGAAACAGTGACTCCTGTGGCGGCTGTCAGGACTGAATCCAGTTGTCTGGCAAAACGGTTCCTCTGACGTCGCGCAGTTATCTCCAAATATCGGTCTTGCCGAGCGGTTGTTACCCTTGGCGGACTTGGTACTGGTTGTCGGGTAACATCTCCTGTGGTTTGGAACCTTTGCTACAGCGATCACACACTGACGATCACACACTGAGCGATCACACATTGAGCGATCACACACTCAGGCACATTCAGAATTTGAGACGCTTCGGTTTGGGATCAACCGGATTCCAACATTCCAGTAATTCGTCCCTTCAAAAACGTGTCTAGTTGGCATCTTTGTGACATCTTTCGTTCTTATTTATTGTTAACAACGCTCCGTACCACAGCCATTGCGCAATTCTGCCTCAACTGGCCATG
The DNA here is from genome assembly GCA_951213105.1 of Amaurobius ferox. Classification (NCBI taxonomy): domain Eukaryota; kingdom Metazoa; phylum Arthropoda; class Arachnida; order Araneae; family Amaurobiidae; genus Amaurobius; species Amaurobius ferox. The sequence goes on along the minus strand of OX578137.1, from coordinate 10,048,634 downwards.
CCGCTCGAGGCCGTTTCAATACTCGTACCGACTTGCGCCGGCGCTTTGCGCATGTCGACGTCGACTGAACTGTTTGTTTTGCATATACACAATGATTTACCTTCGTCCCACGATTCTCCACAACTGATTGTGAACCATTGTATCCATATTAACTCCGAAAGTTTCGCACTTTACAAATTATGCTTAACTTTTGGACATGAGTGTATGTTCACTTTTCATATGTAATATAATGCGATACATTTGTTGACATTATCCTCGTGGATCTAGCGCGTTCCATTCATGAGGAAAGTTACTTTGGGTAATAGTTTTGTAATTGGACGTCAATAGTCATTTAATGACTATAAAAATAACCTATTTCTCCAGCCATAATGCTTGCCGATATTTTGGCCACAAATTTGACTGAATGTCGCAACTTAGCAACTATTTTAAATGTTGCTAAATTAACGAAAATTTTGCCGAATTGATAAAAATGACGCCAAATCAATGAAAATGGCGACTTATTGATGAAATTTCAATATCCTTAGCTAGATGTTGCCAACTTAGCGGCTTTTTGAATATTGCAAAATTAACGAAAGTGCCGTAAAATTGATAAAAATATCGCTAAATTGAGAAAATGGCGCTAAATGGGAGGTAATGTTTTGCAAATTTTTAATTCCTTTATATGACGGGCGTACCTTCTAGTAGACTCCTATTAGAAAGTTCTTCTCAACATTTGTTTGCAACACTTGGCAATAGACTTAGCTAACTTGATGAATAATCTAATGACATGTCGTCCACTTATCAATATTTAGCCCCCGATTGACGAACCTATCATCAAAATTGTAAAAATGACCCCCAAGTTTATGAAAACGCCTAATTGATGAATTTATTATTTACATATTTTAATATATGGACTATTTAGCTCATTGAAGATGAAAATAACATTGATAATTATTAATTTAGAGTTACGCGAAATATAAGTTAATTGGGTACGAAAAAGTTTTGCATCTTGTCATCCAGAAAAGTCCCAAATGTACAATTCAGCGTTAAATAAAGTGTGTCATGGATCTTATACATCCATTTCGAGAATAAGAACTTGCAATTTCGTCCCCAGTAGCTCACCGGTAGAGCGTCGCCTGGCTAGGTCGTAGATCTAGATTCTAATCCAGGTTGGGGCAAGATTCTTTACAATCTTATACCACCGTTAAAAAAGTAAATTCATTGCATTATATAAGGAAAGTCATGTGCTGTCCACGTCAGATTTTTTATACGTGCATCTGAGAAACTTATATTACAAATCCAAGATGTTTTAGCTTTGGATTGAATGCGAGATGTATTTAATACCAATGTCAAAGTTTCTGACCTTCCTTTGGAGGGTTTGTTTTCTATACATTCGCAAATTTACAAGTGTATGATTCGTCATAAAAGACCCTATAATGTCCTCTTTAAGCATTTAAATATTTTTTTTTGGCCAATCGCTGTAATTTGAATATTACTTTATTTACATGGCATAGTGATTTTACAGGTGGTGGGATGGGGCGGGATGAGAGCCTGTGGACGCGATATTTTATAAATGTTGGGTACGTTTAATAAAACCAGTTAATGCATGATCCCTACTGATTTTAAACGCCGTCGAATGTTCGAAAGATCTTCCATTCTTTAACGAAAATTTTGAAAATATCTTTAAAAAATCAAAATTTTTGATAATGTTCAATAAAATAATCATTTCATACGTAATTTTTCATTGGAATATTAATGGCAAACATACGTGACATAAAAAATGGCATAAAAATGTGAGCGAACGTCTGAAATATACCCCCCCCCCCCCTCTAAATTTTTAAATAAATTTATGAAAAAAATTTGAGATACTCTATAATGTTATATAATTAATAATTTTATATGCAATATATCATTGGAAAACAAATGGTACTCATTTTATAACTCCAGCAGAAACCGATATTGCACATTTAAAAAAAATTACTTAAAATATGACATAAGAAAAGAAGTCAGTATTTTCAAACATGCAATTTTCCCCATGCAATGTTATTGTGACAAACCTATTAATATCATTCTCATGGATTTAGTTTCTTTCATTTACGAGAGAATATACTTTCCATTTTGTATCTTGACTCAATTTATTTCACGGGATATTCATTCAATGCCAGTAGCATTTGGATGAAAATTGAGTACGTAAGGCACGTAAGCTTTCCTTATAGGCTCTGCCAAAAATCACCCCATTTCAATTTAAATGATGATCATTTAATTTCAACAGTGGGCCATGTACACGATTATACCGTTGCTATAGATAATAAAGCCACTGTATTATGTAGGAAAAGTCATTTACTGTCCACATTAGATTTTCTTTTCATAGAGGAATCTCCTTTTCCTGTATAAATTTATTTGTTCCAGAAATAACTGCTATTAAATTTGCTCTGTTGTGTGCATCCAGTATTAATTATTTTGAACGCAGCCAATGCCATTGGCACCTCGGTGTCCAAGTGGTCAGGTGATCAATGGTTGAAGTAGCTTGAAGGTTCAATCCTCTCACTTTGATGGGATCGAACTAATGAGCGGAAAATTCCTGGAAACTATGGTTTAAAATGGCAGTGGTCAGTGGATCAGAGGTTGAAGTCACTTGAAGGTTCAATCCTTTCACTTTGATAGGCTCGAACTGATGAACGGAAAAATCCTTGAAACTGTGGTTTAACATGGCACATTCACTTATTAATATATGTCTATATATTGGTGTTCGATTAGGCATTTTTTTCAATACGCCCTCTTACCTAGCACATATCAGAATTTATAAGTAAATTAAATGTTATTAAAACATAACTTTCGCCTCAATGGTTATTTAAAGGTAAGTCGGGAGGGGGGGGGGTATTATATATTTGCCAAAATGTTTTGAGAATGAGATCGACAGACACCGGAAGGAAAGTTTTAATATATTGTTAGGGGTATTCTGAAGAATCGTGAGTGTATTCTCGGGATATACAAGGATGTCCTCAAATATCTGGATAACTAACGCTCTATTAAAGCACAGTAAACGTAAACAGAAACAATATGCAGACAATAATTCTCTAGTTATTTAACAAGGTCACAAAACGACAATCAAATAATATAAAACAGCCTTTCACCACTGTCACAATGGTTTCTATAGTCATAGTCTAAGGATGGTGATGGGTGGTTCAAAGGTGTGTGTGTATTGTTGTCGGTGGCGGAGCATGAATCCGCAGTCTACCCGTTACAATCCCAAGAGTGAATTTTTAGACCAAAATACATCTTGTGATCCGACTCTTTAAGTCGGGATGCGCTTCGAGTCAACTTCCTGGTCATGATGATATGGAAGCGGTGCTGTATAATACTTCCTTTCTCCGAGATTGATCGAGCTCCGATCGCTATGTGGCTCATCACAGCCCGGGGAAAGATAGACTGACTGACTTAGGCATATGCAGTGGTGACACTTGGTGGATGGACATGGAAGAACCGAATTGCGATCCGTTCGTCCAATTCACCACTTGTGGTTACTATCGACGGAGGGACGAGTCCGAATCCGCAATGGATCCTAAATTAAACAAAATCATTATAGACAAGGAGGTATCTTGCGATAAGTCTTTTAAATCGGGGAAGAGCTTTGTGTGGAACAGTTCTATTGTTAATCGAAAGATTATTGGAGTGGAACCCAATCTTTTCAGATGTTTCAAGAGACATCACCCTCGGATATTATATATTTATAAGCATAGTAAGGATCTCAGAGAGAGACGATCGAATGGAGGGGGTGGCAATGGGAGCTTACTTTGTGTTCTAGGGAAATTAAAATATCCACCAGAGTGGCAGAAAACCCATTTAAAGTTCATGACCTTCCCGAAATTACTTTAAATGTTTATTTATTTGAAATATTTTACCAACTCATTACAGATTTTAAAATCATTCCTTCCGCTTCCTTCTAGGTGAATAGAAAGGCGTGTCGGTCAAATATGAAAGAATGGGGGAGGGACGGTCAACGCAGAAAAAGCTCATCGAATTTGAAAAAAAAATGGTGCAAAGCGCCAGATATAGAAGTTGTTTTCAAAAACTTTCCGTTTAACGTTCAATATCCAATAGAGTAAAATATAACGGACAAATGAAGCAACTGAGAAAAAGGAAAAAGCTCACAATTCAAGTTTCTTACGCCAGTCAGATTTAAATTGAATATCGGCAAAACTTAAAGAAGGAACGTGAGAAAGACTGAGGGAAGAAAATAGGGTGACATTTTTTCAAAATTGTAATATTCCATCGTAATTTGAAAGCGCTTTGTCTCCTATTTTTCCTCTTGGAAATTATTTTTCGTTCATTTATTAATAATCGTTTTGTAAGCGTTTGTATGTATTTAAGAGAAAAGAACAATGCGTAAAATCAAGTAACTTGGAAGGAATGAGAACAGTGCCGGATCCACTATGGTTATTTTTCATCAAAAATAGGCAGATCATGATGGTTTGGTACAAGATTCAATTGACGATATATTCGAGTGGAAAATAGGAGTGTCAACCACAAAAATAGGAAAAATAGGATTGATAAACCGCTAAAAATAGGAAAAACTAGGAGTGAGGAATCCCAAAAAATAGGAAAAAAGAACCACGAATCCCACAAAATAAAGAAAATTAGAATATAAATAATTCAGAAATCACAGGAACCATCAGGAATTAACCGAGTCCTATAAGGGAATAAAAAAACAGAGTTCCTATACTTACTTTAAGAAAAAAATTGGCAATGGCTCCAGTCCGTGCCGAAATGGTTTTGCGTTAATACCATCACTCTTTGTGTGTGCTTTGTTTTCTTTATACAAATTCAAAACAGTTCAAAATATTAAAATATCGAAATTAGAACCACTTGTTTTAAATACTAAAATATTAAATTTATAACCACTCTATTTAAAAAACTAAGTACCTGATCCGAAATCCAATTATATGCGAGTATCCTTATAGGGCTTTCACAGAGCCACAAATTACTTGCAATATATTTACTGTTAATACTTTTAATTTTCACCCGACTATAGATTTCTCTTCAAAATATTCAATTATTTTACTAACCAGCTTAGTGGAATCTATATAAATAAAAATGAAAATCTGTCTGTCTGTCTGTCTGTCTGTTTGTCACACCATCACGAGAGAACGGCTGAACCGAATTTGATAAAATTTTGTGGGTAGCCCAGAAATAGCCCCACTTAAAATTATATCCGTGTTTTGAGTTTCTACGACCAGTGGTTCTCGAGATATTAGTAAAAAACGAAATTTTCGTTTGTCCCATCATCACGGAAAAACGGCTGAACCGAATTTAATGAAATTTGGTGAATAGCCTTGAAATATCCCCCCATAAATTTTATCCCCCCATAATATTTTAAAATCCCCCCATAAAAAAATCCCCCCATAATAAAGTTTCGAGTTTCTAAGACCTGGGGTTGTCGAGATATTAATGAAAAACGGAACTTTTTCCTAGGAGTTCTACTCCCTAACTCCGTGGTTTATCCAAACGAAAAGCTTGAAAATCGTTTGAAAGTGAATTAAAATTTAATCTCTGGTTTGATGGGAGATTTTTTGCGTTAATTAGTCACTTTCTGAAAACATGAATTGTTTGAAACATGATTTAAAGGGGAAATCTATCTCCATGGTTCATGGTTTATTTAAAACAAGCTTTTACGGAACAATGAGAAGTATAGAGAAATCAAAATCGTTATTTAATTTCGTAGTTTATGTTATAAGACATGACATATTTAACATGTTATAAGATTCTATCTTATATCATGTTACTCAGAAACGCAATTAAATTAAATCTGTCTGTTAATTTTAATAATTAGTTTTTCGATTTGAATAATAAATAAATGGATATAAAAATATATTTTAGAAAAGAACGATTTGATTTTTCTTATAGCATTTTTGACTGGATAATATCAATTACGGTCTTCAGGTTTAAAAATTATTATTATTTATATTTTCGGGGATTATTGATTCAAGGATTATTGATATTTTCAAGTTATTATGCAATTATTTTATTATGACAAAAATTGTTTAAACTCATATATTGTATGTTGTACGAATCTTCTACAAATACACGTGTATATCTTTTAATCTACGAGAATATAAGTAGTACAGGTATATTGACATATGTTTTGATATATATTGGCATATATTGGAATCAATTACGACTTCTGGTATAAAGAGTACGGATATTATTGATGTTTTCAATTTATTACGTCATCTTTTTTATTTTGGCAAATATTTTTGAGACGCATATTGTAATACGGGTAATCTTCTACTAACACATTGGCATATTTTCTGATCAATATAATTAGTACGGGGTTGCATATATTCATTCAATTCCTATTTTTTCTTCTGTAAATTTGCTTACAAAAGGGGGCAGGATGTTTTATTCTTCAGATCTGATTGTGAAGATAATTTTGCATAGTGAGAACATATATTCTTAAACTTCTCTTAAGGAGCAATAAATTTAATATTTTAACAGAATTTGCACATGATTGCGAACTTTAAGTTTCTTTAAATTATACACTCCGTACGAATAACGGGTGTGCTGTTAGTGGTTAATCAATTTTAACATTTTAGGAGGATATATCATGTTGCTCGGCATCGCAATTAAATTAAATGTGTTTGTTAATGTTTTTATTATTTTTTTTCGATTTAAATAATAAATAAATGGATAAATGGATATAAAAGTATATCTTATGAATGGACGGTTTGATTTTTCTTTTAATTATATTAATTGCTGACTGCGTACATCAATTTCATTTATTTTGGCAAAGAGTTTTCAAGCTTATATCGCATTTAGCTACTAAACTCATATATTGTGTTTAGCCAATAAATTCATATAGCCGATTGTTGAAACAGAAAAAGAGTAGAGCGGGTATATCTTCTAATACAATTGTAGTGTTTTCATTTAGTATATTGAAACGGGATAAGAATGTTTCATTCAGATCTGCAAATTCAAAGCTACGAATTTGGAGGGATATCGCAAATTTGACAACTTTTCTTAAACTTTGCCAAATTGACGGAAATGTCGCCAAATTGATATAAACGACACACAAACAGCTGCCATAAACCTTCGGGTTGGTCGTGTGGCTTGGGTCTTCTACATATCAATGAAATTTTTTTTTGTTTTGTTAGAAGAGAGTACTGAAATGATGTTTGGTTAGCATTTCTCTGTCAGACCAACCATCCTACTTAGTAATACATTTAGCGAATTTTTAAAATGTCACCAAATTGATAAAAATGTTTTCAAATCTATAAAAATATCTTGAAATTGATAAAATTGCGCTACATAAATGATATTAATTGTTTTTTGTTAGGGGATAGTATTGTGATGATATTTCGTCAATTTGTCGCAAAGTGGAACTGTCAGTTCTACAGTCCCACTTGGTGATAAATTTGGCGATTTTTTAAAATGTCGCTAATTTGACGAAACTGTCGCCAAATGTTCCACAGAAATATAACTATCTAGACGATATTTTTTCTACCAATTTATTTGAAGCAAGTGATATCATGTCGCTTAGCAACGGATTTAAATCCAATGTGTTTATGCGGCAGACGATTTTTATTAAATCCTTTCCGATTTGAATAATGAAGATATGTATATAAAATAAATTTCATTGCCATTTCATTTTGGACTGGATAATATCAATTATACTCTTCAGGTTTAAACATTATTATTATTGATATTTTCCGGAATTATTGATTCAGGGATTATTGATATTTTTAAGTTATTACGCCATTGTTTTATTGCGGCAAAAATTGCTGACACACGCATATTGTACGTTGTACGAGTAATCTTCTAGGAATGCACGGGTATATCTTCTAACCTACGAGAATATAAGTAGTACAGGTATATTGGCATATATTTTGACATATATTGGCATATATATTGGAATCAAGTACAGTCTTCTGGTATGAAGATTAAGGGGATTAATTATATATTCAATTTATTACGTCGTCTGTTGTATTTTACCAAAAAACATTTGAGACTCATATTGCAAAACGGGTAATCTTCTACTAATAATCGGACATTATAAGTAGTACGTGTATATCTTCCCATATAATTTTAGCACTTTAATTTTGACATATATTGGAATAAATGACTGTCTTCAGATTTAAAGATTACGGGTTTATTGGTATTTTCAATTTATACATGTAATCTACTAATACAGGTTATATTTTCTAATATTCGCGTATATAATTAGTACGGGTCCCATACAATTTTAACGCTTTTATTTTGCATATATTGATTCAATTCCATATTTTTTTTTATATTTGCTTACATAAGGGGTCCAAGATGTTTTATTCTTCAGATATGTCCATGAAGATAATTTTATATAGCGAGAACAGAGATTCTTAAACTTCTTTTTAGGAGCATTATATTAAATATTTTAACAGAATATTTTGATTAAACATGTCATTTAGTATACTATAAGAATTTGGGCATGATTATGAATTTCAAGTTTCTTTATATTATATACTCCGTACGAAGAACGGGTATGTTGCTAGTATAAAATAAACTTTACTTCTGACAAGATTTAAGATCTATAAACTTGTCTGATGGGACATAAATAAAGACTAGAATTTCATACTACCAATTCTTCTCTTCAAACGTTCCTCAGTCATTCATCTTCCCAAGACACGTTTTCGGGTGGAGAAAAAATGGTCACGGTTACTCTTGTCGTAATTATGCAAAAGTGAGATTGCTCTTATGCAAAATTTATAAAAGAGTCCAATTGCACGGCTGGGTAGAATATGAAAGGGGTCAGTCGCAGGGGAAGATCTAAGCCTGAATAGACTCCCCCCCCCCCACTATGAAAAGAGTTATGTTATATGTACATGGGACCAGAACTATGGGATTGTAGAAAAGTATATGGCAATATTAGAGAACATCTTGTATATATACAAAAAAAAATCGCAATTTTTCATTTATGCAAGATTTATTATTTTTATTTTACAGAATTGTATCTTCCGATGAATTTAGAATATTTCTTTTCCAATCGAAGATTTAAGACAAAAGTGAAACATACTTTTTCAAAGAATCAAGCCTTATAAAATTTTTGATTTTTGGTACAACCCTAAGAAGTTTTCAATATTTTCTTTTCTCCCCTTATACTTTGCATTTCTGATTTCTCTTGGATTGTCAACACTATTTCTTAGTGTATAAATATCAGTTTGTATTCCTTTATTCCTATGAAAGTAAAAATGCTCGGATGAGGTCTGCATTGAATGTTGAATGGCATGACTCGCAGCCATTCTTCCCGATTCAGCGCTGGGGCAACACCCCATGATGGATGGAATCTTTGCTTCTTCAGCTATGGAATGGCATTAAATAATCGCTGAATATTCTAACCTTTTTATTGTTTGGCTGTTGAGACATTAAATCTTCTGTAAATGATTCCGATACTTGACTTTCATGTAAATAGGGAAATTCAAAAATCCAATGTGAAGCCATGAACTTTTATAAGTGAGAATTGCCTTATTTGGTAAAAGGAAGAAAACTAGAGGAATGGAGTGTCACTTTTCTACAGTAGGATTTATAAATAAATGATAAAAAAAAATTGAGAGCAAAATGAAAAAGTGCCGTTAACAAATACTTTGTTTTGCCCGCAGAGATATTTCAAATTAGAATGAGAAGTAAAGCATACATGTTTGTAGCTTGATTATTAAAATGAAACCCATTCTCACCTTTATGAGATGTATCTGTTATACTCGTATCTTCCAATACATGATGAACTTCAGAAATTGATTTTGGCAAGGGTGGTTATTCTTTACGACGTTCACGATACCGATTTTTTCTTATATTCCACATCTCTATGATTTAATTTTTCTGTTTGACTTAAAGGAAAAAGATTTATGTCACGTCTAATCAGTTTGGAATGTTTTCCAAAGGTTCATCCACATATTTACGTTTAACCGAGTTTAATAACAGTCGTCTATTCAGATATTGAGGAGATTGAGGGTGATGCTTTAAATCCTTTTTTAACACGACTGCATCATTGGAGTACACGTGTAGAGCTTTCCAACATGACGTCACACGTTCTTTATCGTCTGCTTCAAAAGCGTTTGTAGGACACCACGTGATCGTTCTCTGACTTGATCCATTTGAATTTGTAAGAAGTGCGTAAAGATTGGAAGGAAATGTTTATAAATATTCCGAACTTTTGTGCTGGTTGGAATGGGGTAGTTGATGTGATGGAGATTCTGTTTCTTTTTTTTTTAGAATCCCCTGTATACCCAACAAAGGAAAACCTGAAATTAAAATCGGGAAGACGTGAAAAGGGGATTTCAGGAAGGATTTGATAATACTGACTACTTCAAAATTGAGTTTCTAATATCCTTGAAAATTCAATTTGTGATAAACATCTTATAACAGGTAAGTTTGTTCTTTTCTATTAATGCAAAATAACTTATTTATTCATAAAGTATTAAGTTTAATATATTTCTAAACCATATTGAGCATAAGTATGGTTGTAATAGGCAATAATGTAGCTCGAGAAGATGTTAATCCATTTTTGGAATCTCAAATATATGGATCAATATCATTTATGATGGATATTTTATTTTGTTAACGCTTTGCCACTGTAAAATGCATGTTAACACAAAGATTAAGTCTTAACTGTCTGTCCAACATTCCCGGTTGCTATGCTGTTACCAGGGCTGCGGCCACGTGATGTGGAATCTATAACTTCACAGTGCACTTTCACCCAACGCATCTCCATTTTCACCCATCTTGAGTCTCATATTCTTTATAAAATGTGTATCCAGAGAAAGTAAGTAATCCTATGTATCGCCCCCAGTCAAAGAGACCGATTTGTGCAACTAACCAGTGTAGTAACCGCCGACACCCGTGCAATTGACCACTTTAATAAGAGAAGGGATAATGAGGACGTGCAACTAACCCGTGCCCGTCCAATTATGCATATGGAGTGGATTTCGAATATCGAAATATGAATTGGATTTCAGTCTAAGAAGTTCTTATTGCAATCTAATTTCCAGTGATACAATGTATATATTCATATTATTACGAGTACAAATACCTAAAACGTTTTCACGACCTTTTGCCTTTCCCCAAGTAAAAACGACATTTACATTCAACTATTGTTTTAATTTGAACGCTTGACCTCGGCGATACATAGATACGAATTTAGCAACTTTTGGAAACAAATCGATTTTTGTAGATTGGTTCAGAATTGGTTTACTTTCTTGTTCTTAATCATAGGCATGTTTTAGGAAAGGCGCCGCTTGTGATCTTCTTTTATCGAGAGTTATCTGAATTAAAATTTAGCAGCTGTTATGCTAACAATAAGAACAAATATTGGCTGTTTATCTTAGTGTACATTTATATTTCCTAAATATTGGCTTAGATCTGTAAAGAGCCTTGCTGCCCCTACCGGGAATCGAGCCCTGGATCTCCGAACTGGCCAACCGACGCTCTACCGTTGAGCTACTGGGACGAAATTGCAAGTTCTTATTGTCGAAGTGGACTCTGCATTCTCCACCTTCTAATGTCAGATTGCCGGGCAACTGACCATCTAACTGACACACTTTTACCTTAAGTTATCCTTCTGCTACTACTATTTTTACCCAGATTAGTAGCCTGCATAGTCGTTATCCTCTCAATTTGAAATCGACGCTTCCTCTTCCAGAGTCCGCTGAATCCGTACTAGTCATACTAATGTCACTTTCAGACCTCTGACATCTTTGCACTAACTTACAGGGTTGATTGGTTCAGGGGCCATTGTAAAAAACCTTGCTGCCCCAACCGAGAATCGGACCCTGGATCTTCGAACTGTCCAGACGGCGCTCTACCATTGAGCTACTGGGACGATATAGCAAGCACTTATTGTCGAAGTGGACTCTGCAGATAAATAGCCCGTCTTTCCAAATGCATCACCCAGCGGGGAATACAAATGATCCCCCAATTTGTCTTGCAAATGTCTGAATTTTCGAACAACGATTTATGAGAAAATCAATTAAAACACTAGACTATGCCAGAAACTAGAATTAAATGGGGGACGCTCTAATTCCTTTTTTTCATTCCAAAAGACATGGGTGATTCGGGGAGGGGTTGAGTTCGAGCCCCGCGAGGGCGCTTAAAATGCTGATTCACAGCCATCCCTTTCATCCGGGGCTTTAATTCAATCTGTCGGCCCGCACCCAGTTTACGGCGTGAATGTGCTTAGCATAAATTAAGAGACTTAAGTGCCAATTTTGGTAAATGGGGAATTCGCAAGCGGCCAATGAAGCGACGGCTCATTTTGTGCAACGCAGAATGGCAACGGCAGAGGTTAATCACCATTTTGATGAGGTTTGAATGCAGGAGCTGGAAGCATTCCGGAGATTACTTTTAAGGAACTGCAGCCCTGGAAGGATAAGAAGGGCAATTATTCTGGGCAGCCTTTTCCGGCTAAACGATTGTAAGTCACACACCTTTTACTTTAAACGAAAATTCCGAACTTTTATAAATATTCCAGAGAACTTTTCCAAATTTGAATTGTGGATAGCTCTGAAGTTCTGGAACCGAGTTCAGTCTGCATTCTTTTCGAAAACTCACGACACAAATGCAGGGCTTGTTTGCCGAAAAGGCAGGGTAAGCACATGCTTCAGTAGCTATAAAAGGGGCGTTGAGGGCCAATTTGAAGAGGCGCAGCCGATGACTTATAGAGGAGGAGGCTGAGGGTGACTCATTGAGGAGGAGGATGTTTAATGGTGTACCAATGTTGAAAGAGGAGGAATTTTTTTTTGGATTTCATATCTGATGACTCATTGAGGAGGAAGATGTTTAATAACGTACTAATGCCGCAGCCGATGGGTGTTATCACCACGCAAAACCAACTTGACCTTGGTTCGGAGGAGGTAATGGCCTTGTCGCAAGGGAGTGAAATATTTGGACATTGATAAATTGGGGCGATGTCGCAATAGTTGATCTATCTGGGGGAGGGAGTTGAACTTTGACCCGCTTGCGCAATGAGATAACAGGAGCTCTGTCGACGACTACCTTCTTCCTCGACTGCTGCTGACGTACTTTAAGTGAGGTGGCGCCCCTAGCGGAAGATTTGGGTGGTGGGTAATGAAAATTTTGGAGTGGCGCCATCTAGTAGCAGCTTGAAACATCTGGCAGCCGGGATTTAAAAGGATATATTTCCGTTTGGATCAAACCGGGTTCGAACTCGAGACCAGTAGATTGATAGCCACACGCCTTTACCTTTATGCTATTGAGACTTGGTGAGAGTGAGTTTAAGAAAGAAGTCTTCTCGGTGAATGAGAAGGAAGCAGCGAGTGGGGGATTTATTCAATTTCTTAAGAAATTTGAATGGAGTTATGAAAGAGAATTATTATAAGAAACTATATTTTTATAAAAATGATATGTATTTTATAAAAAGGGTGTTTTAAATAGATGTGAATGAATACAGAGTTAATTCTTGAATTCATAATGATTTTTCAACATGCATTAATACAGTCGAGTGTATACGAACACATTATGTTAGCAATTTTTCAGGGTATTTGGTGTATAACGATATGGTTTTATTTTTTTTTATGATAACTTAATAACGAAATTATTTTAATTTTATGTTGAAAGTGAATCTAATAGTGAATTATGCTTATGAATTTTCAGTGAACACAAAAATTATGTGTGTTAAGTGGATTTACGGAATTTTATCTAGCGAATATGATTCGACCATTTTTAGAGTGATCTTTCTTCATATACCGTGGGCAATTTTAGCACCACGACTTTACGCCTCGTGAATACGTTTCGACAGTTTTAATTTTGTACACTATGGGAAATTTAAACACCATGTGCGAGTATCTCCTGAATCCGCTTCGATTGTTTTAGCTAGCAAAAAAAAATATTTCTAGTAATTTCTTTTCAAATATATTGGGAAATGGAGAATACAAGACTTTGCTATATTTAAAGAAGTAGTAAAATGAATAGGTGCACTGAATCGTCAAAGAACGAAATATTTGGTAGTTTTTAAAAAATGCGAACTGCCGACACCCCTACAAGCTAACCACTGCTTTTGTCCACGCAGTCTGTTCTTACCAAAGAACAAAATACTGGGTAGATATTTCTAAAATATTTGATATCGAGATCCCATTGAGCTAACCACTGCTTTGTCCCACTCAATCTGCTTATAGCAAAGAACTCGATACTTGATGAATATTTTAAAATGGGAAAATACTTACATTACAAGACCTGCAATGGACACTAAAGCGAAAACAAGACCTCGTTGTATTCATGGTTTAACGACGACGAAGTTAAAATTAATTTTTTTAACCAACAAAATTTTAAATAAATAAGAACGTGTGTTTTTTTTTAACTTGGTACAAGTGGATATTCCATGGGACTTCTAAAATTTAAATTGTAGTTATGAAAAAACATTAGAGATGTCTTTTAGATCTGATTTCATTCAAGTGGAAATCCAACGATTGCAAATACATGATTGAAACCTCACATTTCCATAGACACCACTGAATTGAGTGGATCTTATTTTTGAAAAAATCTACTCTGAAAAAAATATGTATTTACATATGTATATGAATACATATGGTGTGTTTACCCAATCCATATGAGCAAATAATTAATTAATATTATTGAACCTAAGACACTTTATTTTTTTCCCTCAAACTCATACTGTACGATGAACCACACTATCAGCTTTGAATAAATACACTATCTTATCGCCCTGCATCGCTATGTCACGAACGACCTTGCGAAAAAAGGGAATCACGCGCACGTTAAATAATGTAATTATCTTAGTAGCCAGTGTTTCTTACTTAATTATCACTAAACGTATAAAGTATTAACTATTGTAGCTTTCAATAAACATTTTTTTCTCCTTATGCCTAGGAATTAAGAACACCCATGGGGAATTAGAATATTTTTTACAAGAAGACTAAGATGTCAACATCATAATAAATGGAATTTACGATACTGTGCAATACACTTAATGAATTTTTTGGAAAAATATTCTATATTTAAATGAAATTTACTAAATTAGACAATACTTGCAAGGAGTCGAAAACCCAGACCACTCGACTCGCCCCAGGGCATGAGCAACACATTGAGTGGCCGGTACTTGCAAGGGATTGTTGTTGTTGAGACCAAGACCATCCGACCTACCAGAAAGGTTTAAGGTAACTGTTTGGACGACCGGGAAATGCCACCCAATTTAGACCGGAACCCAGTGGGGGAGGCATCCACAGGGACCGTACCCTCCTTCCCCTACCGCCAACCTCTCGGAAGGACTTACGGACCCACATGTTTAACGTGATCGTACTCCGCATGAACACGGCGGCAGTTGTGACAGCGTGCAAATCCAGCACGCAAACCACCGGGCTACCGCGCCCGAAATGTGCCAACAGCACGCGGTGTTCCCAGGTGGTCACCCACCCAAGTACTAACCGCGCCCGATGAGTACTTGCAAGAGGTGTAACGTGTAAGTCCTTAAAATTTCATTATTTTAGCGAATTGTTCGAATTTCATTATTTTTAGTGAATTGCTTGTTACTTAGCTAATATATACAGACTTGGTGAGGGGTGCGTTTTTCGGTATTCTAATGGATATGGATGGACCTAAAATAGATATGGATAATGGACCCTAAAATTTCATTATTTTAGTGAATTGTTCGGTTCTAAGCGAATGTTTGGGAAACTAGAGGTATGCTTTTAATGTTACATAATCCCTAAGAGTCCTTTATTGTTAAAAATTATGATATTTAAGCGAAATTCAGCAAAAATTTAACAATTCTTAGAGGATGACTATCAAATAAGAGGCATGTTTATAATGTTGTACATACGTCTCAGGACCTTAAATCGGTATATTTTTAAAACTGTCATGAATTTTAGAGGAATTGAATAACACTTAGCGATTTTTTTAAATAGTATGCGATCGTTAACATTGAATTTAAATGAATGAGTCACCCTCTGGGGTAACGTTACATAAGCCCTAAGACTCCTTTATCGCTTAAAATTATGATATTTTAATGAAATTTGCAAAAATTGCACAATGCTTAGTTTATGATTACCGAATAAGATCTATGTTTTTAATGTTGCAGCAACGTTTAAGGCCATTAAATCGCTATATTTTAAGAACTGTCATGAAGGGGAATAGAATATCACTTAGTGTTTTTTTTAAGGATATGTGATTGTTAACATTGAATTTAAATGAAAGCGTGACCCTCTGGGACAAGTGCACTACACTGTAATAGCATTAAAATACGAAAGATATGCAATTAAGACTTTAAAAGAAACGTGTAATGAGTTTTGATATCTCAATACGAGGTATTATTGACATACACATATGAATGTCACGATTTTGGCTATATAATTTCAGAATTTTAACACTGGACATAAATTTTATGATTTAAACTCTGTAGAGTGTGAATATCTTTCAGTGTATATAAGGGGGTTCTGGACCATCCGGTGCTATACTTCATTTTAAAATATAGGCGCACCGGATGGTTCAGAACCCCCTTATATACACTATAAAAATTAAGAAATAATTAAAATAGGTAGTAATTAAAAAAATAAGTAATTAAGAAAGAAGATATGCTTTGGGCTATGACGCCATCTTGTGAACTATGAACAGCTGACGTCATCTTATATTAGATCTTAGATAAGATAAGAACTGATAAGCTCTTATTTCAGTATTGTAGTTAGTGTGTACATCGTTCATTTCTATTTTGGAAGTCGACTGATGAAGACCTCATTCTGTAAGTTATTTTCATGTTTTTGCTAACTATTCTTGTATATTTCGCACGATACGGTAAACATATCAACATATCCCCTAAAGTTATAAAAATATACAAAAATTTTTTATGTATTTAATGTTAGTGTGATTAAAAATTATGAACTTTAACTAAGTTTGTTACATATTTTCCCTTTATCATTTCGAAGATGAATAAAATAATGTAGAAATTCTCCCATGTGGATAAAAATTGCGTTTAGCACAATCCAGTATTGTACACTGAAAATTACAAGTTCTAACCACTTCATATCTTATGTAATCTGTTTGCACACGAGCACGACGCTCGATTTAGGTCACGTGATTATACTTATGACGTGAACCGATAAGATATTACAACAGTTACCTTACAGGGCGCGGTAGCCCATTGGTTAGCGCGCTGGAGTTGCACTCGGTAGGCCCGGGTTCGATTCCAGCTACTGCCAAAACTGCCGCCGTGTTCATGCGGAGTACGATCACGTTAAACATGTGGGTCCGAAAGTCCTTCCGAGAGGTTGGTGGTAGGGGAAGGAGGGTACGGTCCCTGTGGATGCTTCCCCCACTGGGTTCCGGTCTAAATTGGGTGGCACTTCCCGACCGTCCAAACAGTTACCTTACACCTTTCTGGTAGGTCGGACGGTCTGGGTTTCAACAACAACAACAACAGTTACCTTACACCTTTCTGGTAGGTCGGACGGTCTGGGTTTTCAACATCAACAACCTTGGGCGTTGCTCCGTCCATTCAATTGCTTAAGTCTTGCCTTGTCCATTTAATTGCTCAAGTCCTCAGGATGAGTCGGACGGTCTAAGTCTTCAACCTTGGGCTTTGCGTGAATAGGTTCGTTTCGTTCATAGTTGTGACAAATATATAGCGTTTTAAGATCTCTTAGTGTTTAAAAAATAAATCTTATACTGTAAATGGGGTATTTGGATGTTACTATCTACAAATAATGTCTAAAATTCAAAGTATATCATCACTCGAATTAATGTCTAGTGGAAATAGTGTGAAGTTGTCGGTTCCTGCCCTAGATGAAACAAAATCTGTGGATATTGTCTCAGATGTGATTAATTCACCCTCACCAAAGTTTAGGGCGTATTGGTTAGATACCTATCTCATGTTTTCCATGGCCCCAGCAGAAACATCTACCACTGCCAATTCACATGTCCTCACCGAGGTCGGAAACTCAACTCAAGATCTGCTTTCTTGTGCCCTAACACACAACGGAGTTTTATCTTCAACTACAGAAACTCTTTCGACTGAATCTACTTCTTCAGATTCTGTGCAAGATGCGCTCCGTCGTTGACATTTAGGTTCTGGTGTCTATGTCATAAAAAGTCCAGAGATATGTTTAAACAAAGTTGATGAGGGATAAATCACAAATTAAAATGCAAATGTTTACAGCAAGAGTGCAAATGATGAAACACAGAAATGCATCATAGGCAAACAATATCTGCCTTTTATCTTTGATGAATCTTTGGCATGGATGGAAAACATTTTGAACAAGCTTTGTAATCTTTGTGTAAAGTTATTATTTCTACACAGTGTAGATACTTTTATACCAATAAATAGCAAAATTATTATTACTTTCCCTGCAATACATGGTAATGTATAGGGAAAGTATTGGAATCATGCCGAAAATCGCAACTCGAGTTTTCGACGGATCTACACGTTTCGAGACCTCTAGAATATGAAAAAAACCATTTTTAGCGTGACGTCTGTGTGTGTGTCTGTGCAGATTTTGTATCCACTCTAACTAAAAAACTAATGGACCGAATTTCACAAAATTATGTAGGTAAGTCACTTGTGGGCGGGGCTGGTGCTGATTGGTTTTGGGTACGATTCGGAATAAAAGAACCCGCCTTTTTTTGCGAAATGACCCGCAAAAGCTTGTATCCACTGTAGCTAAAAAACTAATGGACCGAATTTCGTAAAATTCGGTAGATGAGTCACGTATAGGTCACCCTGGTGCTGATTAGATTTTGGTACGATTCAGAAAAAAATAACCTGCCTTTTTTTGTAGAATGGCCGGCAAAAATTGCCAAACTCTAAACTAAAAAGCTACATATGCTCAAATATATCCATTAAATGCTTGTTTAATGCGTAATTTTTAACGAAGAAAAGAATAAGACCAACCCCATTACTCTAGGCCTAGCCGTTCTCGAGATATATTAGTTTTTCGTACTTTCCCTACGCCACCTTTGAAAATAAGCCCGGTTACCGAATGAGAACGAAAATTGAATTAAAAGTGAAATAAATTTAATTAAAATAAAGAGAACGTGGAGAACTGCAGGGAAAGTCATGTGCTGCTCACATCAGATTTTTACTTTCCCTGCAATACATGGTAATGTATAGGGAAAGTATTGGAATCATGCCGAAAATCGCAACTCGAGTTTTCGACGGATCTACACGTTTCGAGACCTCTAGAATACGAAAAAACCATTTTTAGCGTGACGTCTGTGTGTGTGTCTGTCCGTCTGTGTGTCTGTCTGTCTGTGCAGATTTTGTATCCACTCTAACTAAAAAACTAATGGACCGAATTTCACAAAATTTTGTAGGTAAGTCACTTGTGGGCGGGGCTGGTGCTGATTAGTTTTGGGTACGATTCGGAATAAAAGAACCCGCCTTTTTTTGCGAAATGGCCCGCAAAAGCTTGTATCCACTCTAGCTGAAGAACTAATGGACCGAATTTCACAAAATTCAGTAGATGAGTCACGTATAGGTCACCCTGGTGCTGATTAGATTTTGGTACGATTCAGAAAAAAATAACCTGCCTTTTTTTGCAAAATGGCCCGCAAAAATTGCAAAAATCTAAAATAAAAAACTGGGTATACTCAAATATATCCAATGAATGCTCGTTTAATACGTATTTTTTAACGACGAAAAGAATAAGACGAACCCCATTACACTAGGACTAGCCGTTCTCGAGATATTTTAGTTTGTTGTATTTTTGCTACGCCACCTTTGAAAATAAGTCCGGTTACCGAATGAGAACGAAAATTGAATTAAAAGTGAAATAAATTTAATTAAAATAAAGAGAACGTTAATATAAATCTGCAGGGAAAGTCATGTGCTGCCCACATCAGATTTTATATTTATGTAATCATTATTTTCTTTCGTAATTTGTGTATGACCCCTGAAACGCGATCTGCCGACATGATTTTTGCCCTTTGAGAACCCATGTCGATGTATCAAAAAGTGGTTTAAGTCAGCATTTTTGCCTTTTCATATCTCTGGGACTTTTTATGCTAAAATACTGAAATTTTATATATCACCTTGGGGCACATTTTACTCATTGGAAATGTTTTTTGTACGGGGGCTGTATAAAAACTTAAATTTTGTATTTCCTAAAATTTAATTCTCTTGAAAATTTTAATCGATTTCATAAAAGTATGTACCCTTTTTTACGCAACTTTGTAATTTATTATAAATGGCTAAGATCAATACTTATGGAATAAAAGTCGAGGTCGATGTTTTTGGGACATCCTGTATATACTAATTGTCAGCCGCCCAGGCGGTGAAGTGGATAGCGTCTTCGGCTGCTGTCTTGTGGGTTCGGGTTCGAATCCCGAATAAGACATGGATGTTTCTCGAAGATAAAGTCAGTCTTCCGCCTTCTGGGTCCTCATCTAAATGTGAAGCTGAACCTCCTCCGACCTTCGTCAGTGATGCGTTTGTAATAAACTTTGTTCTCTTCTTGTGTCTTTCTTCGTTCTTTCCTGCTTCCTGCGTCACTGGTCCTGAATCG
Organism: Amaurobius ferox; assembly: GCA_951213105.1. Classification (NCBI taxonomy): domain Eukaryota; kingdom Metazoa; phylum Arthropoda; class Arachnida; order Araneae; family Amaurobiidae; genus Amaurobius; species Amaurobius ferox. The sequence goes on along the minus strand of OX578137.1, from coordinate 10,028,166 downwards.
GCTCCGCCGAAGCAGGAGGTCATCAGTAACAACAACAACAACTAATTGTCAAGTGTCCGTCTGTGCGCCCGTCTGTCTGTCTATCAGTCGGTCACGCTTTTTTTAGGCACTGCTCAAGTGCCTTAAAAGACTTGCAATTTGGTACATGGGTCGATCGTTCCATAAAACCCCTTGGAAAAATCAAATTTTTCAAAAATGTTCTGTACAAGGGGTGCGCCATACCAAAACGTTCGAAAAGTGAAATGATAGGAAAGCATACTTTGAGCTGAGATAGAGACTTCAAATTCGGTGCATGGGTAAACCGTTCGAAGGGAAGAAAGTGTACAATTTCAGATTTTCAATATTTGCTACTCTAGGGGATGCCGCACAGCAAAATGTTCGATTTGCCGAACAAATGAGAAACGCTTGCTTTAAAATTTGATAGAGGCTTGAAATTTGGTATATAGGCTAATCATTTGATGAAAACATCCAAGACAAAAGAGTTTTTCAAAAATGTTTGTTTAAGAGGGTGCTCCAGAGAAAAACGTTCGAAAGGTGAAATAACGAAAACTATGCTTCGGGATGGGATTGAAATTTCAAATTTGATGTACGGGTAGATAGTTCGAAAAGATGAGTATGTACAATTTAAGTTTTAAATATTTTCTATTTTAGGGGGTGCAGCAATCCCAAATGTTCGATTTTCAGAATATATGAGAAAAGCCTTTTTAAAATGTGATAGAGGCTTGATATTTCATATATGAGACAATCATCTGATGGAAAACCTATGAAGAATAGAGTTTTCAAAAAATGTTCATTTGAGGGAGTGGGTACTTCACTTGTTATTTGACTTTTATTATTTCCATTTTTGTTTATATCTGGTAATGCACAGGCGCAGACTTTCAAAAATTTCGGAGGGTGCTGAAAAATTAAAATGTCTTTAACATTTTTTAATCGTTCTGAAAAATGGTAGTTTATCATGAATTTAATGAAGTCCTACAAGGTTCGCAAAATTGATCAAGATGAAACATAAACCTATGCAGAACTTATATCCCCATCAAGAGAGTCTCCAGACCGAAATCCAGGATGGGGTTGGCAAATGGCCTGAAAAAACGTAATAACATAAATGAGAAAAGTATTTGCACTCTCATTTGCTAGTAATTTCTGTTATTACTTATACAAAATGTATTTAATCGGACTTGTGCTCTCTTTATGAACTCGTCTGCGATTAAATCCATGTTCAATCTCCTTGTGAACATGCAGAATAGCCACGTTATTTAGTCTCTGCTGCTTCATTGTAGATCTTAAGTAAGTCTTGAGTCGTCGGAGAGTAGAAACAGATCTTTCAGCTGTACAGGATGTAACCGGAACTGTTAGTATTCGGATTATTAATTTACAGAACTCTGGCATGAGCGAGTGGAAAGAAATGTTTTCTTTTCTATATTAAAAAATTCAACTATATCGGATATACTGCCTGCAGAATTCGCCTTAACTGTGTCCGAAACATATCCCGGTGAAGTGGCGATCTTTTACCATCAAAATCCGAACCGTAAAAAGATACTATTTGTCATTCACTTTTAATTTTATTAAGGACAAAGTTTTTAATCATGGAAAGATGCTACATCGTCTTTTTCTCAATTCTTGTTTTTAGGAAACTTATGACATTGTCCACTAATTGAAAGTAAATTTGACGATATCTTTCTTTAAGTGACTGAAATTGATGAGGATCATTTCCCTCGTCAAATCTACTTGCAATTTTTCTAATCCGTGGAAGGACAGGATCTTCTAAATCCAATTCTACACCATTTTTTATTTCTTCCTCCCATAAATCCTCAAAATTATTTTCTTCTCTCTGTGTCTGAATAGACTCTACTACACTTTTGATGTAATTATTTGCATCTTGAAAGTTCAAGGATGTTTTCTGGACAGCAATATAATGTCTCCACTCCTTGAAAGACAAAAATAACAATTTTTGTCATAAAGGAAAATTCGAATTCTTGATTTTTTTTAAGAAAGCCGTTAGCTTTTGCTCCTGCTTCACTAACTTCCTTGCACATACCTTCGAGGAACTTAATGACCGTTTTGTAATTTTTTCCAATGATGAAATGGAGTTAACTCTCAAACACCAACTAGTTGGGCAGAAGGTCGCAAGGAAACTGTATCGTCTGAACCCAATTGAAATGTTTGGAAAAATTTTAATCTCTTTGAAGATCCTCTTATAAACGATATTAATTAACACACCAAAGTTAAGTAATCACGAATAATTTGTAATTTGCATGCTGTCTTGCACTACCAAATTTAAAGTATGTGTCAAACAAGGAATATAAATAGCCTTTGGCTTAATCGACAAAATCCTTGATGGCAGTCCTGATAGATGGCAGCTGACATTAGCAGCTCCATCGTAGCATTGGCCACGGCAATTTTTGATATCCAGACCAAAGCGAGCTAGAACATCTGTTATTGCACATAACAGAATTAGTTAATGATAAAATGTTGGAGGGTTCTGAGCAGCCCTCAAATTTTCCCGAGGGGTACTGGAGCACCCGAGAGTAGTAAAAAGAAATAGTAGTATAAATTGGGTGTTGAAAGCCACTTCGACTCACCGGAGCCGATGACTCATGGAGGAGGGTTTCCTCTTTGGGGAGGAAGGTTGCCTAATTTGGGAGGAAGTTTGGCGGAGGATGCCTCACGGAGGGTCTTTAGCCCTACTGCGAAAGAGGGATAACTCATAGCCTTACTGAGAGGGGAGGGTCCAAGTGAGGAACTTCGAAAGAGGCCTTGGAGGAATGACCTTTGACCCGAGTACATTGTACAATTTTGTTGAGAGGGGAGGAAATTCGAAAGAGACCTCCGAAGGATGACCTTTGACCGGAGTGCATTGCACAATCGCGTTGAGAGGGGGGAACTTCGAAAGAGATCCGTGAAGGGTGACCTTTGACCGGAGTGTATTGCACAATCGCTTTGCGACACAATTGCAAAAGATGACCTTTGACCGGAGGAACTTCGAAAGTGGTATCAATGGATGTCGCAATCGCTGACTGACCTTTGACCGGAGTACATCGCGGAGCTTCGTAGCACACGTCCTTCCTCTGTGATGGCCGATGACGAATTGAACTCTGTTATCAGCGGTGACGTAGTTAAAGCGCCCTCTGGCGAAAGTTGGTGATGTGCTGCCATCTATCGGCATTTTTTTAAAATTTCCAAAAGAATTTAATTTCCCACTTGTCAGCGCTGGGGTTTGATCCCGGAGCTGTTCGATTAGAAGACTGGCGTCTTATCCGTTATGCTACAGTGCACATGTCCCGTAGATTCTAATCGTTGAAGTGTTCGCTGTGAAAGTAAACTGAAGATAGATTATTTTCAGGGTTCGTTCGAATCACTTGGCGCGTTAAGAACATTTTGCTTGGAGTTACGAATGAGTATTATTAGAGGGGGGCTATATTTTGAAACAGGGAATGCATTTTATAAAAGGGGTACTTATTAATTTTTCGGTGTGTTACCAATTGTTTTTCGGTGCATTTAAAAACAGAATGTAATAGTAAATTACGGATTTCCAGTGAACACAAAATTGTGTTAAGCGGATTTGACCATTTTAAGTGTTGTGTACTTAAAAACAAAAAAAAAATGTAATACTGCATTATTCTTAGCTATTTTCAAAAATTGTGTTAAGTGAACAAGATTCGACCATTTTAAGTGCGTATTTAAAAACAAAATGTTGGAAGCTATATTTTGTAACAGGGAATGTATTTTATAAAAGGGGTACTTATTAATTTTTCGGTATGTTACCAATTGTTTTTCGGTGTATTTAAAAACAGAAAGTAATAGTAAATTAGGGACTTCCAGTGAACACAAAAATTGTGGATTCGATCATTTTAAGTGTTGCGAACACTATAATTTTTTTCTAGAATAGGATTCGACCATTTTAGGTGTGTGCGTATTTAAAACACGAATTTAATATTAAATTATGAATTTCCACTGAATATAAAATTGTGTTAAGTGAATAGGATTCGACCATTTTAAATGTTGTGTATTTAAAAAAATTTAATACTGCAATATACTTAGCTACTCTCAAAATTGTGTTATGCGGATTCGACCATTTTAGGTGTGTGCGTATTTAAAAACAAAATGTAATAGTGCATTATACTTATAGTATTTTAAAAAATTGTGTTAAGTGAACAAGATTCAACCATTTTATGTGTTGTGTATTTAAAAAGAAAAATGTAATACTGCAATATACTTAGCTATTTTCAAAAATTGTGTTAAGTGAACAAGATTCGACCATTTTAGGTGTGTGTGTGTGTGCGGGCGTGTATTTAAAAACAAAATCTAATAGTAAATTATGAATTTCCACTGAATATAAAATTGTGTGTGAACTGGATTCGACCCTTTTAAGTGTGTGTGTGTATTTAACACTACGATTTTTTTTAACGTGTACAGAATATGTTTCGCAAGCTTTAAAATAGATTTTACGATTCTAAATATGAACTAACAATTTCACAGATTGCAAATATGTACATGAAAAATATTTTGGTGAGCTTACTTAAAAATCGAATATATACACACATTTTATATATTTTTACGAGATACACGAGAACAAAAATTTAGTTAAGAGTTAACAAAAATTGGAACTCACGAGCGACGTCTTCACAACTTGCTGTCCATACTACAAATGAGTTATACGCTCTTATTACTCTATTAAAAATGAGATCTCATCTGTAATGACGTCATCATTTTGACCTGTTGCCACTTATTCTTTCTTAATGATATATTTTTAATACTACATAGTCCAAACTAGAAATGGACAATATAGTATTATAAATGAGCTTACATCTATGACGCCACCATTTTGACCTGCTGCCACTTATTCTTTCCTAATAACATATTTTTTTAATAACCACTGTTTTCATGTACTCAAAGAACTTGATACTCGTTAGATATTTTAAAGTACTGACCCACAGTTTGAGAACATATTTGAATAAATTGCAGCAAATCCGGATTTAGATTTTAAAATCTTCGAAAATAGATATATACCAATGCTGGGCATAAAGCGAGCATTTACGATTATCGCTCAAACATCGAGATAACAATTGCTTTGGCTAGTGCAATATTTATTTACGATACCATGGCTTTGTTCGAGATTAGCACTTTCTTTCCACAACAAGTTAAAATATAACATGCACAACACTACTGGGATTAATAAAAGGCCATTTTAAAACTTTGCATGACTTCTATTTTTAAAAGTTGAATACATAGAGCCTTACCAAATAGAATCTGAAAAAATAAAGTTTTCTTCTTCTATACTAAAATTCATACTAAGTTTTTTTTTATTATTATTGGTATAACCATATCAAGTGGTTTTGATATATCCATGCTAAGTGGTTTTTCATATGTCTAAAAGCACTCTAAGTGATCCTTATTTAACATTCTTTAAAATCTGAAAAATAAAAATAAAGTTTTTCCACTTATATCAAACGAAAAAATTCAATGTTTTTTTTTTTCTAAATCTGAAAAATAGTCAAATCCATGCCAAGTGGCTATGTTAGTTGCAAAAACCTTATAAAGTGACTCCAACACAATCCTTTCATACCAAAGAATACAATAGAGGGCAGATATTTTTAAAATGTGAACTGACGAGGCGCCTTTGAACTATCCACTGTTGTACCCCGCACAAGCTATTCCCACCAAAGAATACATTACTTGGAAGATATTTAAAAAAAAATGCAAACTGTCGCGACCCAAACAAGCTAACCACTACATTGGTGCACTCAATCTGAAAAGAATAAACTCTCACGAATTTTAGAGAAACTGAATAACACTGAGCGGTAATAACTGAGCTTTAAAATAATCCAGGCGACTTTTAGAATTGAGATGGCCTATATTTACCTTTTCACCATTGAATAAAACAGTCGCAATTCACATAGCAATTCCTCTTTCTGGAAGTTATATACTTCGCATAAGGTTGAAACTTTTTCTTTTCCGACATCTGATCCGGATAATACTCGACTAAAGGCAAACGAAACGGATATATTCTTCTCATTAAAGCTTGTCTCAATTTCATTAGATACTGAATCTATAATTTCATATTGAATATTGATTCTGTGATATGATTTAACATCATTATCGGGATTTTTTTCACCGAATTCGCTTGGGATTTTTTTACGCCTTTTCAGTTTTGGTACAGAATAAGAATTTTTTGGTCCAGAATAAGAAAAATTTGGGGGCGCCCCCTATTTGCCGCCCCTGGCGGCTAGTATATATATATGTATATATATATATATATATATATAAATTGTAAATCCAATGGTAGAAATATATATATTCACACTGTTGCGGCTGTTCGCATTTATGCGTGGTGAAAAATGAAGGGTTCCTGCCTCATGGTAATACTAGATTTCCTAATTTTTCTTATTTTCAATTTTTCCTCTTTTGGTGCCCGTAGCATTTATAGTAACGTACTATTGCCAAATCTGAAACAGGCATTTGTTTGGGTTAATTAGAATTAATTACTCAAACCTGAAGAAGAATTTATTTCTGGTTAATCTTCGAATTTGGGCCGGTTCTGTTCTTTTCTATTATCGGCATTGTGGCCGTGGTTTTGCTGCTTTGGTGATGTTAATATTTCATGATTACTTGAATTGATTATTTTTATTATTACATTTTTCTAACATATATATATATATATATATATATATATATATATATATATATATATATATGTAAGCCTAATCTCGTAAGCCTAATTTCGTAAGCCTAATCTCGTAAGCCTAAATCTCCTCCATGTGCAAGCTTTTTTGCTTGATTTTTTTGTTTTCTTATTTGCATTCCTCATTTTTGAAATTTGTTGATTGTCTTTGTCCTTATGACTTGCATTATGTTTTATTATTTCCTCTTTTTGTCTTAATTTCTTTGTATTTGTAGAAAATTTTGGAATAGTGTATTATGAGTTACTACATACATTCTAACTTTGGATTTAATAATTTATTTTTATATATATATATATATATATAATAATAGAAGTTTGAAAATCCAATGAACCAAATCCAATGAATGTAACACGATAAACCTAACTTTTTTAAAAACACCCACAGAATAAAATATAATACAGCAAATCATCAATCAAATGGATAAAAAATACAAAACACAAGCTATCAAGTTACAGAAAATCAACCAAATTAAAAGGTATGGAAACAAAAAAAGAAAAACTTAAGCTAAATTCAACTATCTAACAGGCTTACAAAACAAAAGTAAAAATCAACTAATCCTCAAGCAAATGGGAAAAAAATAAATAAAATAAATATCGAATCAACAAGTCAATGAAAAATATAAAGGTATGGAATCGAAATAAGTATAACAAACGAAATCAAGCACAAACGCATTACACGTGGACGAGGCTCTAAGCCTAAATCATGAATTGTTAACCTCTACAAAAATCTAATCATGTCCAAGTTTTTTGTAGAAGCAAACACAAAATTGTATGTTTCTGAAGAAATAGATAGATTAAATCTATAAACTATTTCTACTTGGACGACATACATAAAGAAGGAATAAAAAAGAAAAAATGAATACCTGGAAAAAGCACAGCGTATGTACAATCGAGTCAATACAGGGTACAATGATAGAAGAGACCAGTGTTGCCATTCGTAAAGAAAAAAATAAAAAACCATTTACTGTTGCCATTCATAAGAATTGAAAAACTGTGAAGCGAAATGTTAAGAAAAAGTATTAATATACAAAAAGAGCTACTAAAAAGAGGGGCAAATAATAGTAATGCTGAAGTGGGAAGTGAATGAAAAAAAAAAAAAACAAAAAAAAAAACAAGAGAATGGAGATGTCTGGCTAATATAAGATACTATGAATAGAATTATATGATACTATGAAAAGAATTATAAAAATCCAGCTATTTTAAATTTTTTAACAATACTATTTACTAAATAAGAGGGATATTTATATAAATTACTAGTAATTTTGAGATTATTGATATGCATAGCATGAAATTTTTTATCAGATAATCTATAAATTCTAAAAAGCTGATTGAGTATAATATTTCTAAACAATTGAATCGAGTTACAGGAATTAAAAGGTAAGATTTTATTAATATTAAAATTATAAAAGTCTTTTTTATCATATAAATTTGTAACAATTCTATTAGAAGGATCAATAAAAAGATTTAAATCCAAAAAATTAACATTTTTACTAATAGTAGCTTCATTAGGAATTAATTCCAAATTGTCTGGATAGTAATCTATATCTATGAGATAATTTTCTGTATGTACTAAGCAAATCAGATCATCAACATATCTGTAAAAAGTATAATCTATTGAAGTAAATGACTTTTCATAATGATAAAGGTATAAATTAGCTAGCATACTGCTACTGCAGCCACCCTGTGGAACTCCTGAGACTTGTAAGTATAATTTATTTCCTTGAAAAATATAATTATTGAAAATAACAAAGTGAAGGAGTTTAGGAAAATTTATAAATTTAATTTGATTTGAAAGAGGTGTAATATAAGCATTATATAGAGCTAAAATAACATCATATAGATCAGATATCTTAATATTATTAAAAAGATCTTTAAAATCAAAAGTTTGAAATCCTATTATTTTTCTAAGAGATGTTAATTTATTCTTTAATTCTTTACTATTATTTAGAATATGGTAATTATTGCTAGTCTGGCTTAAACTATTATTTATTAGATTTAAAGAATTTAGTAATAATTTACTCGCAGTAGTAGAGTAAGTATTATGGCCACTAGTAACTGTTCTAAATTTAATAGGATTTTTATGAAATTTTGGAATAAGCACTATATAAGGAAATTTAAGATATTTATATTTAATATTTAATATCACTATACATATTGATAATTTTCAATTTAATACTATTGATGGAATGTAAATCAGGTTTAAAAAGACTATTATTTTTTAAATAATCTAACAGAAATTGAATATAAAATTTTTTACAGATAATAGCATAATTATTAGAGGCTTTATCAACATAGGTGATAACAAAGGATCTTTGTAAATCATTAATGGAATGTTTAATATTATCAATATTATATAAAGATCTAGACAATTTAATATCTCTAATAGCATTTTTAATTGATTCTAATATAGTAAATTTCCACATATTAAAGGCATCTAATGGCAGAGCGTATTTACAAGCTATTTTATATATATATTTATCAAGATCTAGATTAATTGATTTTAAAACTTTAAAAGAATTATTACAAGAAGGTATCCTAAATTTAGTGCCAAATGACATAATGGTTCTTAACACATTGTCACTAACAATGTCTAAATCTCCTGTAACTATATGCCCCAAGTCTGTATTTAGAAATTTAGCAAATTTATTTAATTTACAAATACATTCACTATCTACAATTGACTGAGAAGAATGATCAGTAGTGAGCGATTGTGAAACTTCATTATAATTAAATATAGACCTACCAATAGGCTTATTGTATTTGAATGTCTTTGAAACAAATAAATCACCAATAGGCAATAAATGTTTAAACTTGTTAAACAGATGTCCAAAATTTATAGAATTATATATAGGATGTTTGAAAGAGATAACACAATAAGAATTAGTAGTTGTATTATTATAATGAAATTGATTTAGTTTTAAATTTAAATACTGTGATCTTGTAATAAGTAAATCAAAGAAAATATGATTAAAATGTTCATTAGCAAGATTTAATTTTAAAAAAATGGCATAAACCTTATTTAAATGTTTTTTCTTTACCGTAAAAACCCAGGATCTTATGAATTTCCATTGAAAAGTTCTATTAAATTGATTATGTAGAGTTATAATCTCAGATTTATGATCATTAAGTATGGAATGTCCCTTTCCTCGTTTAAATCTTTTGAGTTTGATTGATTCACTATCATTTAAATGGGGTTTCAAAAAAAGGTGATTAAAAATAGAATATTTATTATCTACAAAATTATTTTTTACAACATTACCATTTAGATACATTTGATTTAATCAATATATATATATATATATATATATATATATATAAATTTCATAAATACCGATGCATGCTAAAAAACATTAAGGATACTTTGCAAATTTGAATATGTAAAAATACTAAAGTTATTAAGTATTAAAGAGTGACGATAATATGAAAATCCAATGATAGTATAGAGGGAAATTGTAACTCGAAAACCTTAACTTAAAATATGCCTACAAATTAAAAAGAAGTATTAAATAGAGAATTCATTCAATATAGAATAAATTCATTCAATATAACTTATTCCTTAAGATGCATCTGTATCTTAAAGTACCTTTGTATATAATGAAATGTTCGGTACATAAATAAAAAGAATGGTACTTTAAACAACTTTTAATTGTCATTGCAATATATTACACTAGCTGCTTTTATTTGTAACAGAAAATTCGACATTTTTATTTTATTTATCTTTTCGTGAAGTCTTACCAAACTGTTATTCAAATAATTGAAAGAGAATTTTGGAAGAAAAATGATAATTTGGAACAATTTAATAACATAAACTGTTAAAAGAATATAATGTTTTAGCCATATTCTTCATTGCCATATTCGTACTTTTACGTATGCCTTTTTAGATAATGTATTAACTAGTACCACCTGTGATGCAACTCAAATAGAGCTACCAGGATGTAAACCCCTTACTTTTCTTAAATTACTAGAAATTAGAAATGATTGTTACTATAATGGTCTAAAATTTGTAAGAAGTCTTCAAGTGTTTGATTGATTGTAATTTGAAGATTATTAATATTGTGGATCCGTCAAATTATTTTTTTGTCTTTATCACGTTTGTCTTTATCAAGTTAAGTCAGTTATTTACGTTAGTTTAAATGGAATAGAATGAATGAATGGGGGTCACCCTATTTATTATGGATTCAGAACACAATTTTTTTCATTGGAAAATACAGAAAATATAATGAAACAATAGTAAATTGTATTTAATAAAATTTGCTTCAGGGAATTTTTTAGAATCGTCGTTTTTGGGACCATTGACAAAAAGTTAGCAACTATAATTAATGTGAACTTATTCATGCATTTTAAATTACTGCATTACTTACTATACTAGTAAAAGATTAGTCATTAACGATATTTAATTAAAATATTTGCCACGAGCTCACCCCTGCCCCCTTCTTGGCAATCTCCAGACGAGCTCATAGAAAATCTAATTATTATAATATGTGTGAATAACTCGATAAGCTTGATCTGTGTTTGTAACGATTACACCATCTAATATCATCTTGCACCTGTCAGTAGAACCACGCTCAGTAAACATAGCTATTGAAGATATTACCAACTACAAGCATATTTGTATATAATTGTAGATCTATGTCAATAAAAGGTCGCATTCAGCAGATTGAGTGGATAGGCCCACTTCTTATCCTGCATCAAATGACCAGACTGGCATAAACTGACCATTATATTTCCACCTTATAGACCAACCAGACTGTGTGGTGAGGGATCCACCATTCATCCAATATCGGAGCATAACATTAGAAAAGGGGTCCAACAGAGGAACCCAACCGTGTCGTTTTCAAAACATGTCTTTGTTGACAAACTTGGTACTGACACATGCGGTTGGCCTGCTCTTGGAGGCCTCTGCAGCCCTAACACGTTTGGGCATTTCGTTTGCAAAGCACAATACATATATGAAAGGGCCTCCTGAGGATTGAGATGTTATTGTAGAGACGTGATAATCCGAATGACATGTGGTGTAGTTTGTCAAAAAGTGCATTGACTAGTTGTGTAGGTTTTCGCGGGTAAGCTTAAGTTACACGCTGGAGGGGTGTAGCCGTGGTGTAAATAAATATTAATTCTTGTCTGTCCCGTTGAAGGAGTGTCAAGGCAAATATATCGGAATACTTTCGAACTGTTTGGGAATCATGAATTTTGATTTCGCTTATTTAAAACTGCTATTTCCAATACAGATAACTAATGAGGTTACTTAAGGTTATTAAATAACCTCATTAAGGTGTGCTTAGTCTAAAGATTTACTTTTGTAAACGGCATGATAATACATGTTAATATGCTCACGATATTCACTACTAAATTTTAATTTATCAATTTAGTTGTATTAGCAATAAATTGAACGTTGGTTTATTTGAATTTTCCACCTTTAATGATAAAATGCGATTTTAAAAGAGGGGACATGAGCTTAACATTATTAAATGAACTCGCTTTCGCTTTCCGCCGCTACACGACTTCCAAGGTCTCCCGAATGTTTCAGCATTTAACGCCCTCCGCCGTTAGTAGTGCATTCGATATGAAAAGAGAAACAGCGTCAATATTTTTCTATCTGCTGTACGTCAGGCGACTTGGGGTTTTCAATCAAGAGCGATCAATCTGTGACGCATTAAATATACTATAGTGTGCTGCAGAGTAAGTGACTATACTATAGTAGGAATGCGACGAATATAAACCCGTTCAAAGGGTTTACTACACATGTACTATGACTTGTACTAGGCATTTCGATCTGGATCAAGTCAGTGAAACTAAATCAAAGAATGTATACGTCGGAATAAAAAAGTAGATCGCCTTCCATTAAGTTTCCAAAAGGCAACCATAATTTCAATCCAAATTGAACGATGATGTTGCCGATTCTGCTGACGACTGCCGCCAGAAAAAGAAATGTAAATGAAAATATGTTGGTTACATAAAATAATAGAATGTTGTAGAGAATAAAAAGAATATATTAAAATTTATAAAATATATAAATTAACTATAAAATATAGTTCTCAGTCTAGCATTTCATGCCACCACGTGCCTTAGTGCGAGTCATTTCCAACGGTTTCATATTCGTTGCAATCGGATTTACTTTGATCTTTCTAACTGGCAGTGAGCAGTGAGTGCGAAAAATAAATAACAATGCAACTCATACTGCTAAACAGCCAGAAGGGAAACCCCCACTGAGTTGCTTCATGTAGTATCTCCCTAACTTCTTTCGCTTTATCTTCAGCTGCTGATGATTCTGTTAAATTTGATAATTCTATTAAGTTTGATTATAAGTGTTCTACATTAGAGCAGAAATAAATAGAGTAACTGAACAAGAAAGGAATATCCAATGGATTGTCAGATTGGTAAAAACTCGATTGGCAATTTTGAAGCTGTACACAGTTTGAATAAAGTTGCTGGGGAGCCGTTCGAATTATTACGAGAATTCCATGAAATACATTCAACTCACAACAGTTATCATAACAAACTGATTGAAAACTAATATTTCGTAGTTTTCTCAACTTGAGCACCTTTTAAAATTGGGAAAGAAGTTATAGTGTATTCTAAATGATTTGTGCGAACTAATTGTTTGTAACCCACCGCCCCCCCCCCCCTCCCTCTCCTTTACGCCCTTCTAAGCAAATATAAAAATCATGCCAGCAATTTGCCTCAATTGGCCATTTTTGCACCCTAGATCGAGTCAACTTGGCGCCGCATCGACAACGAACCGAATTGCGGAAGGTAACCCTGACATGTTCTCTGAGAATCTCGGGCCAGAGAGAGAGGATGACGAGGGGACGCAGACGATTTTGGGGCCCTTGAAGGGCCCTTGATCGAGACACCCCCCACTGTGGTTTGTACACAATAAGGGTCTACATGAAAAGCCCTGGCCACAATGCCGTTTAGTGAGTACTTCAAAATTTGGAGGAGGAGAAGTTGTGCCAACAAATACTCAAGGCAAATCACCCTGGCACAATAGGGCTGACACACTGGCATGGACTCTTACGCGGTAAATGAAGTACCCTTGTGGAAGAACGAGGAGATAGTGAAGGAGAGTTTTCTTCTCTTTTTCCTCGCGACGTTTTCGTTTTTCTAGAATCTTTGGTTCGCCAGGAAGTTTTTCGGGCCGAAACAGTGACAAGGAAAGAAGAGCCTGCCCGCTCCACGGAACTTCCGCACTTTTTACTACGAAATTTGAAATATGTTTCAATTTTTTTTAAAAAGATATTTTATAGATTATCTTCTTTTTATTAAAATTCTGCATGGAAAGGAATTCAATGATCTCCAGGATTTTTATTTATTTATTTATTTATTTATTATTGCTATTGTTATTCCGATAAAAATTTTATCAGCAGAATTTTTCTTTTTCACGAGCTTTGTGTTTCACTCATAAATAAGGAATGAGTTGAGAAAGCATTAAATAATATTATTTTGTTATATAATGACTCAATGCACGAAATTTTCCCACAAAATATTTTGTTAAATATTTTACTAATAATCGTTAACCAATCATGGGGAGGGGGGCGGGGATTAGTAATTAACATGCCGAATATTCAACAGTATCACAAATATGTTCCGAACAATAATATACACAGTTATATAATTATAAGTATTTAAATGTTTCTTATTTTGTTGATAAATATTCGAATTATGGAATGTCAAACTATCCACCAAACATCAGATTTGTCAAACTATCCACCAAATTTCAAGTTTCTATCTAAATTATTTTCCTCCTTAATTATTGACCGGCGTACTCGATTCCATACCTCTGTCTCATCCAAATGGGGCGTTTTTATATATTCGGCAAATCGAACATTTTGGTTTGCCGCGCCCCTAAAGTAGCAAATTATGGAAAACTAAAATTGCATAATTTCTTTTCTTTTCGAACTATCTACCTTCACACAAAATTTAAAATATCTATCTCACCGCGAAGTATACTTTTTTGCCATTTCACCTTCTAACGTTTTGGTAATAACACCAAAAAATATTCTATTTGTCCGAGGTTTTATCGAACAATGGACCCCTATACCAAATCTCTATCTCACTTAGAAGAAAACATTCCTTATGTTTCCGGCAAATTGAATTTGGGCATCCTGGACAATATTGGGAAACTGAAATTATGCCATCTCTCTTTCAAACTATTTATACTAAATTCAAAGTCTCTATCTCTTCACAAAGTATGCTTTTCTGTCATTTCACATTTCAAACGTTTTGTTATGGAGTCATCAATCCTACAGAGTCCACTTCGACGATAACAGCTTGCAATTTCGTCCCAGTAGCTCAACGCTAGAGCGTCGACTGGCCAGTTCGGAAATCAAGGCCTCGATTTCCGGTTGGACAGCAAGGCTCTTTGCAATGGCGCCCGAACAAATCAACCCTGTAGGTTAGTGTAAAGATGTCGGAGGTTTGAAACTGACCCTAGTACGACTAGTACGGATTCAGTGGAGTCTGGAACTTTGAGTGCCGATTTCAAATTGAGAGGATAACGACCACACAGAATACTAACCTGGATAAAAATAGTAGTGGTAGGAGGCTAACCTGAGTTACCTCAGGAGGTAGTTAATCAGAGTGTCAGTTGCCCGCCTATTTGACATTAAAGGGTAGAGAATGCAGGGTCCACTTCAACAATAAGAGCTTGCAATTTCGTTCCAGTAGCTCAAAGGTAGAACACCAACTGGCCATTCGGAGATTCAGGGTTCGATTCCCGGTTGGGGCAGCAAGGTTCTTTGCAAAGCTTGAAATGCAATAGCCATGACATATAAATCTCCAACAGCAGTTTGTAGTTTACAAAAAAGGAAATTTTAAGAGGTGCTCATAATGATGTTCGAATTTTATAGTGAACGTGAAACTCCCTTTTTTAATCAGAAACTTGGAATTCAATACAAAGGAAAATCAAATGATAAGCTCAATATAGATACATATTGAGCTTATCATTTGATTTTCATATACTTGAAATGCAATAGCCATGACATATAAATCTCCAACAGCAGTTTGTAGTTTACAAAAAAGGAAATTTTAAGAGGTGCTCTCATAATGATGTTCGAATTTTATAGTGAACGTGAAACTCCCTTTTTTAATCAGAAACTTGGAATTCAATACAAAGGAAAATCAAATGATAAGCTCAATATAGATACATATTGAGCTTATCATTTGATTTTCATATACTTGAAATGCAATAGCCATGACATATAAATATCCAACAGCAGTTTGTAGTTTACAAAAAAGGAAATTTTAAGAGGTGCTCTCATAATGATGTTCGAATTTTATAGTGAACGTGAAACTCCCTTTTTTAATCAGAAACTTGGAATTCAATACAAAGGAAAATCAAATGATAAGCTCAATATAGATACATATTGTGTTTAAATATTTATTATTTTAGAGGGTGTCGTAAGCAAAAATGTTCGAATTTTCGTGTGAACATTTTTTATTGAGCTATAAAGACTCGATATTTGTTAATAATATACCTGTCTTTTGCAACCCTGTCTTTTACGGGTAATATTCTAATACTTATCCTAGCGATTTTGCGATCAACGCGTATTTTTACGGATAACTTTCTCGGACATTATTCTGACAGTATTATTTTACGGACTGTATTCTGAAATTTACGGCTCTGTAATTACGACCGAAAGATAATTTTACGGACAATTTTCTAAAAATTAACCACAAAATTACGGGTATCCATGTTTTTACGGCCATGCATTTTTACAGACAAGGATGCAATTTTACGGACAATGGCTGGATCCCTATTGCCGGAATTTGGCCGTAATCTTACGGAGTTTTTTTTTTCTTTTTTCAGTGTGCAAATGTGATCATGTGATACAATCAACATGGATAAATGTTAATTTCAAATATTTAATTATTTTATGGGTATCGTAGGCCAAAATATTTCAATTTTCACGTGAACAAAAACTCTTCTTTTATTAGGCTAAAGGAACTTGAAATTTAGTACAAAGGTAGATTATGTAATAAAATCAGCATGGTTAGGCTTTGTTTCCAAATATTTAATATTTTATTGGTGCCGTATGTAAAAATTTTCGTGCGAACAGAAAATGGCCGTTTACAAGTAATTCAGAGATTTAAAATGAAATTTATAGAAGCGTAAATCCACAGAAAATAAAATCATTTTTTTTATTTAAAAGTAATCCTGGGTTATCATAATATTCGAAATAAGGATTTCATTCTGTTCCGGAATACAGAAAGGAGGGGGTGTTACGATCGAATGTGGGGAGTGGTTTACAGTACTAAATTTCGGAAAAAACGGAACAGTGTTTCTACCAGTACTTTTGTTACTTTTTTACCGGGGGAGCGAATGACAGTTTAGGTGGGGGGGGGGGGGCGAGTTTTCTAATTGTCCTATATAGATATATCTAAATGCTGTCACATAAACAGAAACTATGTTAACTTAAAATGTCTCTGGTGGGCTTTGCCCCCCACCCCCTCTCTCGGGGGAAATTCCAGTGTCTGTAAGAAATACTGGAACAGAATCCGTTCGTATTCCGTTCCCGTATTATCAATTTCCGTTTATTTAAATATTAGTAATTTTTTTAAATATACTTTTTGCGTATTTGAAGACGTAATTCATTTTAAATCCGATCTTCATAATTTAACAAAAATTGGATTGAATATTTCACACTGCTCCAGAACAATTTGTTTTTCTAGGGGGTCATCCGTTCATATGTATTAGGCATCCTCTCATCATTTTTGAAGTATGTGATAACTGATGAGCGGAATCCCATTTTCAACCTTAAACGGGGAGCTTTTTTTTTTATTCCTTTTCTTTATTCCATCTTATGCGATCTATTGGGGCAGGTGTGGGGCATCCCAGTGGGTAACGCACTGGGTTGAACTCGGACGACCCGAGTGTGGTATCCGAGTGCATGTCCGAAATATGTGGGTCCGTAAGTCCTTCCAGAGAGGTCGGTGGTAGGGAAATGAGTATACAGTCCCTGTGAATGCCGCCCTTGGATTTCGGTTTAAATTGGGTGGCACTTCCAAACAGATACTCTGCACTTTTGGATAGATCGCACGATCGAAGAAGATCTGTTGGGACGATCGCGTGTTTAGACGCTTATTTAGGGTTTATTACGCCTGCACGGTGGAGTTGAGAGTGCAGTTGCGTGCTACGTTCACACAGCAGGCGACTACGCGTTTTGAAAAATAAAATGAATGAATGAATGCAATGAATCCCTTCTTTAAATAGCTAGCAACATAATAATAAATATGCAAAACAACCCCGTTCATTCTATCTAACTCAAAGTTGTGTATAATATTATACCTGCGACTGTGTGTACTTTATAAAATGTAATAATTCGACTGCTCGGCTAGAAAGATATTTTCCTAAAGGCTTCATTGCTCTGACCCGCAGAAGACTGAACATTAATTCAATATCCAAGTCCATTGCAACAGTGATTTATAGAAGAAAATACACGGAGGGGATGCATTTTCAGCCCCTCCTCTATGGATAAGCAATTGCTGCGTGTAATGGCCCAAATTCCTTGGAAACGTGTCTATGCGACCTTAAATAGCATTTAGACATCTAGGTATGCGTGAGATACAGAATTAATTTAATGCGCAGATGTAAAAGAGGCTTCGCATTAAGATTTCAACCGGTATCCACAGCGGAAACGAACGAACTCTTTCGAGCTGCACCTATACAGATAGCGCGCCTTGATCCATTTCTTCAACAGACCCTTATGCGTTTTCTACCTCTTTTTTTTTTCCATTATTTTCATTTTACAATATATTTTTGGATCTTTTTGGGTGTGGATGCTAGTAAAATCTTATTTCCGCTGTTTAAGAGTTGGTGTGCAGACAAACCTTGCTCGTTCCATTGCCCAACCTTTTCTATCTTTAACCGAACGGTTTTATTTTTAGTTATTTGCGGAGGCGAAATGCAAAAGGTCATATGTCCAATTAAAAAAGAAATAAGATAACATCTGATCTATTATGTGGGTGGTAGTGACTATCCTATTTATGAAAGTCAGTAACTCTCAGGTTATTAAATCAGATTTTACCAAAAATTTACAGATTTGCCTCCTCAATATCGCGCACTATTCAAGTAGTAACGTGTCACAACTTAAATTCTATCAAAAGGCAACCTGTCCTTACCCATGAACAGCTGTTATGCCGATCACGTGAGCTCCCTTCTAGGATGAGATTGAGTAACTGAACCTTAACCTAAAAATAATTATCATTGTGTAAATTTAGCGTTTTTAACACTTTACAAAGTTGAAAGGTGTTTATGACTTTGTTCATTCATTCTGTCTGTCTGTCTGTCTGTCCGTTAGCACGATAACTGCCGTAAAAATGACTTAATCAAAATGAAATTTTAGTATGTTGTTTAGACGGTCCGTAGGTATCTGGGAATATAAATGAATAATATCGCCCAATTAGTTTTGGATTGAACCCGGGTTGAAAAAATGAAATACATTGAACCCTATAGGACCTAATTTTTCAAACATTTTTTAAGCAGATTTAAAATTCACAAATTGCCTCGAAAATTTTAGGTAATATTCAAATTATTCCATAAAATATATATAAAAAAAATTTTCAGTAAAATATATTCAGTAGTTTTTTAAATAAAAATTAAAATAATAATTACACCTCTTATATGAAGCGATTACGTGACCATGATTTGAAAAGATCACGTGATCCACTTCAAAATAAAATATGGCATCCATCTTGTCTCAAAATGGTGATTTTTAAAGTTCTTTTTAATTCATATTGAGTGTTGTATTCGTCCTAAAACCGCTTTATTTTTGCTTAAATTCTGTGCATCTACATACTGAAACAACGCAATGACAATATATTTGAGTTTAAATGATCATCCAAACTTGATTATTTCTAAAACGAAACCTATTTTTCACTTATGTAAAATGTAAACAGCAAAGTATGTAGGATGAGTTGTATAAGAATTGCTGTATTTTTTTAACGCAAAAGTATTTAGCTCATGGAGTCTGCGTAACTGATATGAATGAAATATTCATTGATTTTACAGAGAGAAGGGCGATTTTTTCGATGTAGTTTTAAGCATGGAGTTTAATTACTTGTAACTCCATGGTCCTAAGTTTTTAAATAAAATAAATTATTTTAGTACTGTGAATGAAATGAATGGGAAAATGTAATGAATGAAATGCTGCTTTTATAGAGAGAGCCAGGCGTGTTATTTTTTCTCTGACGTCATTTGAATGAATGTCAGTTGTTTTCGATGAAGTTTTCAAATATAATAAATTATTGTAGTATTATGATGATTTTAAAAATATTACCGAGGAATGTATCGCATTTTAGAGATGTTTAAACCAGGCAATTTATATTTCAATGCCGTCATTTGAATGAAATTCATTTTTTTCGATGAAGAGGTTTAAGTTTTCAAATATAATAAATTAATGTAGTATTGTGATAAGTTTTAAAATATTACTTAGGAATGTATTGCATTTTAGAGATGTTTAAATAAAATTGCATTGAAGTTGGAAAATGTTTCATAATCAATGATTGATCTTTCTTGTTGATAACTGACATTGATTGCATTTTTATTTCCCCAATCATTCCATTTATTTTTCTTCTGTTTAATATATATTTTTGTTTATATAAGTTTAGTACAAAACTTTAGCATTTAGTTTTCTTTAAATTCCTAAAATAAAAATGGTAAAAGGTATTAACCTCACTATTGTTTTTATCATTTCCATTTTAGAAAATGGATATATAAAGTGCGAAAAATTATTGTTCACTTTGTAACTACGTCAATAAAACATAACAAAAGCAGCAGAACAATTTAGTTTTATTATTATGAAAAGAAAGCCTGTGGTCCTCCAAAATCAGAATGTAAAAAGTGGATGCAAAAGATAAGAATTTTAAATGAGGTTTTGTGCAAAAAATAAGACATCCTCTTGTGCATTCGTGAAAACTGTAACGTACCGTATTTTATAACATCCACTAAATGGGTTTGGGATCTTCTAGGTTTTGAGAATTCAATTTATATCACATTCGTGAATGTGAATCACATTATGAAATTCGTGAGAGGAAATATTTTTTTTTTTTTTTTTTTTGTAGTTACATATTGAAGTGAAGGAAAGTAGAAATTTCCCCCATTTTACACAAATTCTAAGTGAACAATATTGCCTTTTTCTCCTTTCGTTGATGAACCAGAAACCCTGGAGAATCTATGGAATCTGCTAATCGTTATTTTAGCTTTACATAACTGGGACTCACTTCATGGCAGTTAAGAAACGGTGGACTTCAATATGTTTTTATTTAATAAGTTTTTAATAAGTCAATAAGTTTTTATTTAATGGACGCCTAGTAAGAGGTCCTTGTTGGTGTAGTATGCAGTTGTCGGTCGGTGTAGTTTTATGATTTCAAATAAAAAATTAGTATTTTTTTCTTTTTTTACTCTGAATACAGCCTATTTTTTTATACCACACTCAAATATATTTTTTATATTTTATTTCTCACTCTACTTCGCATACCTTCGTCGTTTTCAAATCAAGTCGAAGCACCTGTGTTATTTTTATACTGTTTTAGGGTTGGAAGTTGTATCTCTGAAATCTGTTTCAGATCTTTTCGCCCATCCCTTTTTTCATAAAGTAAAAAAGAAAAAGAAAAAAAAAGAAAGAAAGAAAGAAAGATCAATCATGCATAAAGCATTGATTATGAAACACTTTCCAACTGATATTTTATTTAAACATCTCTGAAATACGATACAGTCAACAGCGATATTTTTTTAATGATCACAGAACTACAATAATTTATTTTACTGGAAAACTTCAAACGTCATCGAAAAAAATGAGCATTATTCAAATGACGTCATCGAAATATAAATCGTCTAGCTCTCTATGTAAATACAATGAATATTTCATTCATACACTTTTATTCCAGACTCCAGAGTTCAATAATTTTGCGTGAAAAAAATAACTCATCTTACAATAACTTGTTTACATTCTGCATCCATTAAAATTAGACTTCGTTGTAGAAATAATCAAAGTTGGATGATCATTTAAACTCAAAAATAGTGTCATTGCGTTGGCACAGAATATAGATGCACAGAAAATACAAGAAAATAAAGTGGTTTTAGGACGGATGCAACATTCAATATAAATTTAAAAGAATTTTAAAAATCCCGATTTTGACTCTGTGGAAAAAAGATGGATGCCATATTTTATTTTGAAATGCATCCCGTGATCCCTTCATATTAAACGGGTGTCATTATTATTTTAATTTTTATTTTAAAAACTACCGAATCTATTTTGCTGAATTTTTTATATATATATTATGGGATAATGTGAATACTTCCTAAAATTTTCGAAGCAATTTATGAATTTTACCTTTGCTTAAAAAATTAGACCCCATAGAGTTCAATGTATTTCATTTTTTCAACCCGGGTTCAATCCAAAACTAATTGGGTGATATTATTCCTTTATATTCCCATATGTCCCACAGACCATCTGAACAACATACTAAAATTTCATTTTGATGACGTCATTTTCACGGCAGTTACCGTGCGAACGGACAGGCAGACAGACAGACAGACAACTTGACAGACAGAATGATCAAAGTCATAAACATTTTTCAACTATGTTGGAAAGTGTTAAAAAGAAGAAGCCAATCAGAGATGATATTTGACACTTTGATTTTATCAAAACCGCGAGTGAGAGTTCTGGGTGAGATGTTACCCCTGGATTTCTAGTATTGGGAAGCACAGGAAGACTCCATCATCTACTCTTTAGAATTTTTCGGACACAAAGACCAGAGTGCTAATTGTTCGGTTGTAGGCAATCACATAGACTAAGGCACCCTGCTTGCTCTCAATGAAGCAACAGGTATAACAAAAAGTGAGGACAAAAACAAAAGATAGCCATACATATAATAATGATACACAGAGACCGGGGGGGCAACCGAGAGACCATGACAATTGAAACACGAGGGCAACCTATACCTCTCCCCTATCCCTGATAAAATAAACAACATAAAAAGCAATGAAAATATAAAACTTAGCGCGATCCATGAAAGAGACGGAACAAAAAACAGAACACATAGCTTCTCTCGTAGAGGTTGTGGCAAACAGAATAAGGCGTAATTCCTTCTCTTCTACAAAGGGGCAGCAGCTTTTGTGTGTATGGGTACCCCAGGCATAACTGCGAACACAAGTTCTGACAGCAACCCCCCCCCCCCCCCCCTCCTTCTACTGGCATTGCAGGCATATTCCATCCTCCGGCTCCCCATTTGCTCTGAAATCACACATTGCTCGTTGAGAATGTAAATTAAGTTACGGAGGCAAAAGCGTCGCCATAATAGCGTCGACCCTCCTCGCCTGCATCACTTCCTCCCTTCCCTCTTTCCCTCCCGGAGAGCAACGCGATAACGGGTCTAATTCTATTTGCTCTCGTGCCATCCCCTCCGCCAATCAGGAGGGAAAGGGCGGGGCGATGACTGTTACGCAAGTGAAGTGACCCCCGCGGAGTTTCCTTGGCGCCGATCCCGTGGGGCGCACTGGGTTGTAATGTATGGCTACTTATCACCATGCTCGTGTTCTTCCGAATTGCTTTGCTTTCTTTGTTGCTATGGATCCTCAGACGAGACAAACCATTCCAACTTTCTATGTGACAGATTTCGCACACATCGCTGAACTCCCAATTTTCCATGATGGATTTCCCAAATTTTCTACCCTCGCCGGATTAAAAATGAGAATTCATTTTGATATAGTAACTATTCTGAGTATTCCGCCCAAAAATCCTTCTTTCAAAGCGGAACCAACTCCGTTCCACATTCCGAAAATAAAAAGACCGCCTTATGACAACTAGTTTCCATGTATCCCGTTCAACACAACGATGATACACACAATCATTGTATATATACATATATATATGTATATTAATAGTTTGAAAATCCAATGATAGAACAGAGAGAAGTTCAAAATCCTCAAAAATCCTAACTTAAAAAATGCCTACATGATAAAAAGAAGTATTAAATAGAGAATCATCAATGAAATGGAAAAAAAAAATTCAAATTTCTAGTCATTAAGCTAAAGATAATCAACAAATATCAATGGAATGGAATCGATAATTGAAAAACAAATAAAATCCCAGCATTAAAGCTACACACGTGGATAAGCACTAGGCCTAAATAAATGAATTGTTCATTTTGAAAAAACTGTTCGTCAGGTCCAAGTATTTAATCAAAATGAACATAAAAGGTGTGTTTCTGATATTAGAGATAGATAAATAATATCTATAAGCTCTAATAACTTGGACAACACACATAAAGATAGAAAAATTATAAAGGAAATAAAAATACCTGGAATAAAAAAACACTGCAAATGTGCTAATCATTACAAATGATTAGCAAACAAATGGCATTACAAAATGACATATATATATATATATATATATATATATATATATATATATATATATATATATATATATATATATATATATATATATATATATATATATATATATATATATATATATATATATATATATATATATATATATATATATATATATATATATATACACATATATAATATATAATACTAAAATTTTAATACGAAATTCCAATGATAGAAAAGAGAGAAGTTTGTAACTCATAAAACCTTAACGTAAAAAAAGTTAAAGTTAACAACATAAAATGATATAAACAATAGAGAATCAGCAATCAAGAGGAGAATAAAATGCATATATCTAGTCATCAAACTATATATATTCAACTTATATCAATGATGAGATTTCGAAAATTGAAAAACAAAAAATAACCAATCATTAAAGCCATAAACGTGAATAAGCACTAGGCCTAAAAAGTGTTCATTTTGAATAAATTCATTTTCAAGTATCTATTCAAAATGTACAAAAAAAGCTTGTTTTTGAAGAAAGAGATAGATAATATCTATAAACTCTTTCTACTTGGACAGCAAGCTAAAAGACTGAAAAATGAAATAGGAATATAAAAATACTTGAGAAATGCATCACATGTCCTGTCAATACGAGCAACGAGGAATAAATGACGAGAATACTGTTGCCATTCGCAGGAGATAATAGTGGAAATCAACTGTTGCCAAAAGTAAGATATAAATAACAGAATGCAAAAAAGTCATAAAATGTGATAAATTCAGCAGTAAAAGCTACATAATAAAGGGGCGTGTAAAATAATAGAAAGCAAGGAAACAAATGTCTAAGAGGATGTAAATACATTGTAATGCTAATTCAAGAGAATTTTAACAATTAACTAATATAAGATACTAAGGAAGGAATTTTAAGAATATTGAGATAATTTAAACTTATTGACTATACCATTTACTAAATATACTGGATATTTATATAATAAACTGGTATTTTTTAAGTTATTAATGTGCAAAGTATGAAATTTTTTATCTGATAATCTATAAATTCTAAATAGTTGATAAGTATAATATTTCTAAACAATTGAATCGCGTTACAGGAATTAAATGGTAATATTTTATAAATATTAAAATAAAAATAGTATTTTTAACACTTTACAACATAGTTAAAATGTGTTAATGACTTTGTTCATTCTGTCTGTCTGTCTGTCCGTTCGCACGATACCTGCTGTAAAAATATCTTTATCAAAATGAAATTTTAGTATGGTGTTGAAACGGTTTGTGGGACCTATGGGAATGTAAATGATTAATATCACCCAATTAGTTTTGGATTGAACCCAGGTTGAAGAAATGAAATACATTGAATCCTATGGGACCTAATTTTTCAAACATTTTTTAAGCGAATTTAAAATTCAGAAATTGCTTCAAAAATTTTAGGAAATATTCAAATTATCCCATAAAATATATAGAAAAAATTTCACAAAAATCAGTTCAGAAGTTTTTAAAATAAAAATTATGATAGTAATTGCACCCATATTATATGAAAAGATCACGTGATCCACTTCAAAATGATATATGGCATCCATCTTGTGTGAAAACGTGATTTTTAAAGTTCTTTTTAATTTATATTTAGTGTTGCATCCGTCCTAAAACCGCTATATTTTTGATTTTTTTTTTCTGTGCATATCTATACAGGGTGTCTCAAAAAGATTGAAACGGGCTTTAATTCTTTACCTGTTGGAGATAAGTGGGGAATATAAATTGCAAAATTGTTGAATGTAAGGTAGGAAATAAGACTACGTTAATGAAATAGTCCTCTCATTAATTTTTAAAAAGTTACACCTTTTAATTTCTTATACGACCCCTTTAGACAAATTGGGTCAATCAGAAAATTTTTATTTTTAATGCAACATTCTTTAATAGAAATATATGATAGATAATAACAAAGAATTAATTAATAAATTAGATATAGTAGGTCATATTTACGGTTTACAGAGTTTTGAATTTAAAGATCTTTTTAATAATATAAATGTACACTATTTTTATATTGTAATTTTAGCACCATGCAGTGCATTTGTTACAAATAATTCAGATCCTATCCAAGTTCAAAATTTTCCGAAACTTCTGTCTTCCATTTTGAATTATTTAATAATTATATATTTCAGGGAAATAATTTATACTTGTAAATATCCAAAGTGCCTCAAGGTGGTTGTAGTAGTAGTATATTGGCTAATTTGCTTCTCTTATTATGAACATTTTTTTTTTTTTGATCGACTGATTACTAAATTTATAGTTACGTTGATAATTTGGTCTGTTTAGTTATCTTAGATTCTAATAATATCCAATTAGATTTCTGTCAAGCTAATCTGAAGTTATTGATCAATACCAATAAGCAATAATGTTGTATTTTGGGCTTTAAATCTTAGAATTGAGCCATCCAAGTTTACCTCCGCTAATTTCGTTTGTTAAATTAAGTTTATCTATTAAACACTATTAGCAATTAAAAATTAAAATTTTGTAGTATTAAACCAATGGCTTGAGGTGTACTCAAACGATTCTTATCAATCAATTTCAAAATTATATTCTTGGTTTTTTATATTTCAAGAAAATGAATATTCAAAACGGATTTTGATACTCATAGTCATCTAGAGTCTAGAATTTATTACCAGGAAGATTACAAATGGAACATTGTGAAATGTGTTGTGATACACAGTTAAAGGAGAAATTCCATCCAGTTAGTTTGGAAGAGTTCTATAAAACGTATTTGGACAAGGATAAATATCCTGCGTTTTACAAACATGCTCTGTCGAGGGTTTCGCTATTTGGAAACACTTATGCGTGTGAACAGCTTTTTAGTCGCATGACGCACAT
This sequence comes from Amaurobius ferox, assembly GCA_951213105.1. Taxonomy (NCBI): domain Eukaryota; kingdom Metazoa; phylum Arthropoda; class Arachnida; order Araneae; family Amaurobiidae; genus Amaurobius; species Amaurobius ferox. Next base: position 10,001,269 of record OX578137.1, on the reverse strand, counting down.
CAAATCACAAGTGAGAACACGAATGACTGATGTTCATTTGGAAAACTGTTTGCGTGTAGCGACAACATCAGTAGAGATCAATTTTGATGCACTTAGTTCTGCAAAACAAAGTCAGATGTCTCACTTTTAAATATTTTTAAATTGTCTAATAAATATGTTTGATTCTCAGTTATGTTTTATTTTCTTCAAAAAAAATAGATATACCTATTTCTTGTTTGTTTGTTTTTACATTAAACCAGGCAAGCGTTTAACCACGATCTCACCTACTGGGAAGTGACGATGTGGTCGAAGCTATAGCGCGCTTGCTTGTTTACTTTAATTAACACAAAAAAAAAAAAAAAAAAAAAAAAAAAAAAAAAATTAGGTGCGTGGCCCGGCAGAAAGTATTATTTCTAAAATTTGACCTGCCTGCTGAAAGGGTTGGCCACCCATGATCAAGACATTGTAATATTGGGCATATATGAAGACAAACTTGAGTCAACGTCCAGTCATTCCATGGTGTATTCATGTTAGCCTTGTTAGAATTATAGCATAGTGCAGTGTATACGTTATATAAAACTATCTAATTCTTGACAAACTTGTTTACTATTTACAAATATGAACACCCTAATAATTACCTTTAAAGCACTCTGCAATTCAATTTTTATGATACGCGACGACAGCTTATCCTTTTGACCTACGACAGGAATTCCACATAGGATAAAATCGCTTTCCCCTCAAAACGAAAAAATCTGATGTGGGCAGCATATGACTTTCCGTGCAGACTTGAATTCACGCTGTCTTTATTTCTTCAATAATTCATTCTATTGAGTTTAATGGCACAAAATAACACACATAATTATGTAAAATGACACTGAATTTGTACTTTTAATTTAATTTTTGTTCTCATTTGGTAACGGGACTTATTTTCAAAGGTGGCGTAGCGAAAATACGAAAAAAACCTAAAATATCTTAAGAACGGCTTGTCGTAGTGCAATGGGGTTGGTCTTATTCTTTTCATCGTTAAAAATTACGTATAAAACAAGCATTTAATTGATATAGAGCATACGTAATTTTTATTTTAGATTTTGACGATTTTTGAGAGCCATTTCGCAAAGAAAGGCAAGTTTTTTTCCGAATCGCACCAAAATCTAATCAGAACCAGTATCACCCACACGTGACTTATCTATCAAATTTTGTAAAATTTGATCAACTAGTTTATCAGCTAGAGTGAATACAGGCAATTTTTGCAGGCCATTTCGAAAAAAAAGGCTAGTTCTTTTATCATGAATCATACCAAAATACCTAATCATACCAAAATACCAAAATATCTAATCAGCACCAGGGTCATACACAAGTAACTTACCTAATTTTATGAAATTCGGTCCATTAGTTTTTGAGTTAGAGTGGATACATACACTGCACAGACAGACACACACACACACAGAGAGAGACAGACAGACAGACACATACACACACAGACGTTACGCTAAAAATAGCTTTTTCGTATTCTAGAGGTTCCAAAACGGGTAGATCTGTCGAAAAGTCGAGTTGCGATTTTCGGCATGATTCCAATACTTCCCCTATACATTACCATGTATTGCATGAAAGTAAAAACAGACATATAGCATTTTTGGAGCGAATCAAAATGAAATGATACCTGATATGTGCCTTGTCTGTGAAACCGTGTTCTCTTACAATGTTATGATCAAACGGTCTTCAATAGTTTAAATCCTTCAATTACTGAAAAATCAAATACGCGCTTTATCGTCCTTTAAATTACTTTAAAATCCAGGTGTTCCTATGTTTAGAATCCAGATTTGTAGTGTAGTAGGGTTCAACCCCCTTCTATTTCGCATCTCACTTTATCCATGATTGCAGGTGAGACAACTTTTGAAGAAACTCTTCGTTGCATACATTTCAATCCCCAGCCATTTGCAATCATATGAAAACTTAAAAAAAAAAAAAAAAAAAAAATCGCATTCAACGAAAACACTCAGCTTCCCCCTTTTATCGAATTCTTTTAAAACCTTCCAAAGCGATCTTCGACGAAAATCACTTCCCTCTAAAAGTCTAATGGCGGTGACTTCCCTCTCACAGTGACGGCCGCCGAAGCTTTTAATGTTTCACTACTCATTTAAATCACTACTTTTCCCAGATCGAATTCCGGCAAAGGGGTTGAGGGGCATTCTCTTCCGACGCATTTCATTCTGTTCCGTTCTACAGGGATTAGAGAGAGAATGCCCGTTCCAGTCAATTCAGAGAACGAAAAAAAGAAAGACGAGCCCCGTTGACAACGAAAGTGCCGAGTACTGTAGTTATAGCAATATAAAACATTTTGAACGTCTGACGACCTGATGAAGTAAGTGTTCGGACTACACTTATCGAGTGTTCCGGTAGAATGGACATGGTTCTCTTGAATGGATATGATTCTGGAAATGGGCTGCTCAAGAAAAAGAAAAGGAAAAGGGTGCCATTTTCTGAAGTGCGATTAAATTTCAACATTTTTTACCGGGCAATGCTATATGATTTTTATCTATGCAGAATCTCCAGGCATGTTGTAGATATAATGACCCCAATAGATATAATGGCAGAAAACAGTGCAGAGTCCACTTCGAATATAAGAGCTTGCACTTTCGTTCCAATAGCTCAACGGTAGAGCGTCGACTGGCCAGTTCGGAGATCCAGGGTTCGATTCTCGGTTGGGGCAGCAAGGCTCTTTACAATGGTGCCCGAACCAATCAGCCCTGTAGGTTAGTGCAAAGATGTCGGAGGTCTGAACGTGACCCTAGTACGACTAACACGGATTCAGTAGACTCTGGGATATAGAGCGCCGATTTCAAATTAAGATAACGACCACGCAGGAAGCTAGCCTGGAAGATAAAAATAGCATCAGGTGGCTAACCTGAGATGAAAATAGCAGGAGCTGGTCAGTTAGATTGTCGGCTGCCAATCTGACATTAGAAAGTGGAGAATACAGAGTCCACTTCGAAAATAAGAGCTTGCACCTTCGTCCTAATAGCTCAACGGTAGAACGTCGGCTGACCAATTCGGAGATCCTGGGTTCCATTCCCGGTTGCGGGGCAACAAGGTTCTTTACAACATGAGCCACGAATTTGCCCTTGTATGTAGATATATTCCTACAGAGTGTTACGTCACAATAGCGTGACATATTTATTGTAGGGTCATCCAATAGATGTGCAGGGTTCCTAGGAAATCCTCCCAAGCACTCCAATAGCTTTGAAAGGAACGGTGCATAACTATATACGTTAAGTCGATCTATAAGTTCATATCGTGTCCGATCGAATTGCAACGCCCTCAGCGGGGAATTGAAATGACGAACTCGGCAGCACATCGAGTTACCAATGGCCAAGAGTTAGAGCATTGCGAACAAACGAAAGAAGTATACGGAAGTCAATAAAGACCAGTCATACTGAATCGGTTGCCATATGCGCAGCCACTCCGTAATACTGTGCAAACAAAGATAGAAATACAGTACTACCTGTGAAATGAAAAAACAAAAGCGGCACAAAAAGAATATGATGGGAATATACTCGTTCGACCAGTGAAGTATGACATGTATTGCTTTACATATAAGCGTTTAGTATGTTCCTGGTGTTAATTTCTACTCTTTAGTAAGTTCTCTATACAACATGAGGGGCACTGCGATTCTTTTTACTCGAACAGTCACTTTACTACAGAAATACCCAACGTGTGCATCCATGGACACTTCCTTACAAAGAAAACCCTGTATGTTCAACATATAATCTTCCTTACAAATAACCACATTTTGATACTTTAAGGGAACAAAACTTACAGCTTTCCTATAGACTCGATCTCATAGATCCATCGGTTTGTGGTCCAACAAGTACAGTGAAATCTCGTTAATGCGGACGGTCAAGGGCCGCCGACTTTTGTCCGTACAAACGGAAGTCCGCACTAAGAGGAGGACACATATTTCAGTATTTTTGGAACTACATATCAGTAATAACTAACATAAATACTAATGAACTATGTACCATGAGCGAATGCCACTACATACTTAGAAAGCCTTTACAACGAAACAAATAATACAGTACTTACGTACATACAGTGGAAACTCGCTTATTTTCATCTAAAGAACAGACGCATTTTTCTATTCCACATTCGTAATTTATTCCTGATTAAAGAAATGAGTAATCTTTTGTTGCTTCGGCTCCAGGCATTCAAAGGCTTGATCTGCAACATCGTCTTTTGACTGATAATATCGACGCAGAGCATTTTCTGAACTTCATGTGTCGTCGGTCATGGAATGTCCTCTACTTTTTCACTGTCGCTGGAGATGTCTTGTCCCGTCTCTTGTGTTACTGCATTAATAATTTTCTCGTCAGAGAGTTTATCCGAAATAATCACCTCGTCATCAAAACTGACAAAAGTGTTAGTATCAACTCCTTGTGGGATATCACATCCAGCTGCAGTTTCTTTTTCGAGCGAGGCTAAGTCTTGAGTATGATCTCGTCTGATGTCATATCTTCCCCACTTATAACCCCACTTTTTTCAAACCTTGAATGGTGGAAGCAGTCGGCAATGGTTGTAGCCGAAACCTCCTGCCAGAGCCGCTGAAGCCATTGCATTTCTTGAAGAACATTCACATTAGAAGTGGTGGAGCACTCGATTGCATGGATTACATGTCCCAGAAGGATCCAAGCCGATAACGGACTTTCAAAGATTTTATAATGCCTTGATCCATCAGTTGAAGCTCTGAAGGGCAGTTGAGTGGGAAAAATATTCTTAACTAAATTCTTAAATTTTTTGTCCATATCCGATGAGCGGTACGCATTAAACTATGTTTTTAACATTGAATGTGCATACCAAGACTGGGATTAGCGGGTTGCGCATTAACGAAATTTCACTGTATTCCGCAATTCGTGAAAATCTATGGATTTTTTTTTAGACATATCACTTGAACGGCTCATGTCTCATTTCTGGTTTTCAATCCTGCAATTCATACGATAATACGCATTTGTTTATTTTTACAACATTTTTTCAATTTAAATTGAAAACGTGCAATTCCTCGAAAACTTTGCATGTTTACATCTTATGCATGACGTTATTCAATTTAAAAATAAGTAAATATATAAATAAATATTTCTTTTATTTCTAGCAGCAGCACTTGATACAAATCATTCACTGGTGTACAAATACACAACACCAAAATACAGGAGAAAAACTATTACAAGAAACAAGAAACATGAACAAGCAACCATAACAACAATAAAACAAATATAGAAAATACATGGACGGTATAGCCAAAAATACAAATTCAAAACAGTAAGACAGCTTGAAGGGCCTGCATCCCCTCCCTTGCACTCCAATAGAAAGTTAGGTTTTTCGAGTTACACTTCTCACTTTCCTTCATTGGACCTTCAAACTTTTTTATTATTGAAATCATCTTATTTATTAGCTGCATTTGCGCAATAAATTAAATGAATTTTGCATTGTCATTCCTATTTACTCTTTTTTTACATTTGCATATCTGCAAAGTATCCTTAATTTTTAAAATTTGCTACGGTATTTATAAATTATATATATATATGTGTAAATTGAAACTTTTTAATAAAAAACTATGCAAACTGTGGTAAGTACAAAAAAAACCCCATCTCTAGCACATCTGTTACAAATAAGTAACTATAGACCAAGACAAAAGATAAAAATATTAGGTAACTTATCACAATAATGGTATGGGGATGAGGGGATTATTAGTATACATAAATCACAATTAAATAAGTGTATATAAATAAATATAAATATATATCAAATGAAAAAGTAAACACGGCAAAAATGAGAAAATGCAATAATAATTAGCTCAAGATTAAAGATCAATGCATGGAAAACAACCTGTTGACACTACATTAAAAAATGGCAGTTAATTCGAAATTGTATTCTCATCAGGACAGCCATACCATTCGAATTAAAACCGATGGAATAGGCAGTTTCTGACAATGATGATAGTACTTGACTATGGACATCATTGGAACTGTCTACTGGCTTGTGGAAGGAGAAATAATAAATACCAAATGAATTAAAAACCAGAAATACAAAAAAACAGAGATACAAACCCTCAGGCACAGCCACCACGTGTGAGTCGAAATATTTGCAGGGGAACATATGACAGAGCACTCTACATCTCTTCGCTAAAGCGAGTTGACACCGAAATGAATATACTATTGAACGTACATGAAAATTTTTTCTTTGAATGAAGGCTTTCAAAAATAGTAATCATGGGACTCAGGACAAGTGGACAGTAATCTTTCAAAAATAGTAAACAGGAACCCTGGATCTCCGAACGAACATCGCCTGCCAAAAACAATAATTGCACAATTTGGTGTATTTTCAATGCAAACCATTACGACGAGTTGTCAATTCCTTTGATTAAGTGCCACATTGAGTGGCCACTAACCATTAAGAACGCGTGGGAGAAATGGCTGGTTCATTATATTTGTTGTTATTTTTTTTCCCTTCAAAGATTAAGATATTTCTTTCAAAGATCGAAAAATATATTCTAAAAGTGGAAGTCCTGTTCTTTCAGTCATCTCTAAAAATGGATATCTCTTTTACATTCACTGATTGAAATAATAAATGTAAAAAAACATCATTTGACTCGCCCAATTTGTTAAAGAGGTCCTCTTTCAGAAACTCATCCTTCTAAATGCATTGTTAACTTTTAAAAACATGATAATAATACTTTTTCTATTTATAACATTTACACAAACGGATCAAAAATGGATCATAATGTTGGTTTTACAATGTGTATCTTTAATCAGGATGCACTGATTGAGATTCTCTCTTTTAAACTTGATAGTAAGAACACAGTTTTCCAAGCTGAAATGACAGCTATTCATTTGGCTTCCAAAAACAATTCTGAAATCAACATTTTTACAGACAGTCTTTCATCATTCTTCCCCTTAACTCTCTAAATAATAAATCAAATTATTTAAAATCTATAAAATCTAATGCCTTAAAATCTAAACATTTAATAAATCTTTAGGAAATGAGACCGCTGATGAATATGCTAAAAATACTGCTTTAACAGGAATCCCTTACACTATCCCTCTTCCATATTCTTATCTTTCTAAATTTTGTAAAACATCTATTCTACATGACTGGCAACTATATCTTAATAACTATATTTCCCCCATAATAATGATCCAGCCAGCATGACATTTTTTTGACACTCTGTTATACAAAACTTCAAATCTTTAATCGATAGATAATCAATAGATATACTTCCTGACTGGTCATGGCCCATTTTTAGATTACCTCTATTATTTCAAAATTAAATCCACATCTAACTGTCTTTGTAATAACTTCGGAGATGTGGATCATTATGTTTTTTTCATGTCCTTATAAAATATTTCATCTTTTTAAACCTTCTTCAATCACTCAACCCTTATGGTTTGCAAATATTTGTAAAAACCCTCGCTCTATTGAAAATATCGAAAACTGTGCTCTGATTGCCAAAAGCATTTCTGAAAAGGTTCCTAAGTAATGTGTTGACTACTACTTTAAACTATAGGATCCATAAAATTTTACAATGTTCCAAATTTTATATGACATTCCCCCTTGACTCAATACATCTGTCTGGAATTATTGGATCTCTTTGCTGCAGGATGGATCATGATCCAATTGACAACTACTTAAAGAACTTATTTTTTTTTCTGGTTTTAGGCTGTTTCTGTAAATTTTTCTATTGTTATATTTTATGTTTTATTTATTGCGTTTAATAGTATTTCAATGTCTATAATTAGATCGTAATTTATTATTTAAAAGGAGTTTTAAAAATTTCTGCTTTTTCATTTAAAACGATTTTTCCTTGCAATGGGGATTTCAAATTATTTGAATTTACCTCATTTTTTATTTCAATCCCAACTGTTTTCAAAGTGTTTTTTTATTTTTCTTTGTATGTTTTCTTTTGTGTTGTTTTCTGTCTGTATTGTATTTCTATATATATTGTTATTGTATGTTTGTGTAGTGTTATTTCTGTGTTTTTCCCGACCGTCCCCTGTAACTGCTCCATACCTTTTGGGTAAGCTGGACGTCACGGGTAACAAAAAAAATTTTAAAGAAGTATATTGTCCAAAGACAGGCAAATGGACGTCATTTCATTCTTTTTTCTATTCCAACAAAGATTTCGATGCGAGTAGAAAATGAAACTCCATGGAAACTGCATGGAAATTTACGGTCATGTAATTACGATCAAAAAATAATTTTATTGACAATTTCCTAAAACTTGCAGCCCTGATTTTACGGCCAAAAATAATTTTACAGGTCATTTTTTTAAATTTACGGCCACGTAATTATGGCCAAAAAAAAGTATAAGAAAATTTCCTAAAAATTACGGCTACTAAATAACGAACATCTATGTTTTTTTATTTTTTACGACCATTTGTTTTTACGGACAAGAATGTCATTTTACAATTTTACAGGCAATGACTAGATCCCTATTGTTACGGAGGTTTTTTTTTTTTTTTTTTTTTTTGAGTGTGGGAAAAGTCGAGTAGCGGAGACCATACTTCAAACACTGATTTCCTACAAAACTAAAAATATTAGAGTGTGTAGCAAAAGCCACGGGTTGGACATACCATCATTTTAGGGATAAAAGTATAAATGGAACGAGCATGTTTCGAAAGTCAGGGGTTATCCACTTACTATTACGCCCTCCAGCTTTTTATGAAGTATAGACAGCATTATTTACGGAATGCAGGTGTCATATGCGCAAGCTGCACCATTTCTTCTCGTTATTTACTGTGCGTGATCTTTTTACGTCACGAAACTGATGAAAAGAACCATTTGAATAAAATGGGAACGGAATTTCGCACCTTTTTGCACCGACTATACCTCCGAAGCTTTCTCCCACACCCTCCATTTTGTACTTCCATCATCAGATAGTGTGTCGCTCGCTTCTCTCGTTGCCACCCGAAAAATAAATAGATAAATAATCCTCGAGAAGAGTGAGATGCGAAACTAAGTAAGGAGGAAATATTCTTTACAGGATGCGTACAGCTCCGGGAATTATTATTTCGCGTCTCCTCAACGGAGCTCAAAAGTCTCGAATAAAATAACGTCGGCAGTACCCCGAATGGAGACCGGAAATCAATAAACAAAAGGTGCTATCAGCGAGAGACATTTTCTTTTTCACTGCTTATCTTTTTTTCTTTTTTGTTGTTGTTGTTAGTTTTGTTCTCCGTCTGTTGAAAATCTTCACTGTAAGCTAAATTTTCACCATGAAAATTTTCAATGACTACAGGTAAAATTGTAAAGACCAAGAAAAACCCGCGTTATTCTCGGTAATATACAGGGCTGTTATAACAAGAAAGATCAATCATGCATAAAGCACTGATTATGGAACACTTTTCAATTGCAATGCAATTTTATTTAAACATCTTTAAAATGCAATCCATTCAACGGTGATATTTTTTAAATTATCACAGTACTACAATAATTTATTTTACTTAAAAACTTAAAAACCATGGAGGTAAAAGTACTTTCTAACTCCATGCTTAAAACTTCATCGAAAAAGGCAATGCTATAAAGTCTGCTGCTTCTCTATGTAAAATCAATTAATATTTCATTCATATCACCTACATTCCCGACTCCAGAGCTAAATAATTTTGCTTTCAAAAAATTCAGCTATTCTTATACAACTCATTTTACAGCTTGATTTGTTTACATTCTGCATACGTTAAAATTAGGCTTTGTGGTAGAAATAATCAAAGTTTGAGGATCATTTAAACTCAAAAATAGTGTCATTGCGTTGGCTTAGAATGTGGATGCACAGAAAATACGCAAACATAAAACGGTTTTACGACGGATGCAACACGCAATATAAATTTAAAAGAACGTTAAGAATCAAGATTTTGGCACTGGGAAAAAAGATAGATGCCCTATTTTATTTCGAAGTGGGTCACGTGATCTCTTTATAACATGGGTGTCATTATCATTTTAATTTTTATTTAAAAAGCTACCGAACCTATTTTGCTTAAATTTGTTTTATATATTTTATGGGATAATTTGGATATTTTTTTTAAATTTTCAAAGCAATTTTCGAGTTTTAACTACGCTTAAAAAATGTTTGAAAAATGAGGTCCCATAGGGCTCGATGCATTTCACTTTTGCAACCCGGGTTCAATCCCAAACTAATTGGGTGATATTATTCATTAACATTTCCATATGTCTCACTGTCGTGTGAACAACATACTAAAATTTCATTTTGGTAAAGTCATTTTTACGTCAGCTATCGTACGAACGGGCAGAATGACCAAAGTCATAAACACTTTTCAACTATGTTGCAAAGTGTTAAAAAATACTTTAGCAGGCCGCGGTCTCACAAAGGTTGAGAAGCACTAGGTTATACAGAGTGATGTTGAGATTTATAATTCTTGTCATCTTTCAAGTAACTTTGTAAGCTTGCTCTTGAATGAGATATGTCTGCTTCTAAAACATTTCTACAAGGAAAGAGATAATAAATGAAAAATATAGAAAGAAAAGAGAGGGAATGTAACAAATATATAGAAGGAAGGTTTGGTGGAATCGTTACTGTATTCTGATGATGTTACTGGGTCTGAGTGGGGTTGCAGCGCATATCGTCGATTAGACATCGCCAACTTGGCGGTGCAAGATCAGAAAAAAGTGGGGAAGTATTCGTAAAATATAACACCTCAAAAGGATTAAATGGTACATCTCTATAGATTAGAACGCGCTCGTTGATTTTTGCTTTTAATAAATATAAAAGTGATGTGGGCAGCACATGACTTTCTCAACAGACTCAAATTTATTTCGATTTATTTACTGAATAATTCATTGAATTCAGTTTAATAGCACAAAATAACACTCATAATTAATCAAAATGACACTGAATTGGCAATTTTAAATCCATTTTTGATTTCTCATTGAGTAATTGGACTTTTCTCCAAACACTGTAAAACATTCTGCAACATTTGCTCATGTTTTTCAACTACTTTGTTGTTAATTTCGGTAATTAATTTCCGAAATATTCAACTAATTATCGACTGTCGAAGCGTTATCTTTGTGTGTATATATATATTGCATTTTATTTTCCATTTGATTGATGATTCTCTATTTAATACTTATTTTTATTATGTAGACATATTTTAAAGTTAGGGTTTTTTGAGTTACAACTTCTCTCCATCATTGGATTTTCAAACTATTAATATTATATAAATATAACATATGTATATATATAAACTTTGGATTTACTAATTTATATATATATATATATATATATAAACTTTGGATTTACTAATTTATATATATATATATATATATATATATATATATATAAATTAGTAATTCCAATGTTAGAATGTAAGTAGTAACTCATAATACACTATTCCAAAATTTTCTACAAAATACAAAGAAATAAAAGAAATTAAAACATAAAGAGGAAATTATAAAGCGTAATGCAGGTCATAAAGACAAAGACAAGCAACAAATTTCAAGGATGAGGAATGAAAATAGGAAAACAAAAAAATCAAGCAAAAAAAGCTTGCACATGGAAGAGCTTTAGGCTTAAGATAAGTTCATTTCGAAAAAATTCTCGTCAAGTCCATATATCCCTTCGAAATGAACACAAAAATGCTTGTTTCTGAAACACAAGATAGATTTTATCTATAAACTTGTGTTATATGGACGACAAGCATATAGATTGGAAAAATAAAGGAAACATAAATACCTTAAAATACACTTCATTAGTACAACCATGACGAGCAAAATATGACTAGACCAATGTTGCCATATGCAGAAATGAAAAGATGTGAATTGCTGTTGCCAAAGAGAGTAATAAAAACTGTACTGCGTAAAAGCAATAAAATGAGATATTCAACAGTTAAAGCTTCAAGATAAAAAGATGAAAATATAAAAGAGAATGAAGAAGTATATATATATATATATATATATAATAGTTTAAAAGTCCAATGGAAGATATATATATATATATAATAAAAATAGAGATAAAGAAGCTAATATATAGAACATGAAATAAATGGCATATCCAAGTTCAATAACATTAAAGAGGTTAAATGATATCCGTCAAAGAGAATTTGAAATATAATATCCAACAAAAAGAAATCATTGACATTAGAAAATTAAAGTTTTTGAGATACAGTGGATGCATACATTGCACAGACACGCATACAGGCATCGCGCCTCTCTCGTTGAAAACTCGAATTCAAATTTTTGATCCCGTCACAATACTTTCCTTATACATTATACTATGTATATAAGGAAAGTAATAATTTAATAACATATCAATACATTTGTATTAGTATTTTAATCTGTAATAATACGGTATTCTTAAATTTTTGTAAATTATTTATAATACATCATAACTTTAACACAATGAAGCAGGAAACACTTTCTAAGCTCATGCTTTTATTTTTTATTTCCAGAATTTTTTAAAACAGGCCTTGAAAGAAGTTTAGAAGAAAACTACCTCTCACGTTCATTGGCAGTAAAAAAATATTATATAAGCGAGGCAGACCTCTTAGTAACACGTTTGCTTTGTTGAGGTTTCCGCTTTGTAATATTTTTTTCGTATTCTAGAGGTCCCAAGACGTGTAGATCCGTCGAAACTCGAGTTGTGATTTTCGACACAATTCCAATACTTTCCCTATACATTACAATGCAATGTAGGGAAAGTATTTAGTAGATTTTTTCTGCATTTGCAATTAGCAGCAGACTACACATACAAACATGCCAAGGGAATCGGAAAGGGTAGTCGTCTACCGAGTCATCAGACAATCGGCGTGGTGCAAAAACAAATAAATTTCAATTCACCATCTGTTAAAAAAATATGTGATGTGGGCAACACATAACTTTCTCTACAGCAAGAATGCTAATTCCTCCAAAGCGACGTAGATTATCAAAGAAAAAGAGCGCCATTCTCCAAAATATTGTTATTTTCGTTAATTAAAGGTCACTTTTGCTCATTGAGCGACATTTTCAGAAGTCGCCAAGTCAGAAATATTTCACCAAGTTCGTCGCCTCGGTCGCCTGATTATTGCTAACTTTGTAGCCAAGCGTTACATACAGACAAGCAGAAGAGAACTTTGCTTCAATAGTTTGAGTTCCGATCAACAGATGGCTTCTCCTATGAATGGAACGTACTAGATTCACGAGAATAATGTTAGTAAATCTGTTCTATAGCATTACACATGGAATATCAACCTATTTAACGATACTTACTGCTATTTTAATTTTATATAATTATTTTGACAAATTTATTTTTAAAATGTGCAATATTTCGAGAACGATTTATGTTAGCATTTTAAAAATGTAATGATTATATATTTAATATTATAAAATGTCCTGATTTTTTAATTTTTCAAAAAATTATTCGAAAATTGGGAGTCACATACAAAGCGATTTTAACACCTAATATTTAATATTTTAAAAATAGATTGTTTTAATATTAATGAATGTCCTAATTTTCTTTTATAAATATTTTTTAAAAAATCGTTCTGAAATTTGGGTATTTCAAAACCTCGAAATCTACAATTGGGTTCTAGTAGTCATGGATAGAGTTTTAGTATTCATAATCGACACAAAATGTTTCGAAACGTTGCATTCGTTCGTGAGATATCGGGTCTACAGATCCACCGACACACACAGATATACGCACAATTATTTGGCGTCATTCACAATTCGAACCCGTATCATCTAGTATCACGTCAACTGCTCCAACTGAGAGATGACTCCTTTTGTATACTCTCAGTAGAAACTTCCAGAAGAGGCTCGTATCTCGTTGAATATTCATTATTTTGAATATTCGAGAGATAAATTGCAAAATCTGACAGTCTTGACATGTCAATCCTAGATTCACGTCAGGAATGACTGCCTGTACGGTGTCTCTCCATTCTGGCCCTTAAAAGAGCTTCCAGTAAAGGTGCTTTTCATGTTCGTAACAATATAATGATATCTAAGTGATATAATTATATATATATATATATTCTTTATAAAATAGAAAATGACCAAAATGTCTATAAAATATCTATAAAATGCCTTCAAAGTGTGAAATATTGAACAAAATCAATCCAATTTTTACTCTCTTATTATCACTCACATCATATTATATTATTTTTCACTAGTAAATACAAATAATTTTATACTGGCATAACTCTATTGGCAAAACTATAACTAACAAAAGGCAAAATGTCACAGACTTTTGGACATCCAGATAGCCATTATAAAATGGGATCCATAACAATTTCCTTCATAAGACAGACTTAGTATAGAGAGGGCACACTTTACAGACTCGGCAATTCATCTTATTAATCTCAATCTCAATGATAATAAGCAGCAAATAAGACTAAGTAGCAGTCATACTCAGTGTTACTAGATCGATGAAAATTTTCCATGAAACAGAAACATGTAAACTAGCGTAAGGGGGAAAAAACTGCGAAATGCCTAAAATTTTCTCCTATACAATTGAACTTTAATATCTTTATTGTTTGGATGGGATAAGATGTACAATCAAGGCCGTAGTCATAGAAATGAAATTCAAGAGAGGCTGGATTGAAATTCAAGGGTGATCAAGATCAACAGTCTTGAAGGAAGAGCCCATTAAAAACACTGCTAATCACTAGACCATAATCAATAAACCATAGTAGTTATTTTATATCTCAATCCATATAAATGATTAACAATAATTGTATATTTATAGTTGCAAACTAAGAGTTCATAAGGAAAATGCCTATAGCTACTACAAATCAATATTAATATATTTTAATTACAATTGATTTTAATATAAGTATTAACCAGTAGCAAAGCCATTAATTAATTGAGAAAAAAAATTCTTACAGTAAGTACAAGTTAACACACAATAGTAACTCTAAACTACTTGTTACTCTTAACAGCTCATTACTCTTACTGCTAATGTATAACAGCGAACGCCGCAATAATATAATTTATACAATATTTTGTTTTTAAATTTAAATATTTTTAAATTGAATATATAAATAAATTTACCATCTGCATAACCATAAATTTAGTTAAATCTTTGAAACGAAATAATTTATAAAATTCTCATAAAACAATTTTTTATACAAAATTTGGATGATATGTTGAATGATATTTCATATCACTACTAAAAACTTTAATATTTTTTATGAGGGGGAGGCCTTAGCCCCCTCTAACCCCTTCCTGTTTACACTATAGATTCAAGAGATGATATTCCTTAATTCTTTTCTTTCAGTGTGGAACTCAGATCCGTCCCAGTTAAGGTGTTAAACTCAAGTTGGGTCCGCAATGAGGGCTCTAAAATCCGCGATTTTTGAGAAATGGCGATAACATTCGTACTTTTTAAGAAAAAAAAACGCTAAAATTAGCGATTGTTGTGAAAAGAACGAAAATTCGCGATTTGTGACAAAGAATAAAATTTTTGTGACAAAGAATAAACCGCATTTTCTGAGAAATGGCGCTAAAATTCAATAAATTTACAAGATTCATTAAAATTCACGATTATTAAAGCGAGCGCCAAAATTCACAATTTTCTTGATTTTTGAAAAAGAGCTATAGAATTCGCAATATTTTTGAACAAGCGTTGAAATTGACAGTTATAACAAAAATGACTCAAATTCGCGATTTTTAGGAAAGAACGCTAAAATTTGCGAGTTTCAAAGAAGAGCGATAAAAATTCGCGACTTTTGTGAAAGAGCTTAAAGATTCGAGTTTACGAGAAAAGCTTCTAAAATCCGCTAATTTTTAAATACGGATCTACATTACAAACGCTAAAATTAGAGATTTCTGAAAAAGTGTTAATATTTATGCGTTTTGAGTAAGGATGCTGAAATTTACGATTTTTTAGAATGGGCGATAAATTCGTAAACTTATAAAAAGAACGCCAAAATTCGAATTTTAAATACTCAAAAAGTCGCTCAAAAGAGCGCTAAAATTCGCATATTTTGAAAGAAGAGGCTAAAAGCTACGATTTGGGGAGAACAGAGTTCAAATTTGCAAATTTTATGGAGCAACGCCAAAATGAGTGATTTTTGAAAAATAATACTAACATTCACAATTTTTTAAATGAGCTGAAATTCTTGAAAAATTTTGAAAATGAGCACTAAAGTTCGAGAATTAAAAAAAAAGTCACGATATGGGGCAAAGCGTTATTCGCTATTTTTCAGAAACAGCTTAAATTCACGATTTTTTTAGAAATGGCGCTAAAATTCGCAATATTTGAGAAAAGGTGCTGAAATTCGTGATTAAAAATAAACTCGCGTGTTTTAGCAATCTTAAAGATTGCAAATTTTAGAGCCATTTTTCAAAATTGCGAACTTCTTCAAATATCACCCATTTTAGCGCCCTTTTCTATACCAGCAAATCTTAGCTTTATTTCTTAAAAATTGCGAATTTTATTGCTTTCTCTCAAAAATCGCAAACCATGTTTATTGAATGAAACGAATCAAAAGAGTAATTAAAAGAATTTAAGCAATTTCATAAAGATGGCGATTTTTTACGCCTTTTTTAAAAAATCACGAATTTTAAAAAAAAATTTCTTTCTAACAAATGACATATTTTGCGCTCTTTGTCAGAAATTGCTGAGTTTAGCAGTATTCCTCAATTTTAACGCCGTTTAAAAAATCGCAAATTTGAACATCTTTTCGTAAATATTGCAAATTTTGGCGCTTTTACTTAAAAATGGCAAATTTTAGCACTTTTATATAAAATCACAAAAATACCAAATATCGCTAATGAAAACACACACATGGATAAGAAAAAATTAAGCGCCGTAATTATGTTAAGCACAAATTATTATACAAGGCAGCATTTTGTATTTTTGACTTCTAGTGTGTGAGTTAGCACTGACGAAGGGTATCCAACACATCTGCGTAACAGCTGTGTATAATTACGTCTATTTACTTAAGTTAAATAATATAATCTGTTTAGAGCATTTTATTTAGGGAGGACCAGATTTTCGAGTCAAGAAGAGTATTTAGCTGGTTAGATCCGAGCCACGAACCACAACAGATAGAACACAAAATCCTCATTGCTAGAATCTAAACATTTTCAATATCCTACAGCTTTCTCCTACTTTTCCCTACTGTAATAATGCTTTTTACTAAAAATTCCCTTTCAAGGAAAATTCTCTTTCCTGGGGGAAATTCCTTCCTCCTTGATCTGACGATTAACAGGATTTTAATCTCTAAACATGGAAAAAGTGCTTGATTCGTGTTTAACTGTTCTGTCCCAAAACGGAATCTTAAAAGTATTGGATTCCATGTGTGGGCTCTCTCAAGAAATTAGAAATATAAATAAAGTTTCGTGGCCCAATTTTTATAATATTGCCAGTGCAAACATCTCGAGTAAGTTTACATCATTGTCGGAATCAGACTTTCTCCAAGTCTGCTTACGTACAAATGACTGTACAACAATAACACGCCAGACAGAGACTGCGATGGCACATCAAGTGCTTATTCTCCAAATATGGCAACCCTGCCGAGACATCATCATCCTGAAGAGGCGAGAAGAGCGTTGACAGCTCGCTGGCTCGTTCCTCTTCTAATGTTGATAATGATGTGTTGGGGAGTCTGGGGCTACATATTGCCGCCTGAATGACATGTTGGCACGTCGCCCCATTAGGGACCCCATCCCCTCCACGGCCTCCCCTCCCCTCCCCTCCCCCCTAGTTGTC
Organism: Amaurobius ferox; assembly: GCA_951213105.1. Lineage (NCBI taxonomy): Eukaryota > Metazoa > Arthropoda > Arachnida > Araneae > Amaurobiidae > Amaurobius > Amaurobius ferox. The sequence goes on along the minus strand of OX578137.1, from coordinate 9,983,601 downwards.
ATAGCCTCCTCCCTCCTCATTGTTGGAGCATACTCTTGTGGTCAACATGGAAAGGTGTGTTGGAGAACAGTCTTCACTTTCCTCCCCCCTCTTACCTGTCAGCTGACAACAAGGATGCTTTTGTCAGAATATTTCCTTTATTTACCGGTCCTGGTGAGCTGGTTGAAAAGAGTGTCTGCGTGTGACTCCAGTGACAAGAGGGGCCCTAAATAGCGACAACAGAAGGGGGAGGTGACAATCTTTGCATACGCACCTCCTTTTCATATTTTTTACTCCTCACTCTTGGGTCCTGGCAGGGGCTCTGTTCAGGGCTGAAGAGCCCCATCTGTGGTTTTGACGTAATTACATTACTAGTCATTTCCGAGGGAAAGGCTCTCTTGCCAGGGCGGCGTCTCGAGTGGATTTGTTATAGAAAGAGTTTCAGGTCGCAACAAAGCGTGGCTGTTTCTCGTCGGTGGGTTTGAAACCCTGGCGATTTGTGTCATTTGCCTATATATTAGCCTTTCCTGACAGATACTTGGTTGATTCTTGCTCGCGACTTCTGGAAGTCGCTTCTAAATAAGCTAAGCTTGGACATGTAGTTCCGCGATGTCTGATGGGTGGCAGAATTCTCTGCGATAACCGGGCGCAAAAGAAATTTTCAACATCAGTCAAATGTCGCTCTTAGTACAGATTTTATATATTTTAATCGAGGCATAAAGCCGAAAACTTATTTTTCATGTATTTTATTTTATGTCAGATTTAACCGCGTCGTAATTCTGTTACATGCGGGAAAAAACATATCTCTGCGCAAGCTGTAAATGTGTTTGTTCTCAGCGGAGGATCAAATTTGTAAACTTGAATTAACTTCCCATAATTAAGAAGTGTATGTGAAAAATATTTCATATAATTCTTTTGTTGAAAATATAAATAAATAAGTAAAATTGTCATTTTGCATATCTGTCTTAAAATCTTCTCTGCCCATGTAATGTATTCTGCAGAAGTGATTAAAATATTTATAAAAAAAACAATAAAATTAAAGCGCTATGCAGACGTGATCTTTTTATTTCATTTTTATCTATCAAACGTTTTTATATAACAAAGCGTAATTATTTTTATTTATTGAATAAATTTAAATTTTATACCTTCTTTTTAACTAATTTAAATTTTTAAATATAGTTAAACAAAAAAAATAGTAAATTTTAAATTCTAGAAAATCTGTTTAATTTTCAAAATTTCAAATTTCAATGCTTGTTTACATATAAAATTTAAAAAGTCTTTAATGTTTAGGCATGTATGATGAATATCACAATATTTTTCTCATCCAACTCTCATTTTTAGCTTTCCTTTAGCAAGAACGTAAAAATTGCATTTTATCGTAAATGTATCTTCACTTCAAACAAGAAACTGTCTGAGGCCAACTGCTCTACCGTACTGAAAACACCGGTTCTCGTTAGATCACCGACGTCAAGCAGCATCGGGCGCGGTTAATACTTGAGTGGGTGACCACTTGGGAACACCGCGTGGTGTTGGCACATCGGGCGCGGTAGCCCGGTGGTTTGCACGCTGCCACAACTGCCGCCATGTTCATGCGGAGTACGATCACGTTAAACATGTGGGTCCGTAAGTCCCTCCGGGAGGTTAGTGGTAGGGGAAGGAGGGTACGGTCCCTGTGGATGCCTCCCCCACTGGGTTCCGGTCTAAATTGGGTGGCACTTCCCGGCCGTCCAAACTGTTACCTTACACCTTTCTGGTAGGTCGGACGGTCTGGGTCTCAACAACAACAACAAGAAACTGTCTTTGGCCATAAAGTGTTCCCTTATAAAGATTACATAACATTTCAAAATTAATTTTTTTTATCATGCAATCAACCGAATGATTAAAAATTTGCCGTTGTTCAATCGTATTTCGTTATAAGGTGCTTAATTTTGCATCAGTGTTGTTCCGTAAGCACGCGTTTCGAGACCTCGATTTTTTTTCTTTTTTTCGGAATGTTGGAACAGAACGTTTTTAAAAACAGAATTTTGACAGAAGCTAAGTTCGAAAATATTCGGATTTTGACGCGTCGTTCACGTTCTTTTTAATGATCCTTTAAAAAAAAATTCGTAACAGAAGTGCAGAGGAAATCGGCTTTTATGGAATGTGTTCAAGAATGAATTCTACAGTTTGCTAATTATTAATAACAATTTTCCAAATTATCTTATGCTGTACGAAATGCAGTGTAAGCTGAAAAAATTCTAATTCTTAAAAAGGAATCATGCATGCGTGCATTAAAATCGTCTGAAAATGAATATCATTTATTAGTTTTTTTTTTTACCCTAAATAAACAAATCTTTATAAGCCATAAGTAAATCTTGTAAGTGGTGAAATTTCTCGGAAACAAGACTTTCTTTTTTTTTTTTTTTTTTTTTGGTTTAGTACTGTTTTGTTTTTGGCATATTTGGTTATATTTTCTAGACCTATGTCAGATTTTAGATTAATATGTTTCCTCAATTATTGCGTTTTCAACATGTTTATTATTTATTCAATCCAAGAGGCCCGAGTTCTAGCTGAATATGTTTTTGAAGAAAAAATAAATTCTTTGCATAGCCAGATGATGATTTAGTTAAAGATTTAGTAAATAAGAGGGTAAAAACTACACATGTTACATGAAATGAAACCATCCCGTCTTAATCAGGATTCTGCACTCAAGTATATACTTTATATAAACTTTTATAAATGGATAATTTTTATAAACTTTTAGAAATTAATTTCAAGAGTAGTTTAAGCGAAATTTCTTATGTTTATGCATAGAAATATAATCTAAAAAAAACCTTAATTTCTGGGGATATTTTTATTCATTCAACACAGAACTAAAGCTTAAACTCCATTAATCTCACAATAAATCAGCCTACTTTACATAAAAATATTTAAAAAATGCAAAATGCTAAGTTCAGGAGCAAAAATGCATAAGGTTAAGAAATAAATGGCAGACTCCATAACTTATTTCCCTGTCTATATCTTTCAATATATATATATATATATATATATATATGTAAAAATGATAAGTTTCGGCAATATTTAAAAAAAAGGGAACTCAGAAAGACGCAAATGTGAATGTTAGAACATCGCTCCTTTTTTTCAGGAACGCAAAAACAAAGCGAACGTGGGATGAGGAACGTTTATTTGAACAAATTTCTTTTCCGAAAAAGAAATTTTAAGCAAGAACTCGTTTATTTTTTAGTCCGGATTTTGATTTTGAAAGTGATGGAATTTAAAGGGAACGAGTTTTCGTAATAGCAATTCTCGGCAAAATATTACGCATGTTCACAATGCACTACTAACAGTATGAACAATGTTGCGTTCTTTTGAAAGCATTCCTGGAATGTGATAGAAATTTTTGAAACGCACTCTTTTTTTAAAGTGAATTTTCAGCAGAACTAAGTTCCAAAATTTTTGGATTTTCAAGGGCGCGTTCAGGTTACTTTAAACGTTCCTCTTTCGATTCTCCCGCCAAAGCGATATACAATGAACCTTCTTTTAGAAGTATACATTTTAAAATAGTAGATGCAGTCTAATAAAGGACATGGACGCTCCTTAACGTGCAGATAATCTACGTGCAGCTCTCTAATAACGTGCAGAGTTCAGAGTTCTAACGTGCAGAGTTCTAAAAATTGAACACTTCTTACATGCGAATATATTTTCACTGCTTGAGATGAAGCGCCACTGAATGTACATCGAAAACACACTTATTGCAAACTCTTAAACTGCCGGCAAAATCGAAGGCGAGTACGCTATTTAACATAGATCACGATTTTCTTAAACAAGACTAACATTTAAACCTTTTAATACATAATATGCGTTTCCTTAAAATGTTCCGATTTTTGAAATATGTAAATTGTTAAATATTTTGTAAAAACTACCGATAATAAAAGTTTTACTGGCGATAAATGGGGTGTTCTGTTAATCACTTTTTACGATCCTTTACATATTTCCATTAGTCAGAAAAAATAGAACTAAAATTTATATGATATAATGTTAAGTAAGATCTAGTATTCAATACATTGAGAATGAAGTTCGAATTATTTTTAATCTTTGGGAAAAATGACCGCATGTCATACAACAAACGTTTTCACACATGAAACGGTTATGTAGAATCCCTACATACCAAGTCACAATCTCAAATCACGATCGTGACATGAATATAATGTTTTGGGAACATTGGCAAGACTACTTATTGTGACACGTCTGCTACTACAAAAAGATGTCACAAATGCGATCATAAAATATTGCTGTTGAATATGGACGTGACTGCGACGTCAGTTTTGCAATACCACAGCTATAAAGCTCCTAAATATACAGTACAAGTTGACGCAACCGTCATATTGACTTAAACTTATCCCGTCAGTTATGGTCTGCCTGTGCTATTTCAGTGGCTGATAATTGATACACAATTTAGCAGTAAAATAGTTGCTTCCGTTTTTGAAAAAATAAACCAACTATACAAGAAAATAGTCTAGAATGTTTTGATTTCCTTAAAATCCCGAGATAAGGACAAGAAAGTAACCCTCTTCTCGCCATATACAGCCACCGCTTCAACTGGGAGTCAAGATTACGGCTGTTGGAGCCACAACATTGCTTTTCAATGATGTCACAATGTGACGTTGAAAACGAGCCACCGTGCAACGTTGCAAAATGAGTCGAAAAAAGACATTTTTAGTTCATTACAGCGTGGATGTTACACTGCAATAAAATAAGGCTGAGTAACTGAGATGCAACAAATTACACCGTTACGTGGATGTTACGTTGTAGTAACTATAAAATATTGTGAGGGACCCATTTAATAAGTTCTTAAAACATTTTCAGTAAATACAGGGCTGTAGCCAGGCAGGGGATAAGCCCCCCCCCCTAAGAGGTATACTTAGTCGCCCCTGATAAAAAAATTAAATTTTTAGTAGTGATATAAAATTTCATATAAAATGTCATTCAAATTTTGAACAAAAACTTGAGATATTTTTTATAAATTATTTGGTTTTAAAAAATTTTTAATTTAGCCGAATGTGTAATTATACTAATGATCCATTTATTTACATATTTAATTTAAAAATATTTTTAAATTATGCAATAGTATTTAGGATACTTTTAGTGACGATATAGGATATTATGGGGTTCTCTGTTATACATTATAGAATCCAAAACAATTGATAAGTAGGCAAGAGTAAATATTAAGCATTAACTTGTATTAACTTTCAGAATTTTTCTACGAATTATTAACAGCTTTACTACTAGTTAATGCTTACATTAAAATCAGTTGTAATTATTATATATTAATAGTGATGTATAGTAGCTATATAGATATTAATAATAGGCTCTTAGCTTGCAAATATGAAATGCAATTACTTATTAATAATTTATATGGATTGAAATATATAACAGTAACTATTATGGTTCATAAATGCTAATGATTAATAGTATTTTTGGTGATCCCCTCCTTCAAGATTGTTGAGCCCTTCCCTCCAGCCCCTCTTCAACGTCGTCTCTGGCTACGGCCCTGAGTAAATATTGATATAAAAATCCTGCTGAATGCATTTCAGCTCTATAAAAAATAAACCAGAGAAATACTCCAAAAATTTTTTTCTTCTTCAAATGCCCGTAGAACTTTTGCCAGAAAACACCTGGTCTATAATCGGTCCTCGGTTATCACCCACCTACACCCCTTTTCATCAAGCTGAATGAATTGATAAAGAACACGCCTCGGCACAAAGGTCCCGATATTACAAAAGCACCCCCTATTCCATATGAACGGTGTCGCATAATTTTCCAGCCAATCTCAATACTCATTCGCCCGCACCCGGGGTGGATCAGCCCCTCTTGCATCCTGGCATGCATCCTGGTATCCATGCATCCCATCCAACATCCCTTTTCTCCAATAACAGCGACCCTTGTATAATGCCTTTATTATTACTATTTCGCAGGGGCATGTCCCCCACCCCGGGTCTTTTCTATGAAATAGATGGTGGCGATATTAGAGTGGAGACGGGTACTCTTTAGGATGAGATGAGTTGAATTACAGCAGATACTTCTCGTCGGTGAATCATTCGTTTCTGTTCAAATGCTTAACCAACTCATTTTAGTTCTGCAACCACCCCCTGTTTCTCCTTTCTATTCGCCGTATTTTTTTTTTTTCTTTTATTTACAGAATCTTCGTCAGGAGATGGGAAGAAGATTGCAGAAGCGATTTGGCCGATAAAAAAAAGCAGTCTCCCGCGGTGTATTCAGCGCAAATTATACATGTTCCGAACAGATTAAAAAAGAAATAAATGCGAGTTAAAAGTGTACCTTTGACTCTCAGATGTCCTTGCAGAGATTTCATGTTACCCTTGATAAAAATTTGGATGGGAGGCGGAAAGCATCTTATCAGGAGAAGGCGTCTTTGTCCATCGAACTCCATCGTCTTCTGCAGTGACCTGACGCGGAAATTCTAAAAACAGACAAACTTATCATCAATTTTACTACCCAAAATTTTAATATAAAAAGAAAAATCATTTTAACACTAAACGTACCGATACTCAATATGTACCTATTAGTATCGTAACCGGTCAAATGATCTGTTATTAGATAAAAACTGTTTTTTTTTTCTGATTGAATGCAGGTAATATTGATTTTAGTAAGGAAATATTAAACAAGGAAACTTTAAGGTAATAGACTCCATTCGGCTCCTAAAACTCGATTTGCTTCTTCTATTGTGCTTGTTCTTATATGTTTAATAAAACGGCGGTCAATTATCAAAGAAAATGCAGTCTTCACTTTACCCTTTATAATATTTCGTTTTGCATGCCCCGTTGGACCCGATTATTTCCTGAAATTGTTATGACGTGCTGCTCTCCCAAATGTAGCACCTATTTACATTTCTTCCCAAACAGTGCCGTCCATCGAAATAGACTGCTCATTTTTTCATTCTCATCTTCAGAACTTTAGAGCAATCTCATTCTGTTTCGTTCTCTACGTATTATATTCACAATATTCTCCTCTTCATCGTCGGTATCTGGAGGCTCACACTCAGTGTGTAATAGCTCATTAACATTTTCAGATAATATATCTTCTTTCAGAAAGTTCACCTTCATCCATTTCCGAAAACTCTTTGCCTATGTTATTTATTTCTTCTAAGAACTTGGTTTATCTTGAATGTTTCGACATTTTTTTCAGGATAAAGATTAAGAATGGAGTAACGTTGTAAAAACAAAATATAAACTAATTAGTCATACTTTTAGTTTCTGTCACCTTTTCTTGCAACTTGAAATTTTACGCACGCTATTGAAATTTTAATACACAATTATTTTAAACTGAACTTACTACGCAACAGTTCTTGCAGAAATGTGCAGGAAACTGATGAAAATATGTGGAATGTGCATGTACATCTCATTTTTTGACTCAATAACCTTTTAAAGCAATAAAGTTCTCTCCCTGTCAAATGACCGGTCGTGGTAGATAACGGTAGACTATGTATCTTTATCATATAAACACAAGAAGAAGAAAAATAAATATTGAAAAATTGATTGTATACATTTAATTGAAAAAGTCATGAAGTCAAGTGAAAAAAAGCGATAACATTATATGCGAATTTTCTAATCAAAAGATCATTTGACCGGTCATGGTACGTTTAGTGTTAACAAGGTTTCTACACATAGAATCTTCCTTCAAGTTCAGGAAATTTTTTGGAAATTTCGAACAATAAAATAGTATAAGTGTTCCTGGAAGTTTCTACCAAGACCAACACATTATGGTTACTCTCTCTTAATACATGTGATTATCTTTATCAACAGCAAATATACAACATTTGATTGCTTTAAAATGCATTGGTTGCTGTTGTTACAATAATAAGTAAAGAGCGAAACGAGAATACAGTCACCTGCACAGTTTATAAGTGCTTAAGAATACCTATTATAATTACTAGTATAAGGTAGTCTAAGCTAGATGTCCTTAAACTTTTTTCCCAAAGTAAACGAGAAAAATAGTCGAGAAAAATATCACAAGAAAAATAGTCGAGAAAAATATCACGAGAAAAATAGTCGAGATAAATATCACGAGAAAAATAGATATAAAAGTGAAATGTCTATAAGATATCGCACCCTCGTAAGAATAGATTTAAACCCCACTCAGAATTAAATGGCTCTTTCGGCCGACATCGACTGTCCAGATCGACCGCAATTGCAGTCCTGTATCATCATCACACTATAAATGAAAAATTCAATAAAAATATCATATTTTCAATAGGGAAATCAAGAATTCGTGTCTATCCATTTAAATGCAATAAAGTAAATACTACTTAGTCGATAGTCGCAAAGGACTTTCAACAGTGGCAAAGGTGGTCCAAACTCTGAACATTTTTCTAACACACTAACCAACATCGATGGACTCGTTTCGTATTATTTACAGCCATTGGTGTGGACAAAAGTTTCTCCTCGAAAGGGGGGATATAATGTTGTCTTTGTCTGCAGTGAAAGCAAGATTTGGTGTCCTCGTCGTATTTTTCGATACGTTTACGGGTCAAGTTTTTTGATAGTCGTTCAGTCCTTCCTATGAACCCGTGTTCAATAGTATATAATAGTTGTTAAGTAACTGCACTAAAAAAGAAAGCTCCCTATTCTTCACATTTTTTTAAATCTCTATGATGACCGACAAAATTCGTTATAAAGGGAAGCTGGTGTCGAATATGTAAAAGATCGAAAATGAACTCCGCGCTTCTGTTTAGGTTTACGTGCCCAAACAGCCATAAAGACCTCCTATCGGCAGGATTTTCGATAGTTCAGCAGGCTTTTTTTTAAACGGTCGGGTAGTTTGCACTCGATCTTTCATGAATTCGTTGTCACCTGTGAGGTCCATTTTTTTTTGTTAGCACAGAGACTTGCAATTATTTGGAATATTTTCTTGTGCTATGCTGTGAATTCGTGGCAGATAAGCTGTAACAAGAGCAAAACGGGTCTACCCTTGCCGCATCAAAAGCGTGATTCTACACTTAAGTTGAGCACAAACCAGTTTTGCACTTCGGGGAATTATTTAATAGGGTATCATCATTTTCAAAGCAAGAAGCGTTTACTACCTTGTAGAGAGGTTCAGTTTAAGTAAATGGACAGACACATTACAAAAATTCTCCTCCTAGTACTCAAAATCAATAAATAAATCCCTGAAGGAATTCATTTTCATTTTCCCCATTCTGTTTGTTTTTCTAGAAACCCACTCTAGAGAATTACTTTGTTTATAAACGCAAGATAGCTCCGCATCTTTCTGCTTTTTTTCCCTTTCCCATGAGCATGCAAAAAATTTTCCATGTTTGAATTGTCGACAGATATCACGTTACTTCGTACGCAATTGATATCGTGTCAGCTGCAGCCAAGAAAACAAAATCATCCCTGTTTTATCCCGCTACTGGCCATTTTTCTTCCGTTCGGATCGATTAACTTGTCTGCCAATCGTTCCAGAGTGCGAAACGGCTATTATTATCGGCATAACACAGCAGCTTCCCGATTTTCCGTTTGGAACGAAATTGCCGCGTTCTCCTACCGCGTATGGCTGATTTCCGTACAACACGCAGAGTGTCGCGTGGAGGTGATACGAGCAATTTTGTACGCACAGTTCAAGGAAAATACCATCCTTTAATAGCTGCAGTCGGGCACGATATTGTGCGATCGGGAAGTATCGGGAATGTTGTTTTCAACTCCATGACGTCAATGTAAATAAGCACGACTCCAGAGATCTAATTGCTTTACGAAATGATTTGTTGACGGATCTCCATCCATTAAAATCCATATTGTCCTGTTGTTAATGGAACCGATCGGCGCTAAGCAAGAATTGGGAAAGGATAAAATAGTATGGGTCAACTAATTAATACATTAAAATCAAAGACAACCCAAAAAAAAGTTTAAAAGTCTTTTATTAAAATCTCCTTTTAACGATGTACAAAATCACGCAGCCATAGCGCTTTCGGGCACTATTATGCCCTTCATCAGTGGCGAAGTGAAAACAATGTGCGAACATGTGCTTTTAAATAGAGGCCATAACCGCCAGGCAAAATTTATATATCAATCCATTTAAGTTTCTACATTTTTAAATACGATACATATAAAATATAATTTAATTATGAAATACAAGTAAAGGTTCATAAATTAAATGGTAACCAATAGGAATGTCGTCAAAAAACGAAATAAAGCAACTACTAAATTTTCAGAAAATCATATAAAGGTTTGAAGTGAGTCGCATTGCTGCTCTATGTCCTAGGATGAGTCGGATGGTCTGGGCTATCGACGTAGTGAGTCGAGAACGAGACGCCGAGCATAACTAAGGGTCTGAACGGGACCAAAATTGCAAATAGATTCACGGTAAAAATAAATAAAAAGGGATTCATAAAGTAATGTTACGGGGGTTATTGCAGCTAATTAAAAAAAAAAGGTTTTAAAGACTTTTAAAACTATTTTTTGGTTGTCTTTGATTTTAATGTATTAGGAAAGGATGCTAAGGAAGCCTTGATCTAATGAGCGCTTATCAATAAAAATGCACATTCAAAGACTTCCTTCACACTAGAGGATATAACAGAACATAGCCATAAAGACTGGAATGAATCCGGATATCTGGTAAACAATTGTTCCTTTCTTTTTTTCAATTCGATTCATGTTTTATAATAAATGTCAACATTTGCATTTCTTGAATTATATTAATATTAAATATTTTTTAGACACATTTATAAAGAGGGAATTCCCCAACCGGAAATTGAACCCTGGATCTCCGAACAAGGCAACCGATGCTCTACCGTTGAGCTATTGGGACGAAATAGCAAGCTCTTATCGTCGATGTGGACTCTACATTCTCCACCCTCTACTGGGGAGCCACTGACAATCTGACTGACCATCTCCTGTTACTACTATTTTTACCCAGGTTAGTATCCTGCGTGATCATTCTCCTCTCAATTTGAAATCGGCGCTCCATCTTCCAGAATCCACTGAATTCGTATTAGTTGTACTAGGGTCCTTTTCAGACCTTCGACATCTGTTACAACTGTCAAGGGTTTAGCCACACATAAAATTTTTGTTCACACAGGTTGACTTTCTGTGGCAAATGTGGGGAAAAGCATTCTACAGCAACATGTACTTCAGCCATTAGATCATGTATAAACTGTGGTGATTATAATTATCATCACCCAGATGCTAATCTTAAAACAGATCACTGTGCACTGACCGAAAATATTGCCCTGTTTATGCTTCTGCCCTTAAAGAAATTCAATCTCTGCAAAAGGAACAGTGACTTTTTCCTCTTCCCCACATCTGAGCACTAGCCTCCATGGTCATCTCAGGACTCCAGATTAATACCAATAATTCCCTTTCAGCTCATAATTATGTTTTCAAACCGCAATAGATCTCTCAATAGACTTTATTTGTATTCAGGACCTATACTAACTATTAAAGACAAAATTTGGATCCCCCTTTTGGCTTTACTCAATATTGTTAAATTTCGAATAAATTCTCCATTATTATTTGCAACCTTCTTCTCGTTGTTAATTTTAAATTTAAAACCCTTTCTTCCATTTTTGTCGAAATTATCCTTCCAAATAATATTAACTTTACTCTCTCTACTATTTATTTCCCCCCTAATGATGATATCTCCACTAATATTTCTGAATTTTCCTCTTTTAATTTCCTTTCCTCAAACTATTTAATTCTTGGTGATTTTCACGCTAGGGCTCAGATGTGGGGATATAAATTCATTGATCAAAGGGGTATCCATCTTATTGATTTTTGTTTAGCTAATAATTTCATTGTTTACAATAACCCTGCAGCTGGTCCCACTTTCATCTCTCCCTCTGGAGAGGGTTTTCCTGATCTTACTTTAGTCAGTTTTGGATTCTATGATTTCGTTCAGGATTGGACTGTTCTTGACAAGGAATCTTTCAGTGATCATAAATTTGTCAAAATATCCCTCTATTTTGACTCCCCTTCTGACAATTCTTTCTTTTTAAAATCTTTTTTCAGCACTGGTAAATTCATTTATAATTTCAAATCCAAATTTAATTATTTTTATTCCCTCCTTTCTAAAGTTGACAATTGCTCCTCCTTAAATGATTTCTTTAATTTTTTTAGTAATGTTCAGGGCTGTGCTTTTAAATTTATCAGTAAAAAGAAAAAAATTAATCAAGTTAGATTTTCTTGGTGGTCAAAAGACCTCGCAAAATTTAGGAATTTTTTAACAACCTTATCTCGTAGAATCAAATCTCTTGTCAAGAACTCTGCAACACTGAAGGATATCACGGAGGCAAAATCGAAATATAAGCTCAATAAACCTAAATATAAACTTACAATCAACAAGGCCAAATTAGCTTCCTGGGTAACTTTTTGCAATAATTGTAATTTAAAATTCGGCACTCATTTTAAATTTGCGTTTAAAAAACTTATCAAGAATAAAAGTATCAACATCCAATTTCAGGACAACCCTTAGTTACTCCGAAAAAATGACCCGTCTTTTAAACCATTGCATTAATGATGATCCCAATTTTGACTCTTTTCCTTTTCACTCTATTCCTGATGGTGGGTTGGAAGTCCTTTCTCATTCTGAGTTGTCTTCAGTGTTTAACAATCTTAAAAATGGAAAAGCTACTGGGCTCGATAATTTCGATTTCAAAATTTGGAAAGATCTTTATAAATTGAATCCAAATTTCTTTTTAAAATTATTTAAATTTTGTTACTTTCCGGCCTGCCTTAGAAATACAAAAATTATTTTCTTTTAAAACCTGGTAGGGACTCTTCAAATGTATCCTCCTTTAGACCTATTTGTCTCCTTCCTACTCTTGACAAAAGCAGAAAAAATTTCTATTAATAGATTTAACTTTTGGTCAAAAACTGAAGTTATACTCCATCCCTTGCAATTTGGGTTTCGCGAACTTCACAGTTGTGAAGACGCTGCTCATAAACTTTTACTCACTATTGAGAACCTTAGACCATTACATCATGTAGCACTTACTACTTTAGATATACAAGGAACTTTCGATAATCTTAATTGGAACACCCTCCCTCTTACTTTTATCAAATTAAACATTCCTATCCCTTATAGAAATTTCATTTACATAATTAGACTTAGACATCTTAGCCATAGAACTGTTACTCTTTCTGAAGGGTCTTTATCCCTCTCAAAATTTATTTCGAAAGGCGCTCCGCAAAGCTCAGTTATGGCTCCCTTCATTTGGAACTTTTACTTCAATGAAATTCTTTCCCTAAATAATGATTTATTTTATCTTCAAGCCTTTGCGGACGACCTTGCTATTATTACATTTGGCAATAATAGAAATGTCCTTGAAACTAATACCAATTCCCTCCTTAATTCCCTTTCTACTTCCCTCAATAATCTGATATTAGAGATATCCATTGATAAAAGTTGCTCCGTTATTTTCCCAAAAATTTACTCTATGAAGAGAAATCCCATTTTCAAATTCAATAATAGATCCATTAAAGTTAAAAATCATTTAAAATTTTTAGGTTTAATCATTGATAATAAATTAAATTGGGACCCTCCTATTCGATATCTCCAAGAAAAATGTCTTAAATTTCGTACTACTTTTGGCCAAATTTCTGGGGAAAATTGGGGTGTCAAAAAAAGTTTCTTAAAATGCTAGTATCTATGTGTTGTGGAAAAAGTTATTACTTACTGTTCTGCTATATACAGTAAAAAATTCAAATGCAAATTATAAAACTTCTTTCACTTCAAAGGATTTTCCTTCTAAAAATCTGCCCAGGCTACCGTACAACATCTAATATCTCCTAATTTTCCCTCACTGGTATTCCCCCCCCTCCCTTCATTTTACAATTTCTACCCTCTATAATAAATTTAATTTTTGGAAACAAAAAATTGATTCCTTTTCTTCGCCCTCCATCCCATCTCCCTCTGATTTTGATTTCCTTGTTCCTTTCTCTAACTTCCACCCTCTAAATGGTCCGTAAATTTAGTTAACAGAATGGATAGAAACTCTGTCATTTATAATATATATACTAATGGTTCAAATATTGACAATAACACTGGGTTTTCAGTCTGTATTTTTAAATATGATGTTCTGGAAAAGGTTGTCTCCTATAAACTTGACAGCAGGAATACAGTACTTCAAGCCGTACTTACTGCTATTTCCTTTGCTATTGACTGGGCTTCCGCTAATAATACCCCTGTTAATATTTTTTCCGATAGCCTCTCTTCCATTCAAGCTCTTAACTCAATAAAAAATAAATCTAATTATCTTTACTCCATTAAATCCAAAGCTCTCCTTGTCAATATTTCTTGGGTAAAAGCTCATAATAACATATCTGGAAATGAAATTGCCGATTACCATGCCAAAATTGCTGCTATCTCTGGTTCCCCTCTTACTATTCCCTTTCCTTACTCTCTCCTCTCAAAATTTTGTAAATCTCATATCCTTAATCTTTGGCAAAATTATCTTAATGATTATATTTCCACCAAGTGATCCGGCTAGAATCCTGTCTTACCTCCCTATCGTGAATCCTAATTTACAAATTTTTAATAAATATCTCATTTACTTTCTTACTAGTCATGGCCCCTTTCTTGATTACCTATACTTTTTCAAAATTAAATCCACTTCTAACTGTATTTGCAATAAATTCGGTGACGTTGACCATTCCATTTTCGATTGTCCTTTTTCTAAAAATTTTCATCTTTGCAAACCCTCCCCCTCTAATAAACCAATTCGGTTCTCCAAAGTTCGTTCAAATCCCTCTTCAGTAGATAAAATTAAAAACTGTATTCTTGTTGCCATGGAAATTTCAAATAAAGTGACCTAACTTTATGAGTAGATTCTGCTCTCAATTAATTTTGATCAATGAATCCCTTTATTTCATTCTTATTAACTTATATAAACTTATTATGTTCCCTTCATTTTTTCTTTACAAAGAAAAAAAAAAAAAAAAAAAAAGCTATGTTAACTGTTCTTATTTTCTTGAATCTTTCTTTTTCTTTTGACCCTTTTTATTTGTATTTCTTCTTATTTTTCTTTTTCATACGCCTAATTTTTTCCTTTTCATATATTTTCTTTTTATATATTTTCTAAATTTTACTTTTAAACTGTTATTATTTTCTTTAATTTTAATCTATATTTCATTATGTTATTATACCTCACTCTAAATTTTATTTTTCAATGATCTTTTTATCCATATTCGCAATAACTCATTTCCCATTTTTGAAAAATGGACGTACTTGTTAAATTCAAATATTATGTAAAACTGTCTGTTTAATCACACTATTTTTCATCAATTGTTATATTTTTAGACCTAAATAAAAGTTCGTTTGGCGAGATGGTAGACCTTGGGTGCGTCCTGAGTGCAGGAGGTATCCTTTCCCGGCCGTGCAGCTAGCTACTTACTCTAAACCCACTATGTGAGTCGCACGGTCTGGGGTCTTCAGACCTTCGATATCTTTGCACTAACCTACAGGGTTAATTTGCTCAGGCGCCATTATGAAAAACCTTGCTGCTCCAACCGGGAATCGAACACTGAATCTCCGAACTGATCAGCCAATGCTCTACTGTTGAGCTACTGGGACAAAATTGCAAGCTCTCTCTCAAGATTCTGCACATTGTACTCAGTATTAGGGGCTAAAAATTTCAGGGTAAGATTGAAATTGTTATTTTAAATATATGAAGCAATTCAGTATACAATTAATACATAGATAAAACTTCTAAATTATATTTAAAATACAACTTCAGCTACGCTTTCTTGCATTTGAATTCAATTCATTTTAGGTCAAAGGAAAATTCTAGAAATATTTTTGGTTGTTAATGGTACGGGTAGAACAAACACACTTTTCAGTGCAAATCTTTTACTCAATGGGTTAGTCAGCCTTTTGGCAACTTGTAAATATATATTAGTCAAGATATAATTTTCTAGTTTCTATTTTACAAAGTTATGAAAAAAAGATGACCTCCCATCAACTCGTTCATAAAATCTCTGGACATACGTGTACTACACAAATACTTCTGCTAATTGGTATTATTAATTACTATAGGATCCACATAAAACTTTACACATGTACAATTTGCGTTGATTATAAATGAAATTGAAACCTTCACTGTTAAATAAAGAAATAATGATGAAAATAAATTTTAAACTCTCGAGGTATTGAATGCGACTATTTTTAAACAGAAATACATGAAAATGCTTCATACCTAAATTCGTTATCAAAATATTTTCTTCAAACCAGTTTTAATAAGTGAAATTCATTTGATAAACAATTTATTTATTTTATTTTCTGACAGCAATCAAAAATGCGTTTCAGATGCATTCAATTATAAGGCATTCTTTTAAAATAAATTCATTAAATTTTTTAGGATGGCAATCAAGACAAAAAAAATTGAAAGATTTCTATACTATTATATTTCAAAAATTGAACTCAACACGATAAATTCTCAATTTTTCTAAATTTTATGCTAGCATTAAAATAATACATTTAGAATAACACTGTATGCTACCTATAATTATTTTATAAATATTAATAAAGGAAATTATTTTGTTTTAGCGGAAATTAAAAATGGGATGAAAATAAAAATGCCTAAATAAAAGAAAAATATATTCTTTAAAAATAACAAACCATAATTTACATAATTCAAAACTTACCACAGCTACATTGACTTTAGAAATAGTTGATTCGTGCTCAAAGGTGCCTATAAGACATGGAAAAATCTGGGAAAGGGAATGATGACCGAATGAGACTATTAGATTTCAATTTACAATATGGAATTAATAGGACGGCTCAACCAATAAAAATGCTATTCCCCCCCCCCCCCCCCACACACACACACACACCTCCGCCTAACAAACGCTATTCGCCTGAATCGTATAAATCCATTGAAAATTCGCATTCTCATTTTCGACCCTATTCCAATACACACTTTTATCATGCAGGGTGATTCAATATAGATGGGCCCAACTTTACGAGGTGGTAGTATACAGCAAACCAAACATTTTCCATCGTAGTTTACCCGGTCGGAAGTGAAACGTAAAGGATTTTCAGGGCGATGGATTGGGCGAGGGGATCCCATAGCTTGGCCCCCACCCCCCACGATCAACCGATCTGTCGTGTCTTGACTTCTTTTTGTGGGAATATCTCAAGAGTCTCGAATTATGACACTCCCCTTGAATCTATGGGGCGCGGTAGCCCATTGGTTAGCGCGCTGGAGTTGCACTCGGTAGGCCCGGGTTCGATTCCAGCCACTGCCAAAACTGCCGCCGTGTTCATGCGGAGTACGATCACGTTAAACATGTGGGTCCGAAAGTCCTTCCGAGAGGTTGGTGGTAGGGGAAGGAGGGTACGGTCCCTGTGGATGCCTCCCCCACTGGGTTCCGGTCTAAATTGGGTGGCACTTCCCGACCGTCCAAACAGTTACCTTACACCTTTCTGGTAGGTCGGACGGTCTGGGTTTCAACAACAACAACTCCCCTTGAATCTGAAGATAAACTCGTCGCCAGAATTTAGTCCGCTGCTGCCGAAGTGCGCGACATGCCTGGCCTGCACGAGAGAGTTTGCCAATTCCTCCATCGCCGCTGTGAGGCGTCCACTCAGGTTGCAGTCGCTCTTTTGAGATTACTGTAATTATTTTTTATTAAATGTCATTTTCTAACTTCTAGGCCATTCTTGTGTTTTCGCCTCACCTCATTGGTTTCACTAACAAGCGCGGCTTTACGTTTCATTTCCAAGCCGGTAAACACTGACGAAAAATGCTTGGTTTGGCGTGTACTACCATCTCTTAAAGTTTGGCCCATCATTTTTTAATCATCCTGTATAAGGAAAACTTGATCAACGTATATAAGCACAAATAAGAATATATACTCTGCTGCAGTTTTTCTTATCATTTGTACAAAGCGTATTTTATTTATTGATTTTCTTTATTATGCAGAGCAAGGGAAAGTAAATTGCAGAAGAATGAGAAGAGCGTACAGATTAGAAGTTACACTTGAAGGGAAACGCAGGATTCCATAGACTTTAAATCCTCCTGTAAAAACGTTTAGAACACTTGTTGGAATGATACTCAAAGTGTTTATGTGTATCTGTGTTTTGTATAGGGTACGCGGAAAGAAGTCTGAGCCGCTTTTTCCAACAATTTTTTCTTCTTCTTTGTTCCAGACTGTGCGGCCTACCAAATAGGCACAAGGCATCCTAACAGTATTTTGCAATTCGCTATTCCGACTTTAATAGAACTAATTTTCCGAGCGACTCATTTACCATTGACTCATTTCTCGCAGCGCACATCATGCGCCGAGGACACAACTCAAACTAGAAGCAACTGGCGAGTCCATCAGACGCGCATTTGAGCTTTCAATCGCACGGCTATGCTATATAAGAGTACGTAACCTACTTTACTGACTGGCCAACGTATATTATAATTTTTCATGCAAAGTATAATTATCACCTAAATAATACTAATATACAACTTATAATATTCGCAGGTCCTGCGAAGTCTCGACTCGAACCATTTTCTTTTTACTACGGCCACTGTCTATCCATCATTAGTGAACCCTAAATGTCGAAGCAAAATTCAGACAATGCAAAAATTTTTAAAGTGCGCCGAATGAGATGGGACAGGAACTGTTAAAACCGCCGTTGGACCCATTAACTTTCAACTCGCGCAATGTAATTCACAAAAAAAAAACGAGAACAAAAGCTACGCCACAGTAATTGTGACAAATTGCAAACACGAATAGAAACCTAAAAACAAACAACTCTGAGAGGAGGTAAGCCTAAATACTTTCCAACCTCTCTCCTAATCGTGCACGCTTTGCCCTGGTATAGGTCGCGTGCTGTAGAACTACATGAGCGTGATGACCGAACAAATTGAGTTGGCAGCACCTCCCCTCCCCTCTTTTCCGAACAATCAACACTTCGCGGCACAGCACATTAACAGCTCAACAAGAACTAATGGAACGGTTGGCAAAGTGTCTGATGACCACGGAATGCTTTAAAACGATGTACGTGATGAATTTTGATGAAGTTTGAAGCCCCAGGTAGGACATTTGCAAGGGAAAGTGACCGAAGGCGATTCAACCATGAACGAATGCCCTGGTGGTCAGTTCTGTGATATTACATCTGGATACTTTATGGGCGATAGATGGAATTGCTGTTTAAACAGCCAGAGGTCATTTGGTTACGTGTGGCATAAACCTGTGATATTAAATGGCAATAATGACTTCTAAAATAAGGAGGATTTACGGAAATGCAGTGAAAGTGGAAAGAATCTGACAACGTGGGAAGCAAGGAGGTCCGGATATTTTCAAATTCTCAAGAGGTAGTTTTAAAATTGAAATTTAAGAAAGAATGAAAAAAGAATGTCTGAATTATGATAGTTTATTCACTACGAAATACAGCGTGCTTAATTGTCGAAATCATTCGTATAAATTAAACAAATATATTAATAAAAATATACTAATCATTAACAAGATATGAAAGTAAAAAATGTCATTACAAATTCTTAAAATCATTATTGAAAACTAGCACTTTTACATACAATAAAATATTGCAAAAAATAAAGAAAACAACAGAAGTTACATTTAAAAATTATATTACAGAAATATTTTCTTGGAAAAATTTTATATTGTAAAGAGCGTTGCTGCCCCAACCAGGAATCAAACCCTGGATCTCCGAACTGGCCAGCTGCCGCTCTACCGTTGAGCTACTGGGAGGAAATTACAAGCTTGTATTGTGGAAGTGGACTCTGCATTCTCCACCCTCTAATGTCAGATTGGCGGACAACTGACTGGCCACCTCCTACTATTTTTACCTCAGGTTAGCTTCCTGCGACTACTATTTTTACTCAGGTTAGTATCCTGCATAGTCGTTGTCCTCTCAATTTGAAATCGGTGCTCCATCTTCCAGAGTCCACTGAATCCGTGCTAGTCGTACTAGAGTCACTTTCAGACCTCCGACATCTTTGCACTAGCCTACAGGGTTAATCTGTTCGGGCACCATTGTAAAGAGCTTTGCTGCCCCAACCGGGAATCGAATCCTGTATCTCCCCAAACTGGCCAGTTAACGCTCTACCGTTGAGCTACTGGGACGAAATTGCAAGCTTTTATCGTCGAAGTCGACTCTGCAATATTCATTTTCTTTTTTATAGATTAATTTAGCATCTTTTGATTTCGATACTACAAGACGCGGATTTGCCACGAAGCTTAGCTCTAGCCTACATTAAGGGTTCTTAAAATGTTTTCACTATCCAATACGTTGAACCACAATCAGAACAGAGGAATCATTCCAATCACTCTCACAATTTTCTCACTTCCTTCGCTTAAAATGCGAGCGAAGTGAAGCGAAGGAAATGAGAAAAATTGCTTGGAAGGATTTCTTACATACAGCTTCAAGCGAGATTCTGCCACATAGTGTATAACGATGTCTTATAGTTAAAATGAGTTTGATGCCAGTATTTTTTTTATATAGAATATACCACTTAAGATAAACATCCACTTTTTTAAGAGCACACAAAGGGCTGCAATGATCATATCATGAAGAGTTCTATAGCTTTTTATAAAGCTGCTCCACAAAAACTTACATATAACTTAAGTATTTATATACATATATAGATAAGATATATTATTTTATCCTTGACCATTGTTTATTTGATTATACTTCATTTGCTTGCATATGTTGCGTTTAAAAACGACCCAACTAGAAGTAATGCCAAAATTCCAATCAAATGGATGTCAAAGGAGGCAAGCATGTGAAAGCCTCTGACAGTAGCAAATTATGATTGGCATGCAGAATTGCGCCAACAATGACATGTCATCTGTCGCCAGTATGGAAAGTATATTTTCCAGATAATAAGGATTTATATTGTGACTATTTTTAATTTTTGTTCAATACTGGGACAATACCAATATAACCAACATTGAGTAAATATATTTAGCCAATAGTGTTCAAATATACTCACACAGTATTGCGCAAATATATTCACACAACTGGCTTAATGTTTCTTGAGCATTGAAAAAGTTTTTCAAAATGAAAAACAATAGTGGGATGATATTGTATCATTCTTATATTGAGGTAACGTTGGCAACAGTAGCAAAAGGTCCAAACGAAATCTTCGATGTAACATTTTACCCCAACGTTAATTTGTTAATGGAGAGTATCCAAGACTAAGATTCTTTTTGATTCCAAGTTTCCAATTTGACATCCACTGTCGCCAATTTCCTGCAGAGATTCCAAGCATCTCTTTGGCAACCCTCGAAGAACACA
Organism: Amaurobius ferox; assembly: GCA_951213105.1. Classification (NCBI taxonomy): domain Eukaryota; kingdom Metazoa; phylum Arthropoda; class Arachnida; order Araneae; family Amaurobiidae; genus Amaurobius; species Amaurobius ferox. The sequence goes on along the minus strand of OX578137.1, from coordinate 9,962,382 downwards.
ATCTCCTTCTCCCTCTCACTCACCGCGCCCCTAATGAGACGGCGCCTTGGCCGCCATTTATCTGCAAGATACGTGCAAGCATCACTAAAATATAATGCAGTTTGCCCCGGCCGCCCACCATACCGCACCCGGCGTCCCTCGCCCAGTATATATACTAATGAGTTATTTTAATTGAGTGATAAACTTTCCGGTGGCTTTGTGCGCCGATAAAATTCCCGCACAAAGGGCCAGCGCGCGTAATTAGGGCGCAAAGGGCGCCCGGGCAAAGTTTCTCCTAATTGAGAAACGCCGGGGCATTGTTCTGGGACGGGGCGAGCGAGAGCAAGGATTTGTTGGGCGATAATGAAATGATAAAAAGGGCCGACACTGCTTATTAGAGGGTGGTGGAAGAGAAATATTCGAACAGCGGAAAGTAATTGGAGAGGAATGAAGGTTATCATCGCTGACTAAGTCGATAAACACAAAAGTTCGAAAGAAAAATGAAAGGCCAAAACAGGCGTTTTCAGACGAATTTGTAACGATAAAATGCAGAGTCTGTCCACGATACAACATTTATCGTGGACAGATATATATTTCGCAAAAAATGTGAACTTTCGTGTGTGTGTGTGGGGGGGGGGGGGGGGGGGATCAGAAATAAAACTTTGATTATTCTTTCACGAAAACGTTATGGCTATTCTTTGGGAATACATATGCTACAGTAAATACCATACATGACTCCCGTCCCCCACAAATTTCTCTCCATTACAAATCCATATTTTGTCTATGTTCCAGGACTGTACTGACTTTTAACGTTGCTAGAAATTTGTGACAAAGCTAATACTACAGTACCAAGACTTAAAAAAAAAAACGGTAAATCTCCGGTGAACTGTACAGTTCATTTATAAAACGCTATTAATAATTATAAACTATAAAAGATTTATACACAAAACCGATGGCTTAAATTCAAATCCATCCAATCCTGAAAGATGAAATATGGAAAAATATAAATTTTACAAGAAAAAGAAAATTATTCAACATTGATATTCAAATGCGATCAAAGCACGGTAACCTTCTAGGTCAAGCATGTCAAACTCAAAGGCTAACATGGGCCAAATGAAGAAGGTCTAAGTTTATGTGGGCCGCCAAAAAAAACCTTTCAATTTTTATAGAGAAGTAGGTTTATTTCGAAAAGTACAGTATATATATATATATATATATATATATATATATATATATATGAGACAGTGGTATATATATGAGACAGTGGTATATATATGAGACAGAAGAAAATTAATGTTTTCTTCCTGACACTTGGTATCTCTTCTCTGCTACTATCTTTTCTAATTCGGGGAAAATCTTGTTCGCAGTGGCTACTTTCAAAACTGAACCAAGGTGAATGTCAGTAATTCTTGATCTAACAGGTAACTTATTTCCTTTCATGAGTCAAAATAATTGCTCGCACCGATGAGTACTTCCAAACATGGAAATAATTTCAGATGCCAATTTTTGAGTGTTTTTAAACGTGGCTGGCAAATATTTGTAAACTTCAGGCACACCACTTCACTTAATTTTGCCTTCAAATCTGAATAGCACTGGATCACGATTACCTCCATTTGCATATGATTAAGTACTAATTCTATATTTAGTGAGAAAATCGAAGAAAACCAAAAAAACTTGTCTTTCAAAAATTTAAAATCTGCAAACCTTATTTCAAATACAGTTCTATAAGGCTTAAAATTTTTCCTGCGTATTTTTGATAGGATGCAATTTTACCTAAACTTGATATGTTGTACGTCGGAAAGTGCGTCAAATCTTCATTTCTCAACTGCGTTTCCCAAAGAGCTAGCTTATGCTTTAACTTGGTCACACATTTCGTAATGATCTGATCTTTTCCCTGCAGTTTTAAATGTAAATCGGATAAGTGTTTTGTTATATCAACCAAGAAGGATAAATATTGCAACCATACTGGATCAAAAAACAAGCTTGTGTCTTGATTTTTCGTTATTAAAAACTGACATATTTCTTCTTTCTAGTCCCAGAATTGTTTAAGAACCTTGTAACAGAATAGCCAACGTACCTCGGTACAGTAGGACAACCCGGAATATTCGCTTTCTAATTCACTTAATAAAACAGAGAACTGTCGCTGATTTAAGCCTCGAGATCTTATAAAATTGATAATTTTTTTGATAGATGCCAACACATTTTCCATTTTTATTACCTTCGTACATAATACTTCTTGATGTATAATGCAATGCGTAGGATGAATCTTGGAACCATCTTATTTTTCACTTTGTTTTTTCGCAGTAGTGCCACGAAACCGTAGGTTTTTCCGGTCCTTGAAGGCGCTCCATCTGTTGCTACAGAAGTCAATTTAGACAGAGATAGATTGTATTTTTGTAATAGTTCATAGTCATAATAAAAATATCTTGTCCTGTCGTAGTGCTACGCATCGGTACTAGTTCCAATAATTCCTCAAAAATGTTGAAATCCGTGTCGCCAGCACGAAGAAACACAGCTAACTGAGCTAAGCCTCCAATGTCTGTACTCTCGTCACAGGCAATGGAAAAAGCTTCGAAACTGGAAGATTTTGCATAGGGGGGATCCAATGAATCATTTCTCCATCTGAAGCTATGAAACATGGTTTTGTAATATAAACAAACAGAGCACTTCTCATAACCTCTGCTATTTTATAATTGAGTTTCGGTTCTCGTTTTGATTTTAGCTTAATGATTTCATTGGTGAATCATAGGAATATAAGAGAGTAATTTTTTTTAAGTTTGGGTTTTAGACGAATGTATGGCAGTGAAATTATTAGGTTATTTCGGATAAAAGAATGGCTGGGCCAAGACGTTTTCTTTCTGTTAATAAATATGTATAATTAGAAAAACAAAAATTAAGCTATGCAAATTTTATCAAAACTTTTTACAAATACGGTTATATAGACTGGGCCGCAAAGATATTCGTATATATTCGGCAAAGAATTGCCCATTCCGTTGAAAAGAGAAAGTTTAGGAAAGAAATAACAGTCACCCAATGATATAAATCGATATTTACCGTAACCTTATTTAGTTCTGACTAGAAGCACAACATTGTAAGGCGATTTAAATATTTCTTGATTTTAAAGAAGCATTAGCCTTATAGTCCCGTCCAACGCAGAAAGAAATAAAGAAAAATAAGACAAAAACAGAATGTAACATGGTCATCACATAACTCAGAAAAGTATGCGTGTTAGTAAAAGTGTATAGTTTATGATTTGTCTATGACATTTTATTTCTTTTCCTTGTTGACACTGAAATACACTTTATTTCTTTGAGTGCACCTTTACATGACTCTGTTTAATATGTCTTCTATCTTATTTGGTATTTCAGCACATATTTTCTGTTTGTATACCTACTAAATTTCCTTAATTTTTTTTTTTCAATATCATTCTCCTTTATCGCGTTAGGTGGTGCTGCCGTAGCTCCAGAGAAAATGGATATATACTTCAATAATTAGATTACTTGATTAATAATGGACAAAAATTCACTGCAATAATAATAAAATTAAGATATGTATTTAAATAATAACAGATTAAATGAAAATATACTTTATTTTCTTAAAGACTACATTGTTTTCATCTTAAAAGATTAAATAAATAAATTAATAAACTTTAAAAAAAGACTAGAGTGGGAAATTGCCCGTATATTCAAAAGTTTTGTTTATTTTTATTATAAAAGTAATTTATAGTAGTCTGCAAAATTAGAGGATGGATTTGCGCCGTTGCATTCCCAATAGGAAACAAAACTGTTTTCCATCTCGCTGAAGATTTTATTTTAAGAAAACAAAAACTCAGACAAAAGACCAGGAACTAAATAACCACCAGACAAGGCGCGAAAAAAGTGGTTGCAAGAGAAGCCCGCTGCTTGTGATTGGCAATCAGTCGGACTGGATGGAAGACAAAAAATTCGACCCACGTCCGGTGCCTGGATAATACGTGAGCAGACAACAACCGAAGGAAGGATCGGGATTATTCAATCAGTCCGGAGAATGGACAAACATCGAAGTTCGAGGTGTCCATCACGTGCCCTGGTTTATAGGATGGTCAGAAAAAATAATATTTAGGTAGAGGGATTTGAACATTGACAAAAAACTGCAGTAAATATGACAGTTTTTTTGCATTAAAATGCACAAAACTTTAAAAATATGTAAGGATTTGCTTATAGATTGTCCGGTGTTTAGTTATTACTTGGACATCACCATCTTGTAGTACATGCTTTTCTCGAGATATTAATGCTTTTAAGAGTATATTTCGTGGTTTTACTAGTACACCTGAATGATGCCTAAAATTGACACCAGATCACTGTATCGACATACTGCTGTAAAACTGAATTGTTATAAAAAAAAAAGAAAGATCAATCATACTTAAAGCATTGATTGCGAAACACTTTCCAAATTCAATGCAATTTTATTTAAACATGTCTAAAATGCAATACATTCCTCGGTAATATTTTAAAACTTATCACAATACTACATTAATTTATTATATTTGAAAACATAAACCTTCATCGAAAAAAATGAACTTCATTCAAATGGCGGCATTGAAATATAAATTGCCTGGTTTAAACATCTCTAAAATGAGATACATTCCTCGGTAATAATTTTAGAATTATCATAATTCTACGATAATTTATTATATTTGAAAACTTCATCGAAAACAACTGAAATTCATTCAAATGACGTCATAGAAAAAATAACACGCCTGGTTCTCTCTATAAAAGCAGCATTTCATTCATAAATAAATTCCCGTTCATGTCATTCATCACAATACTATAATAATTTATTTTATTTAAAAATTAAGACCATGGAGCTACAAGAAATTAAACTCTGTGCGTAAAACTTCATCGAAAAAAATCGTCCTTCTCTTTGTAAAATCAATGAATATTTCATTCATATCAGCTATGCAGACTCCATGAACTAAATGATTTTGTGTTAAAGAAATACAGCAATTCTAATAAAACTCATTCTACATATTTTGCTGTGTTTACATTTTACATAGGTGAAAAATAGGCTTCGTTGTAGAAATAATCAAATGTGGATGAGCATTTAAACTCAAATTTATTGTAATTGCGTTGTTTCAGTATGTAGATGCACAAAATTTAACCAAAAATAAAGTGGTTTTAGGACGGATACAACACTCAATATGAATGAAAAAGAACTTTAAAAATCCCGATTTTGAGACAAGATGGATGCCATATATCATTTTGAAGTGGGTCACGTGATCTTTTCATATCATGGTCACATGATCGCTTCATATAAGAGGTGTTATTATTATTTTAATTTTTATTTAAAAAATTACTGAATATATTTCGCTGAATTTTTTTTTTATATTTCATGGAACAATTTGAATATTATCCAAAATTTTCGAAGCAATTTGTGAATTTTAAATCCGCTTAAAAAATGTTTGAAAAATTAGGTCCCATAGGGCTCAATGTATTTCATTTTTTCAACCCAGGTCAATCCAAAACTAATTGGGTGATATTATTCATTTATATTCCCATAGGTCCTACAGACCGTCTGAACAACATACTAAAATTTCATTTTGATTAAGTCATTTTTACGGCAGTTATCGTGCTAACGGACAGACAGACAGAATGAATGAACAAAGTCATAAACACTTTTCAACTTTGTTATAAAGTGTTAAAAAGGACGAAAGATGTCACACATATGCTAACTGGACATGTTTTCGAAGGGACGAATTATTGGAATGCTGGAATCCGGTCGATCCCAAACCGAAGCGTCTCGAATTCTGAATGTGCCTCAGTGTGTGATCTCCAGACTGTGGCAAAGGTTCCAAACTACTTTGAGATGTTTTCCGACGACCGATACCAGGTCGGCCAAGGGTTAAAGCCACGCGGAAAAACCGATATTTGGTGACAACTGCGCGGCTTCAGTAGGGGAAAAGAGGGAGTTCTGTGGCATTTGGGAGGAAGTAAAGAGCTATACTTTAACATGGGATACTTCCGAGGCCATAAAATGAGTGCATCAACGGACGGAGTATTCAAGAGCTGTCAGAGAATCAGTTTGCAGGCTAAACCTGGACTCGTCACTAAACATGACATTGCCCCACTGTTGTCCACTCCACTGCCGATGTTCCAATCTCCACTGTAAACCCACGCGTTTCTATGCAGAGGTCAGGGGAATGCATACTGCTGGTCGTCTGGCATAAAGACCAACGTATCTGAGTCTCCTATAAAAAGTTTGTCTCGAAACAGTGACTCCTGCGGCGGCTGTCAGGGCTGAACCCAGTTGTCTGGCAGAACAGTTTCGCTGACGTCAGTAGGAGAATAAGGAGAGTTCTGCCGCATTTGGGAGGAAGTACAGAGCTATACTTTAACATGGGAGACCCTCCGTGGCTATAAAATGAGTGCATCAACGGAGGGAGTATTCAAGAGCTATTCTCTAACATGGGGAATCTCAGAAGTCGATGTAAGGCGACACAGTTACGGTCCCACAAGATAGGTAGGGTTAAAAGGATGATGTCACAGAAAAGGGCAGAGTTCAAAATTATGTTACGTATAGAGCATTGTTTTCTTTTTTTTTTCGCAAATCAAAGAATTTTACTTATAAATTTTAGAAAATGTATGTTTTCAACTTTTTAAAAAGCACACATGTATTAATTTCTCTAATGGGTATTAACACGGGTTACTTGTGCAAATTTTTGACGTTTTTTCACAAAAATGTGTTTTTTAGTAACAAAATTTCACAAATGTAAGTTTTTTCTTATAAATTTTAGCAAACGTAAGTTTTCAACTTTTCAAAAACCACATATGTGTTAATTTCTCAATGGGAATTAACATGGGTTTTCGCACTTGTGCAAATTTTTGATGTTTTTTTCACAAAAATGTGTTTCTCACATGTAAAAAACTAACAAAAACGTGTTTTGAACCACTTAAATTCATAAAAATGTATTGTTTTAGAAACAAAATTTAACAAAAATGTATTTTTTAGTAACAAAAACGTGTTTTGAACTAGCTGAATCTTGGGAATCTCAGGAATTTGAGGGGTGTGTATACACAATGAGGGTGGAAGCCCAGAGGCTGTTTGTTTATCGCCTATAATAGGCAATCCGCGAAACATTTAAGTGGATAGTTTAACGAACTCTCATTCATTTCTGTCTCAAAATTCGGAAAAACACTAGAGAATATACTTATTTATAAAAATTAGGTGAATGCACCCATTTCCTCAATAGCAGTCTATTAAATATATGTAGGTATTTCAGTAAAAGATAATATTTTTTAAAGGTTTCCTCCACTACCACCCGATGCGCATGTGCACCGCGACAGCTTCGAAGATATGAATCATTTCTGTATTATAATATTAGTTACAAAAAAGTTTTTTTTCTTTTTAAGATGGTTCCCACCACCACCCGATGCATAAATGCACAGGAACAATCTATTTGCTTTAATTTTTTTATTTTTTATTTTAAAGTGTCCGTATGCATAACTTGTAATGCCGTTCTCGTGTCGTTTGTCATCAATGGGTGACAAAGCCACCTTGTTCTGGCATGCAGTTTATGAATACTGCTGTCAATTCTAATTTGTTCTTCCATGGTAGGTCTAACACGCGATAGACACTGTCTATAATGACTATGCGTAATTTTCCGTGCAACCACATGCGTAGAAACACCTTTAGCTCTTTTCTTTTCTCCAGCAGATGATAGAATAAAGTACATCTTAGGTCTAAGTCCTATGAACTCTTAAATGGTGGTTGAATTCAGTTCATCTTTAAAGTATCCAATACGATTTTTATTGTCATCACTGAATAGGGGATGGTCCTTGTGATAATCAAAAAAATCATACAGCTGCTTATGCTGACTCATATCTTCATAGATATCAGCAGTTTGGATTTCATAAGCCAATGAATCAGTATCGGCGAAGAGCCGTGAAGCCTTTTCACCATATTGACTTTTAATATGCTTATAATGGAACTCGTACATGAGTAGCTTGGACAGCTCCAGGATAGAAAAGCCAACGTATATAGGCCCATACATTAAAATGTAACGCTTTACACGCTCGATACCCACTAGCCCTTCGCAAAAAATACTGCTAACTCTATAAGCTGAAGTTTCTCCATCGTTTTTCCAAACACAGCGTTATTAAGCAATTTAAAGAAATCCTTCTCAAAATTAGTCTTCGCCAACTTCCTCTTTTTTGTATTAAACTGGATTTATTTCTCCAACCAAAATTTCCGATAAAATTTTAAGGCCTTGTGAATTTTCTTAATTCTTAAAACTAATAATAGATATAGTTGAAGGTAGCGACAGTGAATAATATAATGTTTCTTATCATGCAGATTGGGTACCAGTTTCGTAGTACTAACGAAATGGCCATGATGCAACTGCTGAACCAGCAGTTCAGCGTATGGGGAAAATATTTCTTGCTCAATCTTCACCCTTTCAGGGACCAGAGGGTATCCATTATGGTAATCATGTAAGGAATCAGGATACTCCAGATCCACTTCAAATATATACCCTTCTTGAGTATTATCCCTCAGTCTCATTATCCAAGATTCATTTATATTTTCTGTAGATATCTACTCAAACCCTCCGTAGGATAGTGGTTGAGACGTAGAACAACCATATAGGTTATTAGCGTCACGATATATAATGTGCTTATCAGGCTTATTAGAATCGGAATTTTCCAAATAACGATTATTAGCCTCAGGTCTACGCTGGCTAATCATGCATATGCCGTCTCGAATCCTGCGTTCTATGAAAAGTAGCATATTTTCATCTGTGAGAAGTTCTAGAGATTGTTCAGTCATTTTCAAAGATGCCTGCCAGGCCAGTCCAGGAGCAGTCATAAGTGTGCACAGTCTATACTATAATGGGATATAGGAATAGTTTTCGAATATTTTTAAGGACATCAGTTAATAGTAGAACATCCCTTTTCACATACAGGTTATGATACTCTCCCAAATCCCTATATTGAAGGTATTCTATACAGTTTGTGCATGTTGATAATCTTCACTCTTAATGTCTTAGCCCTTAATATTATTATGAAATGCAGACGGTGGAGGTAGAATTTTTCAAATCTTCATAAAATTTTTGAAAGGATGTCATATAGACTCCTTTCCTAAGCAGAGCATTCTGCTGTACTACATCAGGGAAATGTTCTTTTAGAATATATAACTAACTCACTCAAGTCTAAATTAGAAACTAGCTTTTCCAGGGAAGCATTCAGAAACTGCAAACTGTCAATAAATTGTAAGCAGACACGGGGCCCCTCTTTCTTCGAAATCTTGAAAGATATATATTTCTCCATATAAGTGGTAATCACATCGATTTTATGGTCTTGCAATTTCCCAAGACTCAGCATAATATGATGAGCATCATAATTTTTTAAATTATGAAACACTACAGGAATATTGGTAGTTTGCCTATAGTTAAGATTACAAGCATTGTGCAAGGCACCTCTGTAGGCTCCAGTCACGTGATTGTGATCACGCACACGATCTGTTTTCAGTTCACGATGACACAGATTACAATGAGTAGCCCTTTGAAAGTCAATTTCATTCTCCTTAGTCATTTGCAGAGGTTTAATATATCGTAATTTCTCTCCAAGATACTGTTTTTCCAGTATCATGTTCTTAAGGAAATGATTCACAGGGTCTTCACCTCGATACACCGTAATTTGTTTCAAACACTTTCCATCAGGTCCTACGATAACATAAGTATATCCACAAGGCTCATGAATCGCTAGTCTATACGTGTACGATCTACTTACTATTCGAGGGCTTAGTAGTATCCTCTTTAACGATCAGGGCCTCAACGTCAGCATAAATTATGAAAGGGATAGAATGCTAATACTGTTTGTTCGTAAATTGAAGATATTTCTGATCTTCCGAGGGCATTTTGATGAGCTGTGGTGCATGCTCTTTGCAATATTGGGCATAATCTTGTAAAAGATCGTCTCTGAGGTAACGATGTTAGCATCTATAACATACATATTGGGCTCCATTACGCTTTGTTATATGTCCCAACAAGCGTGACATATTTCTAATTAGTGTGTAGTGCTGCTTAACTTCATCACTAATCAGCAGTGAATTAATACATTCCTTATCCCCTCGTTTGGATATATGCAAAGGAAAAATTTCCTCATCTTCATATCCATACACATTAATCCGTATATTATTCATATTTTCAATCTGAGGAATCTTCACAACTGGTACAGGACACTGAATACCCCCATGTTGGACCTCATTCTCCTAACTTTGGTAATGGGACACTCTTTCAGGCTTCTCTTCACGGGATATATAGTATTTGTAGGCTAGTAGGCACCACACCAGACATTTCTCGTCTTCATTTCGAATATTTAGTAAAACTTTCTTGGCTGCATGTTTTGTTGACAGGGGTATATAGCTGGAAGCTGCAAGGAGCTTGTACATTACACAGAAAACGTCTATCTTTCGCATCTTTTGTAAAGTCCATCCAGAGCCTTGGCTAAAAAACTCTTCGAATAATTTCAAGATGTGGAAAAAATACTTTTCAACATTGTCTGGAAGGGTATCCTCAGCACGAAGTTCTCTCAAAACATCTGTTCTAAAATATGAGCTCGACACCTCTTCGCCATTTGCAATGTTACGAATGAATTGCACATCCGCAGTAAGATACCATTTAATAGATCTGTATTTACCAAGTTCATCGTTTAGTATCTTCAATAGGTGAGGGCGAATCTCATCAAAACATAGCATAATATCCCCCTCTACCTGTTCAGTGGACTCCAGAGTGTGCACAGAGGATACATTCAAAGCCTTCTCCACTGTAATCTTGCAACGTTTATTAGACGTTGAGGCTAAAGCAGGGGCTTTTATCTTTTCAGATCCATGTTCAATATGTTGGTGGTGCTGGACATTACTTTTCTTGCTGAATATGAGTTCGCAATGCTTGCACTTTATGCCATCATTCATATGAAGTATCATATGGCGTTTCAGATTATCCCTCTTGGTAAATTTTATAGAACACTGAGTACACTCAAACACTTGAACGGGAGTATGTATAGGCATATGCTTGGATAAGTCTTCTTTAGGAGTAAATGTTACACTCGCACATATTACATGGATAATTCGATGCATCATCATCAGAATGAATCTTCATATGTCGCACCACATTTCGTTTCTTCGTGAAACTCTTCGTACAAGTAAGACACACCTATGAAAGATAAAATACAAGACTTTAGTATAAACACACTATTTTCTGTAACAATGTAATATATTTCTCTAGATTTATATAAAGTAATCGTCAATCCTTTATGCTTACCCCATTAGAAATCACCCAAAATGTTAAAATTACCAAGTTTAAGAATATATCTAGATACTAAAACCCCAACAAATTACATTAAATTCATAAAAATATTAATTAAATAAAATAATTAAGCTATTACATACCATAAAAATACTAAGTTTAATGAAATGGGAGAATAAAATCATATTAAAACATGTACTTACATGTCCAATCCTGTTCAAAGATCTTGCAACAGGCATGGGATTATCAGTAACGGCAGGGGTAGCACCTCCGATATTAGTAGCTAAAGCAGACATGATAATAGGAGAGAGCGCACTCGAAGCAAAACCTAGCAGCAGGAAATTTTCGTCTAGAATGATAAAATTGTTGTTTGAAGGCTACCTACATCCATCTATAAAGAAAAATTAGTTCCTATAATATCCCTCCGCCAAGGGTGTGACAAGGTCATCTCTTAAACCGAGTACAAGATAACATCATTGCACATACTAATCCTATAAAAATACATAGGTCATTCATAATATTAATCGATTATATGCTTTTAATAATCGTAATTGATACATTAAATAGATTCTCGTAGAATTAAAACTCATTAAATTATATCAAAACCCCGTCACATCTACTATAATTACTAGATTTTAATGTAATAATTAAAGAAAATCCCTTTGCGGGTAAAAAAAATGTCTTATTAGAACCTACGATCCTTACACAATACAGCAACGCACCCTTGCAAGCATAGAAAACATTGAATTCAACACCCGGCCGAATAACACACATTCCTTCAAGGTCATCCTTTCTCCCCCGCCCTGCCCCGGTAAGTACCACCATTACTTCCCACAACACACAAATCATACACTAAACCTATCCCTTAGCATCCAGAATCCGTTATGAAACGTCCATCTCCATCCCAACACACATCCAATTACCCGTAATTTTACCCGTAATTCTACACGAAAACATACTTTACAGGAATTCATAAAATGGATATGAAAAAAATCATAAAAAATCATCAAATTCACTCAGAAACTAGTTAAAATCTTCAAATTACTCATAATTATCATCTACATATGCTGTATAACCATTTATAGCCATAAAAGAGTGAGGAGCTTAGTAGTTAAAATATGGGGCTTCCCCTCCAGTGGAGGAGCAGTGAGGAGCGAGGAGCACAATTGCCTCCGAATTTCGTAATCCTAGAAGGGGGTAAAAGGGGGAATGGAAAGATTTGGGGGTTTTAATGTTTTAGAAACTTTTTCGGGGTGGCAACAGTATTGTAGTCTTGTACGAGGGTATTGTTATTTGGGTGTAATGAGTTTTTGAGTGGGGATGTACATAAACTTTTTTGAAGTGGTAACACTCGAGGTTCACCTGCAGTGGAGGAGAAGTACCCCCAGCGCTCCCTAGTAGTGAAAAGGGTAACTACTGAGGATGGAACTTAGAATTATTTTGTTTAAAATTCGAGATGCCATAATAGCAACGCTTGGGGATAGAAACTTTTTTAGGGGTGGCAACTGCTGGAGTTCTGTGGCAGTAGAGGATCAATACACCCAGCGCCCCCTAGCGGTCTAAAGGGGAACTAGTGGGGCCGGAATGTAGGAATTTTGAGAAAATTAATGAAATAGAGTTTTTAAAAACTTTAATTTTGTCAAAATATTACATAGGGAATACTTTCTGGAAATGCTAAAAATATTCATTTTTTCATTCCAGAAACTATTTTTAGATGGCATTGCTTCAGCCTCATAGCGGTGAACACCCATAGTTTGACTACTAAGCTCCTCTTTTACTTTAATATTATATAAGCCGTAAAGATAAGCCTGAAAGAGTGTCCCATTTCCAAAGTCAGGAGAATGAAGTTCAACTTGGGGGGTATTTAGTGTCCTGTACCAGTTGTGAAGATTCTTCAGATTGCAAAAATGAATAATATACGGATTAATGTGTATGGATAATGGTTATTTGGAAAATTCCGCTTCTAATAAGCCTGATAAGTACATTATCTATCTTGACGCCAATAACTTATATGGTTGTGCTATGTCTCAACCACTACCCTATGGAGGATTTGAGTAGATATTTACAGAAAATGTGAATGAATCTTGGATAATGAGACTGAAGGATAATACTCAAGAAGGGTATATATTTGAAGTGGATCTGGAGTATCCCGATTCTTTACATGAGTACCATAATGAATACCCTCTGGTCCCTGAGAGGGTGAAGATTGAACAAGAAATATTCTTCCCATACGCTGAACGGCTGGTTCAGCAGTTACATCATGGCCATTTCGTTAGTACTACGAAATTGGTATCCAATCTGCATGATAAGAAACATTATATTGTTCACTATCGTAACCTTCAACTATATCTATCATTAGGTTTAAGACTTAAGAAAATTCACAAGGCCTTAAAATTTAATCGGCAGTTTTGGAGAAATACATCCAATTTAATACGAAAAAGAAGAAGTTGGAGAAGACTAATTTTGAGAAGAATTTCTTTAAATTTCTTAATAACGCTGTGTTTGGGAAAACGATGGAGAATCTTCGAAATCGAGTGAATATTGAGTTAGTGAATTCATCAAAGCGGGCCCTGAAGATGATAGCATCCCCAGCTTATAGAGCTAACAGGATTTTTTGCGAAGAACTGGTGGGTATCGAGCGTGTCAAGAGTTACATTTTAATAAATCGGCCTATATGCGTTGGCTTTGCTATCCTGGAGCTGTCCAAGCTACTCATGTACGAGTTCCATTTTAAGCATATTAAAAGCAAATATGGTCAAAAGGCTTCTTCTCTTCACCGATACTGATTCATTGGCTTATGAAATCCAAACTGCTAATATCTATGAAGATATGAGTCAGCATATGCAGCTGTATGATTTTTCTTACTATCCCAAGGACCATCCCCTATTCAGTGATGACAATAAAAAACTTATTGGATACTTTAAAGATGAACTGAATTCAACCACCATTCAAGATTGCATTGGACTTAGACCTAAGATGTACTCTATTCGGTCATCTGCTGGAAAAAAGAATAGAGCTAATTCTACGCATGTGGTTGCACGGAAAATTACACATAGTCATTGTAGACAGTGTCTATCGCGTGTTAGACCTACCATGAAAGAGCAGATTAGAACTGACAGCAGTAATCATAAACTATTCACTGTATGCCAGAACAAGAATTGCTTTAAATGGCTTAGTTACCCATTGATGACAAAAGATATCTACGCGAGAACGGCATTACAAGTTATGCCTACGGACACTTTAAAATAAAAAAAATATTATCTTTTACTGAAATACCTACATATATTCAATAGACTATTATCTTTTCGGGCATTCAATAGACAAGGTATCTTTTCGTACTAAATCGAGAGTGCTCTACAACTTTCTAATTGACTTTTTCACGTATCTTTCACCGTTTACGAGATAGAACCGCTAATTCCAAAATTTGCCGATAGATGGCGTTGTAAGTTGTCTCATCGAGTAGCGCATAGCCTTTTTACTATACCTAGACACCAACTTTATGGCCTAAGCTGTCACCGTTTAGAAGTTAAGGAGGGTGTAACCGATATAAGTGGGCACCCTGTATATATATATTACAAATCTATATACAAATTATCTACAAAGCTAGCATTACCAATTCTACCCGAGACATACTAATTTACAACGAACGTCAAGCCTAACTTATTACTAAACTGACTTTCAATCTGAACCTATGATAATCAAACTACGACACAATATACAATACTCACAAGATTGCGGGCTGTAATTCTCACTGTTACCTTCCATGGGCGATTAGAACACACACACAAGCAAGAAATCGGCAGAATGGCAGAGCCGTCATTCTAAAGCAGTCGACCTTCTTACAGATCTAGCCAATCATGAATATGCTATTCTTCGGAATGAAAGTTGAAAAGTTTAAGACATAAATTAAAATTAGGAAAAAGTCGAATTAGAATAAAATGATAATAAATAATAGAATCCTCACACAGATTACTGTTCCGAAATAATTTAAGATTACTAAGACGCATAATATTTAGAGCTTGTAACCTTTCAATTTTAAAGAATAATGATCTCAAAACTGATAATGATCTCAGATAAAAACCGATATTTATTATTTAACCGATATTAAGATATTTATTTGAACGTTGACATTCAAAATATTAGGGCTTTCAAATTTTTAGCACACAGGGTTGCTTTATTTTAAGTTCCGGGTCCTCGAGATACTTGGGGGTCTCTAAATTAATACGACACTGATATAAAATTCAATATATTTAGGGGTTCATCCCCAAATTTGGGTAGACCTTAACCGGGGAATCCGTATTTGTACGTAATAACGAGAAATCCGTCTCAAACGGGTGCGTCTTAACGAGTGTCCACTGTAATATTGTCTTATATACCTTTGCATATGCTACACAGTATTGCTTCCCTCAGAGCTAATTAACTGATAGCAAGTTATGTATTTATGTTATGAGTTAAAACAACCAATTATGAGTTAAAACACAGCATAATTGGTTGAATAGAAAGTTTCCACTTCGACGATAGTCCACTTCGATAAGAGCTTGCAATTTCTTCCCAGTAGTTCAACAGTAGAGCTTCGGCTGACCAGTTCAGAGATCCAGGGTTCGATTCCCGGTTAGGGCAGCAAGGTTCTTTACAATGGCGCCGAACAAATCAACCCTGTAGGTTAGTGCAAAGATGTCGGTGGTCTGAAGTCCCCAGACCGTACGACTCAAATAGTGGGTTTAGAGTAGCTAGCTGCACTGCCGGAAAAGGATGCCTCCTGTACTCAGGAGGCACCCAATCTCTACCATCCCGCCAACGAACATTTTAGGTCTAAAAAATAATAATTGATGAAAAATATTATGGTTAAACAGACAGTTTTGCATTATATTTGAACTTGAAAAGTACGTCCATTTTTCAAAAATGGGAAAAGGATTATTGCGAATATAGATAAAAAGATCATTGAAAAATAAAATTTAGAGTGAAGTATAATAACATAATGAAAAATAGATTAAAATTAAAGAAAATAGCAAAATTTTAAAAGTAAAATTTAGAAAATATATGGAAAAGGAAAGAAATTTAGGCACATGGAAAACAAAAACAGAAATTCGAGAAATTTGGAATAAAATTTAGAAAAGAAAATTTAGGAAAAAAATATAAATAAAAAGAGTCAAAAGAAAGTTAATAAGAATGAAATAAAGGGATTCGTTGATCAAAATTAATTGACAGCAGAATCTAATCATAAGCTTAGGTCACTTTATTGGAAATTTCCATGGCAACAAAAATACAGTTTTTAATTTTATCCACTGAAGAGGGATTTGAACGAATTTTGGAGAACCAAATTGGTTTATTAGAGGAGGAGGGTTTGCAGAGATGAAAATTTTTAGAAAAAGGACAATCGAAAATGTAATGGTCAACGTCACCGAATTTATTGCAAATACAGTTAGAGGTGGATTTAATTTTGAAAAAGTATAAATCAAGAAAGGGTCCATGACCGGTAACAAAGAATGGGGTATTTATTAAAAATGTGTAAATAAGGATTCACGATAGGGAGGTAAAACAGGATTCTAACCGGATCAACACAGTTCTGTTGGAAATATAATCATTAAGATAATTTTGCCAAAGGTTAAGGATATGAGATTTACAAAATTTTGAGAGGAATGGGTAAGGAAAGGGAATAGTAAGAGGGAACCCAGAGATATAGCAATTTTGGCATGGTAATCGGCAATTTCATTTCCAGATACGTTATTGTGAGCTTTTCCCCAAGAAATATTGACAAGGTTTTTGGTAAGGAGAGCTTTGGATTTAATGGAATTCAGATAATTAGATTTATTTTTATTAAGAGCTTGAATGAAAAAGAGGCTATCGGAAAAAATATTAACAGGAGTATTCTTAAAGAAAGCCCAGTCAATAGCAAAGGAAATAGCGGTTAGTTAGGCTTGAAATACTGTATTCCTGTTGTCAAGTTTATAGGAAAGAACCTTTTCCAGAACATCATGTTTAAAAATACAAACTAAAAAATCCAGTGTTATTGTCAATATTTCAACCATCAGTATATATATTATAAATGGCAGAGTCTTTATCCATTCTGTTAACTAAATTTAGGGATTGTTTAGAGGGGTGAAGTTAGAGAAAGGAACAAGGAAATCAAAATCAGAGGGAGGCGGGAGAAGAAAAGGAATCAATTTTTTTTGTTTCCAAAAAATAAATTTATTATAGAGGGTAGAAATTGTAAAATGAATGGGGGGAATACCAGTGAGAGAAAATAAGGAGATATTAGATGTTGTATAGTAGTCTGGGCAGATTTTTAGAAGGAAAATCTTTTGGAGGGAAAGAAGTTTTATAATTTGCATTTGAATTTTTTACTGTATATAGCAGAACCGTAGGTAATAACTATTTCCACAATACTGAGATACCAGCATTTTAGGAAACATTTTTAACACCCCAATTTATCCCAGAAATTTGGCTAAAAGTAGTACAAAATTCAAGACATTTTTCTTGGAGATATCGAATATGAGGGTCCCAATTTAATTTATTATCAAAGATTAAACCTAAAAATTTTAAATGATTTTTAATTTTAATGGATCTATTGTTAAAATTGGAAATGGGATTTCTTTTCATACTGGAGTAATTTTTTGGGGAAATAATGGAACAACATTTATCAATAAATATTTCTAAAGTCAGATTATTGAGAAAAATAGAAATAGAGTTAAGGAGGGAATTGGTATTAGTTTCGTATGTAAGAGATCTGAAGACCCCAGTCTGTGCGACTCACGTAGTGGGTTTAGAGTAGCTAGCTGCACGGCCGGGAAAGGATACCTCCTGCACTCAGGAGGCACCCAACAATCGAAACATTCATAGGGTCTGAAAGTGACCCTAGTACTTCTAGTACGGATTCAGTGAACTCTGGAAGATTGAGCTCCGATTTGAAATTGAGAGAGTAACGACCACGCAGAATACTAACCTGGGTAAAAATAGTTGTAACCGGAGGCTAACCTGAGGTAAAATTTTCAGGAGGTGGTCAGTCAGATTGTCAGCTGCCCACCAATCTGACATTAGAGGGGGGGAGAATTCAGAGTCCATTTCGACTATAAGAGCTTGCAATTTCGTCCCAGTAGCTCAACTGTAGAGTGTCGACTAGAGTGTTCGAAGGTCCAGGGATCGATTCCCGGTTGGGGCAGCAAGGTTCTTTACCACTCCATCAGATTGTAAAACTTTCAAGACAATTTCTTCTTCAAAAATTCGTCGCCCAATTTCGAGGTTGACTACAGATGAGTTTTCGCCTTTAAATAAAGTAGTCTCCCAATACTTACCGAAGGTTTTATTTTTCTTCTCCCGTATGTAGGAAACACAGATGAAAACCAGAGAAAGTGACCGGAACCAAATAATCATCAGACAAAGTGAAGAGGAAAAAATGTTGCCTGAAGAAAAGTATACAGCACTTGCGATTGGGTAATACGGGCAATCAGGCGGACTGCCCGGATGAGAAGGAAATTGCGCCCCGCTAACGGTGCCCAGATAATACGTGACCGGACAGAAGCCGGACATCGTAGCGGAATTGTTCAATCAGGCGAAGCGGAACTTAGGCGTGGACAAACATCGGAGTTGAAGGTGCGCATCACGTAGAATAGTTTCGGGGGCGAAAATTGCATTTAGAACGAAATTCAAAAGGAAAAATTTTTAAAAATGTGTGCATATGTCCACATTTCTTCAATTTAAATGCATGGGGTTAGAGAGAAGGAACATTTTATTAGACGGGGTTATGGCCGTATTGCCAATAGGGAATACACAAAACAAGCGATTGTAAGGGAAACTGCGCTGTATTTATGTTAAAGAAAACTTATACTCAACTTACTAATACTGTCCGGAATTGCCTATCGCATGGACGCGGATTTAGTTTCCATGATTTAATAATCGGCGTCACATTAAGGTATATAGATGGATCTTAGAATTCGGTGTAAAAAAAAGAACATGCACAATTGCCTAGCAGCACATTTCTTAATTATAGTACATCCTTCCTACTTTTGAACCAGGTATCTATTGTTTTGTTGTAGTATAAAAATCTCAGCTGATCTCCAAGAGTCTAAACTTTTATCCATGTTAATTATGAGCGTGATAAACTAGTTCAGTGTAGTAGATAGCATCCAGTGTAGTATATAGCATTCAGTGTAGTACATAGCATCAGACGTTCTGCGAAAGGAAATCGGTGAGAAAAATGTCGAGAAATATTTCTTTAATAGTGTTGCACATTGGCCATGATATATATCCCCAATGAAAAGCGGTAAATAAATCCGTCTAATAGTGGTGATAAAATGGCCATTGGAGTCATTTTTGACTCAGTTTGGGTCGCTCTATTTTTGTACAAATCCTGCAAAACCGTTTATCTTAAACATTACGCCGAATAGAATCTGAAACACAAACATCACTGTTACCAAGTATTACTCGTTATAGAGACTGTCTGAGTAACAATGAATTACAGCAGCACGCATTTCTTCAAGTTGTTCATGTTTTACTTGTTGAAACAAAACGCCAACGGATCCATTGAGTCTTACGGGCTTCATGGTTTTAGGGGGCTTGAACCTAGCATAATTAAAAAAAACCCTGCTTGGTGCTACAGATATTGACATACTTATGATTAGCCCTAACTACAACTTATGCTATACAAAAAATTTTTTATAGCATTTAGTGGCCATTTTTTTATAGCATTTAGTTAGTTATTTAATTTAGTGGCCATTCTCGAGCTCATAGATGATCGACGATTCGTCTGGCGATTCAACGAAACCATAAGCGTGAAGGGAATGTGCCCGAACACGCTTCAATCAAACCAACCAATTATTATGCAAAATTGTTTCCAATCAAAGAGGGGACAACGCCGTGATCCGTGGCTGCTTAAACAGGGACATGTGCTTTGCAACGCCAATTGCCAGTTCTCGTCATGATGTCCGTCATACTCTGAGCAGGCGCTTACTTAGGCTAATGGGGGGCGTACATTAGTGACCTTTTGACTCTGCGGGGATACACCTGGTACGTGAGGATCGTCCCATCGAAACGGTGCTGCCGTAGTTGACAGGTAAACAGAGGGTATTGAATACTGAGGATTAGAGTGGTTTTAAGTTATCCTGCTCTGTTTCCAGATGTAGAAATCCCAAAGAATCCCCCCATATATATATATATATATATATATATATATATATATATATATATATATATATATATCAGTTATTTAGATGACATATTATGTGTATCCCTTAATAATATCCCTCTAGTACTTAACTTTTATCCTAATAGTTTAGTGTCATTATTACTTGCATTTAATTGTAATGTTGCAAGCTTTTTGGATTTAAATTTAAATTTGCAAAATTGTAATATGGTTATAAATTTTTATGATAAAAGACAGGATTTTAAATTTAATACATCTAAAATTCAACATTTTGACTCGTTTGCATATATCAGCTTTTAGAAATATTATAATAAACCAGGTTCTTAGAATCAATAAAATTTGTGATGAAAATTATAAATTAGCATATTTTATGGAGTTATTGAGTACAGCGACTAATAATGCATATCCTCCCAAATTCTTTATTAAAATTATCAACTCAGTGTATCAACTTCCACTCGATAACATCCAAGACAACTTTCGCAATTACAGTGGCTAACAAAAAAAAAAAATTATAATTATTTATTAATTATATAAATATAAATGAAAAATAATAAAATAAGCTAAAAAAAATTTAAAAAATCGGAAAATAAATACATTAATATTAATGTTTTGAATTTTATTTTCGCTAAAAAAAAAAATTGTAACTTTAGCCAGTTTGAAACTACGCTTTGAGAGCCCTTATAATGGTGTAGAGTGGCATTCTCATTTATCCAATTCTTCTGTTAATCACTTGTTTAGTAATAATTTTCATCTTTACTGCATGTTCATATTTTGAATTGCTTATACGGATAATTGTCCTGTCTCTTGCTCTAACTCACTGGACGGGTCTGGGAGTGTTGCTGCGAACGTTCGTACTGCCTCCCTGGTTGTATTTCGACATATTCATTCCGGTGCTTCTAGATAATTTATTCTGCTGAGGCTGATCGCTTATACACGTGGTGAAAGAAGGGTTCATGCCACATGGTAATACAAATTTCCTAAATGTTTCTTTATTTTTTCATCTTTTGAGGGCTGAAGTCTGAGTTTGAATATTTATAGTAATGTACTATTGCTCAATTTAAAACAGGCGTTTGTTTGGGCAGAACTAAATATTCAGACCTGAAGATGAATTTAATTCTGATTAATCATTGAATTTGGACCGGTGCCGTTCTTTTCTCTTATCGGCTATATGGCCGTGATTTTGCTTCTATAGTGATGTTAATATTACTTGAATTTTTATTATTACATTTTTCTAATTATATATATATATATATATATATATATATATATATAATATATATATATATATATATAATAGTTTGAATGTCCAATGAAAGAAAATTGAGAAGCTGCAACTCGATAAAACTAACTTTCTAAAACATCCACAAAATAAAAGTATAAAACAGCAAATCTTCTATCAAATGGAAAAAAATACAACTTACGAGTCATCAAGTTAAAGAAAAGCAACAAATTTCAATGGTATGGAAACGATAATAGAAAAACATAAAAAATCAAACATTATTGGACAAGGACTAGGCCTTGAAAAATGGACTTGTTCACTTCGCAAAACTCTTCTTCTGGTCTAAGTATTTTGACAAAGCAAACACAAAAAATGTATGTTTCTGAAGAAATCAATATATTATATCTATAAACTATTTCTACTTGGACAACATACATAAAGAAGGAAAAATAAAAGAAAACATGAATACCTGGAAAATGCACAGCATATACCCGAACCAGTCGAACCCTGGAGCCCTGAATAAAGAGACCAGTGTCGCCATTCGCAAAGAAAAAATAAATGATCTACTGCTGCCATTTGTAAGAAATGAAAAACAGTAATGCGAAAAGGCAAGAAAAAGTAATAATATACAAAAGAGCTACAAAGAAGTGGGACTAATAACAGTAAGGCTGATGTCGAAGAGGATGTAAAAATAAAAGTATTATTAATACAAGAGGAAGGTGATGTCTGGCTAATAAGATACTATAAATAGAATTCATGAAAATCCAGCTAATCTAAACTTTTTAACTATACCATTTACTAAATAAGAGGGATATTTATATAAATTGCTGGTAATTTTGTGATTATTTATATGCATAGCATGAAATTTTTTATCAGATAATCTATACATTCTAAAAAGCTGATAAGTATAATATTTCTAAACAATTGAATCGAGTTGCAGGAATTAAATGTTTTATTAATGTTAAAATTAAAAAAGTCTTTTTTATCATATAGATTAGTAACAACTCTATTAAAAGGATCAATAAAAAGATTTAAATCCAAAAAATTAATATTATTGCTAATAGTAGCTTCATTAGGAATTAATTCTAAATTGTCTAGATAGAAATCTATGAAATAATTTTCAGTATGTACTAAGCAAATCATATCATCAGCATGTCTGTAAAATGTATAATCTATTGAAGTAAAAGTCTTTTCCTAATGATAAAGGTATAAATTAGCTAACAGACTACTAATACAACCACCCTGTGGAACTCCTGAGCCTTGTAAGTATAATTTGTTTCCTTGAAAAGTATAATTATTGAAAATAACAAAGTGAAGAAGTTTAGGAAAATTTATAAAATTTGTTTGAGTTGATAATTAGAAATATAAGCATTATATGGAGTTAAAATTACATCATATAGATCAGCGATCTTAATATTATTAAAAAGATCTTTAAAATCAAAAGTTTGAAATCCTATTATTTTTCTAAGAGATGTTAATTCATTCTTTAATTCTTCACTATTATTTAGAATAAGGTAATTATTGCTAGACTGGCATAAACTATTATTTATTAGATTTAAAGAATTTAGTAATAATTTACTCGCAGTAGTAGAGCAAGTATTATGACCACTAGTTACAGTTTTAAATTTAATAGGATTTTTTATGAAATTTTGGAATAAGTACTATATAAAGAAATTTAAGATATTTATATTTAATATTTAAATCACTATATATATTGATAATTTTCAATTTGATACTATTAATGGAATGTAAATAAAGTTTAAAAAGACTATTATTTTTTAAACAATCTAACAGAAATTGTATATAAATTTTTTCATAAATAATAGCATAATTATTAGAAGCTTTATCAACATAGGTGATAAAAAAAGATCTTTATAAATCGTTAATAGAATGTTTAATATTATCAATATTATATAAAGATCTATACAATTTTAATACCACTAATAGCATTTTTAATAGATTCTAATAAAGTAAATTTCCACATTTTAAATGCCTCTAAAGGCAGAGCATATTTAGAAGCTAATTTATATATATATTTATCAAGATTAATTGATTTTAGAACTTTAAAAGAATTATTACAAGAAAGTATCCTGATTTAGTGCCAAATGACATAATGGTTTTTAGCATATTGTTTTTAACTATATCTAAGTCTCCTTTAACTATATGCCCCAAGCCTGGATTTAGAAATTTAGCATATTTGTTTACTTTACAAATACATTCACTATCAACAATTGACTGAGAATCATGATCTATACAGAGAGATTGTGAAATTACATTATAATAAAATCTAGATCTACCAATAGGCTTGTTTTATTTAAAGTCTTTGAAACACTCAAATCTCCAATAGGCAATAAATGTTTGAACTTGTTAAATAGATGACCAAAATTTAGAGAATTATAAATTGGATGGTTTAAAGAGATTACACAATAAGTAGTAGACGGCCGTCCAAATAGTTGCTCTTAGTCCTCAGGACGAGTCGGACGGTCTGGGTCTTCAACAATAAGTAGTAGAAGTATTACTATTATGAAATTGATTAAGTTTTAAATTTAAATACTTTGATCTTGTAATAAGCAAATCACAGAAAATATGATTAAAATGTTCATTAGCAAGATTTAATTTTAAGAAAATGGCATAAACTTTATTTAAATGTTTTTTCTTTATCTCAAAAAAGCAGGATTTTATTAATTTCCATTGAAAAGTGCTATTAAATTGATTATATAAACATATTATCTCAGCTTTATGATCATTTTGTAAAGAGTTTCCCTTTCCACGTTTAAATCTTTTGAATTTGACTGATTCACTATTATTTAAATGGGCTTTAAAGAAAAGGGTGATTAAAAATGAAATATTTATTATCTACAAAATTGTTTTTTACAATATTACCATTTAGATATATTTGATTTAATCCATATGGAAGAAGAGTACAAGTTGATTTAATATAGTAGTTTTCAAAATAAATCCTATCTGCTGAATTTGTTTTTATATCCAAAATATGTATAGTAATATTTTCAAAACCGTGTTTAGCAAAGAGTTTATATTCAATTTTATTGGCAGTAGGAAGAAACTTATTATTGATAATATATTTTTTGACGTGATATTTGTTTACATTCATACGTAGATGAATAGGATTACTAGTTTGTCCTATATATGATAAATTGCAAATGTTGCAAGGTCATCGGTAGATGAAATTAAAAATTTTACAGAAAGGCAGAAGGCTATCTTGTTTCGTAATTTGAGTTTTAGAAGCAGATGGGCAGATTTTGCATTTTTTATTCTTACATCTATTGAAATTATAATATTTAGTGGGGTAATCATTATATTCAAAATTATCCATGGCACAATTTTGGTAATTTGATATAGGTCTAAACAATTCCCAACATAAATTGAAAATACCGGGCAATGTCTATCAAATTATATAATAAGTATATATATATTTACCAGTCACTGAATCATAAGATGTGCAATTCATAATAGTATAAGTAATTTTATGAGTATGGAAATATAACAGAGAAAATAACATTAAAAATAAAATAATTGATTATATATAAGAATAAACAAATAAGTCCATGTAAAACCTAATTCTAATAAAAATCAGGAGGAAATTATAAAATAAGCGAAAACATAATGTTATAGTTACATTTGCTCTAAACTAGATTAAATATAGATAAGAAACACTAAGTATTAAATAATACGAAAAGTGTAAAAAGTGGATTCACTTAAAATCCTATCCAAATATGTAATAAAATAAAATAAAATAAAGTGAAGATTGTACTGAAAAGTACAGTTGAATGAGTTTCATTAATTCATCAATACATAATACTAAACGCAAATATATAATTACCAAAAAAAAAACCCGAAAATAATAAAAGTAAGAAGGATTAACAATAGATGGCAGCACTAGATTAGAACCAAAATAAGTTACAAATAAGTTAATATAAGAATGAAAGCAATATGCTAATTAAAGCAAAAGAAATTAACTAAATAATAAACAGTATGGAGTAGGACAAATTATAATACAAATAATTATATTATAAATGCATTAACATAGGCAATAAGATACCGATAAACACATTAGGAGAATACGAGCTAAAAAATTCCTATTGGACGAAAGTAAAATAAAAAAATAACTAATTCTATTGCTAAATTTAGCGCAAATGCAGCATAAATTTGAATAGATTGCAAAAAAATTATTTCATAAATACCGTAGCATGCTAAAAATATGAAGGATACTATGCAAATATGAATATGTAAAGAAATTAAAACTATTAAATAAAAATAAAGACAATGCAAAATACATTTAATTTATTGCTCAAATGCAGCTTATAAATAAAATATAATATAGATTGCTATCCGGATTTCAATAATAATAATAGTTTGAATGTCCAATGAAAGAAAAGTGAGAAGCTGCAACTCGATAAACCTAACTTTCTAAACCACCCACAAAATAAAAGTATAAAACAGCAAATCTTCAATCAAATGGAAAAAAATACAAATTACGGGTCATCAAGTTAAAGAAAAGCAACAAATTTCAATGGTATGGAAACGATAAAAGAAAAACATAAAAAATCAAACATTATTGCTATACACGTGGATAAGGACTAGGCCTTGAAAAATGGATATATATATATATATATATATATATATATATATATATATATATATATATATATATATATATATATATATATATATTATAAAAAATATTTTACTTCAACAGATTATAAAATTTACAGATATGCTGATGATCTGATTTGTTTAGTATTTACTGATAACTATGTCAGATATAGATTGCTATCCGAATAATTTGGAATTAATTCCTAATGAAGCCACTATTGGTAATAACATTAATTTTTTGGATTTAAAGCTAATTATTGAACCTACTAATGGGATAGTTAGTCTTTTTTATCATATAAATGAGTATTTTAAATTTAATATTAATAAAATATTACCATTTAATTCCTGCAACTCGATTCAATTGTTTATAATTATTATACTTAATCTACAAATTCTAAAAAGTTGATCATCAAATAAAAAATTTTATGTTATGCACATTTATAACCTAAACATTACCAGTAAATTATATAAATATTCAGCATATTTAGTAAATGCTATAGTTAAAAAGTTTGGATTAGTTGAATATTCTTAAAATTCTCTCCTTATTATCTTATATTAGCCAACCATCAATATTCTCTTGAATAAGTATTACGATGTATTTATATCCTCTTATACTTTAGCATCTATGTTTTCTATTATATTACGCGCCCCTTTATTTTGAATTTTTTACTGTGGAATATATCACATTTTATGGCTTTTTGCAATACTGTTACTTATTTCTCACGATTGGTAACGGTAGATCTCTACTTTTATCTTTTGCGATTCGAAACATTGGTCTCGTCATTTATTGCTGGAATGGATAGGACATTAGCAGTGTATTTCAGGTTTTTTTTGTTTCCTATATAATTTTTAAATCTTTATGCTTGTCGTCCAAGTGCTAAGAGTTTATAGATATAATATATCTCTTGCTTCTGAAACAAGCATATTTTGTGTTCATTTTGATTAAATACTTGGACTTGACAAAGAATTTTTTCGAAATGCAGTATTCATTATGTGCTTAGTACTTATCCACGTGTATAGCTTTAATGCTTGGTTATTTTTTGTTTTTCTATCTCTTTGTATAGCTTTAATGCTTGGTTTTTCTTTGTTGATTATCTTTAGTTTGATGACTAGAAAAATGTATTTTATTTTCCTCATGATGATTGATTCTCTATTTAATACTTCTTTTTAATTTGTAGGCAGATTTTAAGTTAAGGTTTTTTGAGTTACAACTTTTCCCTATTCTATCATTAGATTATATGTACATATATATATATAATCTAATGAAAGAAGATATGAGAAAAAAAGGTTTGAAGATCCAATGAAAGAAAAGTGAGAAGCTGTAACACGAAAATTCAACTATCTAACAGGCTTATGAAATAAAAGTATAAATCAACAAATCTTCAAGCAAATGGTAAAAAATAAAAAACAAATAAATAAAATAAATATCGAATCAACAAGTCAATGAAAAGTATCTAAATACAAACGTATGGAATCGAAAAAAGAATAACAAACGAAATCAAGCACAAACGTTATACACGTGGACAAGGCTCTAAGCCTAAATTATGAATTGTTCACTTCTACAAAAATCGTAATCATGTCCAAGTTTTTTGTAGAAGCAAACACAAAAATTTATGTTTCTGAAGAAATATATATATATATATATATATATATATATATATATATATGTGTGTGTGTGAAATTCCAGTGATAGATTAAGCATAAGTTGTAACTCATATAACCATAACTTAAAATATAAGATAGTTACGTATAAAGATGTAAAAAATAGAGATTCGTCAATCAAGGGGAGAATAAAATGCATATACCCAGTCATCAAGCTATCTATTATCAACAAATATCAATAGTGAGATTTCGAATATTGAAAAGGAGAAAAAGACTAAGCATTAAAGCCAAACACGTAGAAAAGCACTAGGCTTAAAAAGGAATTTATTTTGAACAGATTCTTCTTCAGGGCTTTCTAGCATCTATTCAAAATGACCAGAAAAGCTTGATTCTGAAAATAGAGATAGATAATATCTATAAACTTCGTCTACTCTGCCTGCAAGCTTAAAGATTAAAAAATAAAATAGGAATCAAATACTATATTGTACCTGAGAAAATTCTGCACATGTCCTCTCTTAAAGTAATAAATAACGAGACTACTTTTGCCATTCGCAGGAGATAAAGTGTTGAGCAACCGTTGTCAATCGTGAGATATAAATAAAAATATTGCAAATAAGTGTAAAATGTTATAAATTCACTTGTAAAACCTACTTAGTAAATAGGCGTGATAAATCATGAAAGCAAGGAGGCAAATTATATATATATATATATATATATATATATATATATATATATATATATATATATATATATATATATATATATATATATATATAATATTAAAACACCGTGAAATACTACATTACAAAATCATCTGAAATCACACTTAAAAGGCGCAAAGCTGCACTAAAAAGAGGATTAAAATATTGTCAAAAAGAAAAGAAGTATGGATGGAAACAATATACCAAAAGATGGCCGGGGGGGAGTTGTGACCCCCTCACCCCGGTTAAGCATGCTTTACGTCGCGACAACACTCCCGGAGAGCCGGTACATTGCAAAAAGGAATACGAATGTATCAAATTGTAAGATGTAAATATACATCATACAGATAGGGATAGGAGGATCAGGTACATTCGATAGGGATGGATCTCGACAATTATATTTGTTTCTGTATGATGTATATTTACATCTTACAATTTGATACATTCGTATTCCTTTTTGCAATGTGAGGGGGTGTTGTCGCGACGTAAAGCATGCTTAACCGGGGTGAGGGGGTCACAACTCCCCCCGGCCATCTTTTGGTATATTGTTTCCATCCATACCTCTTTTCTTTTTGACAATATATATATATATATATATATATATATATATATATATATATATATATATACGTTAACTAAAAGATTTAAAGTAGAACTAGAAGAGTCATAGCATAGCACCCAAAACTAAACAAAAGAATCCAATTGATTACTAGATAAAAAAAAATTAAGGAAATGCAAGTCAGCAAAATAAAAATTAGACGAGGTAGACAAGAAAAGAGAAATGATAATAATGGAATGAAGGTAATTAAATTGTAAAATCATCAGGCGGTGTATGCAAAACATACCTTCTAATAGTTTTTTTCATTGAATAACCTTGGTAGTTTGAATTTATACTACACCTCTAAGAACTATAAAAATCATGAATAATGGAGAAAGTAAGAGAAATTTCTAAAAATTGAAATAAAATAAGCCCTTACATGTGCAAAGATGTATCACATGTAAGTAGATAAGATATGGTAGATGTTGCACTGGTAGATGCTGTTAGACATGTAAGTTAACTGGTAGACATGCAAGTTAAAGTAATTGATCAACAATTGAACCTTATAAACCTGCCAGAAGCACCTAGAAAATTAAATCATTTATGGTATCAATCATCGGACAGAACATGACGGAGCCGTATTCTCTGTTTACCCTTCAGGGGTGCCTCGGACACTCCAGGGGGTGTTCTCGGACACTCCAGAAGATTCCAGTTAATCTAAAAGGCTGAATTTAGAAGGTTGATCTAAAAGGCCTAACGGAGAATTTTCGACACGCAACCCCCGGGGGAGGGGCGGAGATTATGGGGTTTTCAAAAGGCTTTCTAAACCCTCAAGCAGAGTTCCTGTGACTCATAAGGCTGATGGTTGCAAACTTATAGTAGCAACCGAACCTAACGAAGCCGTATTTTCGAATTCGTCCCCAGAGTGTACAAAACATATATATCATATATAATTGAGGGTTGACACAGGCTTCCAAAACAGTCCAAAGACCTTTCTTAGGTGAGTTGATTCTAAAGAGTTGGGATTTTTTTCGTTTGACCCATACTTCCGTAAAATCTTTAAGAAAAGGAATCGTCATAGGTGATCAACGTTCATATCTCATTAGTCGTTAAGAAAGGGTATTGGAACAAGTGTTCGACGTTCCGATCCCATTAGCGTACAAAAAGAAGGCGTGGACATAAAGTGATTAACAATTGACGAGCAGAATATCAAAAAAACGTAGCTAATCGGAGAAGATTTTGACACGTTCTCGTTAAAACCGCGAAGACAAAGTGAGAATATAAAGGGAGATGCTACCCCCGGATTTTTTAGTATTAGAAAACATAGGAAGACTCCATCTATTCTTTGTCTACATATACAATAAGGGGGGTGGGTGGGGTAAAGTATCTCACAACCCTTCCGAGGCCCCCCAAGGCGGGCGTAAAAGGCTAACACTTAAGACAGAATCTAACGGGTCCAATTTTCAATGAACGCGACTTTTTTCGTCTATAAGCACCTTACATTGTTACACAAAATAAAACTTATTAAAAAATAAGTTACAACCTAATTTTTTAAAAGTGTTAAGTTTTCCTGTCCTTGACGAGCTTAAATGCTAATATACAATAGCATAAGAAGACAAAAAAGGTGAGATGTCCTTCCATCCTCTAATTTATTCTCATGAGTTAAAATCTTTTGTCACCCAACACTAAGCAGATTCGTTTTATTCAATAAATTCTTCATCTTTTCATTTGATAAAATCCTTAAAGTAGTTTATCTACACAATGTATAAATGGGTTTAAAAACATGCTGGAGTTCTTTATGCTGCCGAGTCTAGAGCTGCTTTCTAAAAATGAACCGAGTCGCACTCGAGTTTAAATCTGTTAACGAATTCGCTTTATTTTAAAATCATTTAGTTTATCCCGTGTAATAAACTGACAAAGACTTCACTACTTACACCTTATATGAAAAAAAAAGTGAATTAGAAGCCTTTCTAAATTTATGACTATCTTATTGGTACTTTAACGTGTTAGTATAAATAAAATCTTTCATATAATTATCCTTAAAGTGGAACAAATTAAAAAGTAATGTACATTATTTAGTATATGGAATTCGACAATATATGATAATGCATCCAATTCAAAACTCTTAAAATAATCAAAACATGGAAAGTCGAGTAAAAAAAGTTGAAAACGACACATATGAACAGAAAACTTAAATTGCACAGATGCCGATTTGGTCTTTATAAGTGGATATTCTTTGAACAATCTCAAACGATCATCACGCATCTTAGTATGGCACAAATAAAGTAACGTCTCCCTTGTTGGCCATTTCACACTTTATCTTATTATGTCTTTATACTTTAGCGACATTTGCTTATCAAAAGATGAAACAAATTATAAAGGTTCGGGTGGTTTTTAACCATTTTCTTCATTTTAAGTTTGGTGTAATTCGCTACAGTATACGTGACTTTGCTCTATAACTAATCAAGTGACTATAAATAAAAACGTGAAACAGCAAATTGTCATCTGTAACACTCATTTTGCGGACTCAGTTTTCATGCCATATGAAGAGCTTCATTGATAACATTATACAATAATTAAGAAATTTGAACAATTAGAAAAATATCTTTAAAATTGTCTTTGTGTGGAGACTGAAATTTTGCTTTCATTTCAGTTTTCAAATTCTCTTAGCTTCAACATTCTATAAATCACAAAGACAAACAGACAGACAGACAGAAACAGGGAGAGGAAGAGTGAAAGAGAGAGCGAGAGAGAGAGGGGAGGAGAGAGATGAAAACACAATACCATTGTTCTCTTTTAAAGAATACGCCTAGATCGTTTTAAAAAATACTCCTTATTCCTCTTGAAAGAATGTCCCTGGGTCTATATGAAGTACCTACATTATTCAATTTTACTGTATGAAGGAACAACATCATCGACTTTTACGATGAGGTTAGGTATCTCTAATTTAAAAAAAAAAAGAATCAAAATCAAAATTGCTTGAAATGTACACATAAAAAAATATTGATGAGCGACTATCCTTTTATTTTATTTAATTTATAAACTGAACTGCGTCACGTTTGAAAAAAATCTGATGTGGGCAACACATGACTTTCCTTATATAATGCAATGAATTTACTACTTTTACAGTTAAAAAAAATGTTATTCTTATAGTAGATACTTATATTCTTTCCAAGATATAGAATTTTCTTCAATGAGTCCTCATTTTAATTGATTTAGCGTCATTTTTATCAATTTGGCGATATTTTTGTTAGTTTGGCAACAATTAAAAATGTCGCTAAGTTGGCGACATTCCGCCAAATTCGTCGCCAAAATCTCGCCAAGCGTTATGGACTGAGAAATAAGTTTTTTTTACAGCAGATAAATAACTATTGGCATTTAAATACAAAGATATTACTCAAAGTATCTTTTTTCATGAAATGGAACGAGTTAGATCCACGAGAATGATGTCACCCAATTTATCGCATGGTATTACATATGAAAAGTGAACATGCTTCTCAATAGGAAATATTTTTTTTTTCATTTTATATAACTTTTTGATAATTTTTATGAAAAATGTGCAATATATCCAGAATGGTTCATGTTAGCGTTCTAAAAGTTATGGCAATTGTTTTCTAATGAAAAATTACATAAGAAATGTCTATTTGCGTAACTTTATTAACGGTTTTGATTTTTTGACGATTTTTTCAAAATTTCACTCGAAAATTTAGGGGGTTCAGAACATTCGATTGTGTATGAAAACAATAAGCTTCCAGTGTTTATAGATTGTGATTTTTGTACCAAATTTCGTACGAATCGGTTCATTCGTTCGTCAGTTATCGTCTCTACAGACACACTGACACACACACATACACCACTTCAAAAATGTTTGATTCGTGATCAGGGATGCTTGAAACTTGCTCTCCCGTGAAAAACTCGAATTCGAATTTTCGACCCCGTCACAATACTTTCCTTATACATTATGTATATAAGGAAAGTAAAAAGGCATTTTAAAGCAATTGTAAAAAATCATATACTCTGAACGCCCAAAGATGATGTTTACATCATTCACAGAATTTTTCGTATAATGGTGCTTTTACCAATTATACAGAACTCGTCACTTAAACATAATAATATAATTATACAACTTTCATATAGGTAACATAATACAGTTACAACAAACTAAAATTAATTAAGTGAATGTGACTGAACTCAACTTTCTCATATCAAAATCCATTTTTAAATTGCTCGGGATTTTTTCTTCTCTTTTTGCAAGAAAATTTTTGAAAAATCCGTATCGTTGATCCTAATCATCCCAATTATAGCATGTTAGCCTTCCTTTTAAAGGGTTTGAAAAAGAATGTTCGATTGATATCAAGTTTAACACTATAGCTAGCCCCAACGAGAGAACTAATGACGTCTCGAACACAATTATATCACCGCTATTTTTCAGTACAATCATTGAAACTTTCGTGATCATTGAGTCAGAAATAACCTCTTTTATACATATTTATGCCAAATCTTGTCCTATGCTACCAGCTACCATGCTAATAAAATACAAAATTTCAAACCCATTCCGAAGTTCTTTTAAATTTTAAACAAATCTATCCAGTTCTAGATATTTCTTCCACAAAGTGGGTTAAAAAATTTCATAAAAATCCATTCAAATTTATAGCAGCTATCGAGTATACAAGAAATCGACAGACAGACATACCTCTAAAAATAGTCGAAATGTATGCGGGAGGTCCTAAAACATAGGGTGGCATTAAAATCTCGAAATCGAAAATTATAGTGAAAACAAATACTTTCTCTATTCTGTAGTGTGAGAAAGTAACACGGCACTTCTATTTAACACAAGGCAATACATATGAACGTGAATATGGTAAAGAACCTTTCTGACCGAACCGGAAATCGAACTCTGGATCTCCGAACGGGCCAGCCGACGCTCTACCGTTGAGCTACTGGGACGAAATGGCAAGTTCTTATCGGTGAAGTGGGCTCTGCAACATCAGTACGGAATATTAATTTCGAGATATTTTTTATCTGGCTTGCTTCATTAAAATAGCAACAATCAAGCATATTATATGTACGCACCATTAAATCGTTTTCTATTCCATGAGTAATTGCTACCCATGCATCAGAGTATTCTTCATTTTAATCAACAGCGATCATTCGATGTTTATCGAGGTTGCATTGTTGTACTTAATAAAACCATTTCAATAAATCCGAAACTGGATATTGCAAAGCGGATTGGATTTACAGCGACTTTTATTGAAAAATCAAATTGAACACAATACACATCATATGAATCCTTCCAAAACTCAAAAGCCTTTTCTCCACGTGAAACATATTCTGTCATATGATCTTCCATTTTATTAACACTTTACAACATAGTTGAAAAGTGTTTATGACTTGGTTTATTTTGTCTGTCTGTCCGTCCGTTCACACGATAACTGCCGTAAAAATGACTTTATCAAAATGAATGTTTAGTATGTTGTTGAGACGGGCTATGGGACATATGGGAATGTAAATGAATAATATCGCTCAAGTAGTTTTGGATTGATTCTGGGATGAAAAAATGAAATACATTGAGCACTATGCCTAAAAATGTTTGAAAAATAAGGCCACAAAATAAAATTCGCAAATTGCTTCGAAAATTTTAAAGCATATTCAAATTATTTCATAAAATATTTGAAAAATATGAGCAAAATAGATTGGGTAGTTTCTTAAATAAAAATTAAAATAATTACAGCCAAGAGATCACGTGACCCACTTCAAAATAAAATAGGGCATCCATCTTTTTTCCAAGTGTAAAAATCGTGATTTTTAAAGTTCTTTTTCATTTATATTTAGTGTTTCATCTGTCCTAAAACGGTTTAATTTTGCTTATTTTCTGTGCATCTACATTCTGCCCCAACGCATTTACAGTATTTCTCAGTTTAAATGATCATCCAACTTTGATTATTTCTACAACGAAGCCTAATTTTAATGGATACGGAATGTAAACAAGTGATTGTAAGATGAGTTATATTGTGGTGTCGAAATCTGTGAAAGTATATTTCCGTTTTTAAATGCTCTTTTCATGTCATGTAAATGTAAAAATTCCTCAGCCGATATTCTGCGGAAAAAGCGAGTCAGATGAAGTGTTCGTGCCCTTGACCGGCGCGCCTGCTTGAAAGAGAAAAGCCGTTGAGTGCTTTAATTTTGTGTTGTTGATTATTCGCACTGTTTCTGCATTGAGAGTGTTCATGTATAGGTTTTTGTGACGTCAGTACTGTAAGTGTAGAGAGACGCTATTTTTGCAGAGCATACAATGAGTCTGAAATCTGTCGGTCGTGTTTAAAGTTACTCCATAATTTTTTAGAATAATGAAACTGTTTTAAATCTAAAGTAAATTTGTAATATTGCTCTCATGTTGTTTTACGACCGGCAGTGCCCCTCCGAACCTCACTCATGGTTCGTAAGTATCTTTCTTTTAAATGGGAGATCTTAATTAGTTTCTGGCTACATGACTAGCAGAATTTAAGTCATTATGTTGAGCCAGCTAAATATTAAAATACATGTTTCAATCTCCCTTGGTATTTGATGTAAAGTGAAATATTATCAAAATTGAATAATTTGTATATTTAAAGATTCTCAAGCTTGCCACATTGATTTAAGGATTTTTATAAAGTCTAACTCATGATTAAAAGGAGTTAGAATTGCCATCGAGAAAAATGTGTTGTTTGATTTAAAATAATATCTTTAATTACTTTATGAAGTACATATAAGAATATTCATTTAATTTCAAGAAAATCTGGAGTCTTCATTTCACGAGTTGTTTTACTTGCCATTTATATGTTCCTAGCCATTGGGTTGCAGTTTCGCTTCTCACCAGGGAAACGGATTCGTCACCTGGAGTTATTAAGTATACTACCACTAGATTTTACGATCACTTGGCTAATTTAATTTTACATACATGTTTTATGATCAACTAACTTTACTTCAATTTTCTACATGTGTGAATGTAAGGCGTTCCGTCGTTTCACGAAACCGCCGTTACAATATAAGAATGGCTGAATTTTTTTCGCACAAGATTTATTTCAGATTACAGAGCTAAATAAAGTTATATGAATGAATTTCATTCATTGCTTTTACATACAGAACCAAACGATTTATATTTCGATGACGTCATTTGAATAAAGTTCACTTTTTTTCGATGAAGTTTTAAGTTTCCAAGTAAAAGAAATCATTGTACAGTGATAATTTAAAAGATATCACCGCTGAATATATTGCATTATGGAGATTAAAATTGCATTACAGTTGGAAAGTATTTCATAATCAATGCTTCATGCATGATTGATCTATTTTGTTTAATATAACTTTGAAATTTTATGTATAATTGTTTGTATAACAAAATATTTTCTTCAGTTGTGCTTTTTCCAAGATACAAAAAGAATGCTGTTCGGTGGGGTTTTGGGTCCTGTGTGACTCTTGAGCGCCATAGCTATTATTTTTCCAGCCGTTCAATTATCTACCTTAAACCTTCGGGTGAGTCAGACGTCCTGGGGTCTGCAATTAAGTTGTCAACTGCATTGAAACGATAAAACAGTATAAAGACCGTAAAATCCTTTCAAATTCTTTTAAACAACTCTTTAATGCTGTATCAATATTTGTTAAAATGAACCAGGACTTAAAATTTATATAATTTGACTTCATTGCTAGTAATACTTATTTTATGAAATTGTTTTACAGGGAAAAATATGTCGACGAAAGTCAGGCGATAAAACAGTAGGACGGAAGTGACAATGGAAGCTGTGGACTTCTTTTCCGTGCTAAAATAATGTTCTATTGACAGCCGATAAAATTATTTACGTTTAAGCTTTAGTATTTCAACACACGCTGTGTACAAACAGTTCTATATTAAAGACAATAAACCCCTCTTCCTTTAATTGTGCGACTCAATTCTTGGTATTACATTGTTCCGTTTGTATTTGTTCATTTAGTTTGTTTTTGAACTTTTGGTACTTTATGACGGGAACGAAGGTTCAAAGACTTTCAGAGACCTTTACGGTTATAGGATAACCATTGTAGAAATGAAAACCACTTCATATCACAACAAAATACCGCTGAATAAAAGTGTCAACTATATTACGTCATATCGTATATCCACAGATTCATATCATCTAATGACGATGATCAAAATACATCAGGATAGAATATGCTAGAAGCTTGGAAAATAACAGAGTTAAATGCAGCAAAAAAGCTCAGATGAATATTGTGATGAAAAGATATACGAAGCAGGTTAAGAAAACTCAGTTCACTTTTATTTAGTGACTAAATAAAGAACATTAGGCAATTTACACAACTCGGTAGGTACCATGTCAATATTAAAGAATTCTATGTACGAAAAGTTCGTAAAGACTGAAGTAAATCACAGAACTTTCCTGAAGCATTTGTAGTATTTAGAAAAACTTACACTACCTCAATAACTTGCGCGCTTTTGAAGCCACCATTGTTGGTATCACACTTGGCAGAAAAGTTTCATCAGATGAAGCACACTTTACTATGACTTCACACAATTCACCGTAAGTAAACTTAAATACTTAACATCATGAAAACTGCACGTAACTTTGCAAATAGCCATCATACAGCAGAAATACAAGTCTGTGTTATAAACAAAACACATCCGACTTAAACACGCGTAACGAACACACCGACTAAGAACTACATCGTCTTATCGTAGTCATATGTCAGCGATCGTCTGCTAATTGATCACAAGAGATCAAATCAGAACAAGATAGCGTGATTAACTGATCGATAGATCTGATAATGGTTCAAGAAAGTTCTATCTTATATACCCGAAGATGGATGATTCCGGAAACGGCCCCGGATATGCAAATGAGATGCATTAAGAATCAGATTTGCATGATACCTTATGTTGAAAAAACGTCAGCATTTGGGTTCACGCCTGTGAATGGAAAGAGTCGTTCACAAGAAATTTACATGAACGTCCCTTCACGGGAAACGTGAATCGCGAAGTTTACATTTGATTTTAACAACAAAAAGCACATACATTTAATTTATATTTAAGACAACGAGCATATACATGGAAACACTGATCGCATTCCGATTACATTATCTGCCATAAGCCATCCCCGCTCGTGCTGCCGGTGACGTCACAAGCAGTCAATTGATTTGCTATTGAGAAAATTGAAATCAAAATATATGAACTTAAGACAAGATATACGAAATAAAATTAAAATATCAATAGATTGAGTCCATAGCAAATAGCAAGACCACAGAGTGGAAGTGGTAATGCGAATGCAAGTGGCTTCACGTCAAGGAAGAGCTTTGACTTATGGCGCAGGCGCCAGTAGTGTCTCCATGTATATAAGCTGGCTGATCAATTGTCTAAAATAGACACATATATTATTGCAAGAGAAATCATCACAACAGTACTGTGAAAAAAAAAGAAGAATTATTTTAGAATAGTGCACATCAGCAAACATGGCAGAGGCAAGCGTGGTTTTGGGGGTATAATCCCATCTGTTGAATATTTCCATTGGTTCTCCATATTTACCACCATTGCTGAAACGATAATTATCATTGTGCACCTTATTTTGCGGTATGTTATTCAGTCGCTCCCCCCCCCCCCCTCTTTCTGAGATCCTAAATAAGCCTAACGTTGTAGGCCTGAGCCGTTCACAATTCAAAATGTAAAAATAGATTACAATTGGAATATAGTCTTACAATTTGAGACGGAATTGCCGTATCACGAAACACGGCAATACGGGGAAGGGGAACTTGTAGAAGGGTCCAAAAAGAAATACTGAATACGTATTCAGGAAATGACAAACGGTCAGAATCTTGCAGGGCAGGAGGAGGGCGGCAAATGACTTAATATTCGGCCACTGTTTCCAATAACTCAAGTCAAAGCTGATCAAGTAGAGGAATTTGGTTAGTGAACTAACTCACTCTCCTTTTTTTGGATCAAGAACAAGTGTAATTTGTCTGGGACTGGGACCACTGAATTGAGGGGACTTGGGCCCCAGTTCTTCGAGAATTTTTCATTGATGGGCTGTAAATAATAGTTTTATAGTTTTCTTAACTTGCGTTCTTAACTTGTCGTGCCTTCGAACCCTCTGATCAGCATGACCACATCCAATTCTGGTCTATTAATTTTTCCCAAGATCACATCAGTGTCTTTTTTCTCAACAATTCAAAATTACTTTTCAATCGTAGCAATCATGCGACCCTATTACATAATTTTCTTTTAAGTACTTGAAATTCAATTTCGCTTTCGTCGAGACCTAAATGAGTCATATTCAGTCAGTACCTTGAAGGTCAAAGTTTTCTTTACTCTTTTGCTAACGATTCTATAACAAGTGCTGAGCAAATATCTGTGTGGACAAGGTGAAATTATCCTGGTCAAGTGACAGGGGGAGCGAAAAATTTTCCCGGCTTTATTTTACAAAGCGAAGCAATGTCATTCTTTCTCAACTATTTCTTTGGAAGGGGGGTTGCTCTAGGTGAAGGGGAAAGAGGATGAAAACTAGCCCAACTGCTCTTTTCGCCTCTTTAATCTCAGTTTAATTAAGGGGAAGTAATTTCAGTCTCCGGCATCGGCGGACCCCGCGCAATAATCCGTTAATATTCCTCACCTTTGCCAGACAATACACGCTCCCTACTCCTCGTGTCACAATTCCTCATCTTCCAGCGGATTCATTCTTTAGAAAAGGCCACGTAAATAAGCAATAATGAACTGGAGCGGACGCCACCAGAAAAATGTTTATCGCTTCTTTTGGCGAAAATTCTCTCCGGATAATCCATTTCACCAATGCAATGGCAAGATCCATTTTCCGAAAGATGTTATGGTTTGATGGATGATGTGGTTCATTATTTTTCTATTTTAGATCCTGATCCAATTTGGAAATGTAGGTCACGCATTATCTTAAGGGCGCATTTCAAGTTTTAAATTGAAACATGTTTAAAGGGGGATTTCATATTAATCAATTTAAAAAATGTTGCGTTCTTACTAGTTGAAGATTTCGAAATTTAAATAGGGAGTACTAAATAACAATACTAAATGCAATTGTATCAATTACAACATGTATATATATATATATATATATATATATACGCTTATGATTCCTTTTGCAAAGTGACTGCCTGCAATATTTTGGAGGCAGGCGACATTTCAGCTTTTGAGTTATTTAGAGTCTTTTTTTTTTCAAATGGCCAGGCACTTGACTCATCATCATTCGCCTTTGTCAGCGCCCAGAACTTGAACCATTTAACCGTCCTCAGACGTTGCCCTAGGCGCACCAGAGGGGGGCGGAACACACTGCGCCCACAACACAAACATCCATGCCTTATGTGGGACTCGAACCCACAACGCGGCAGTCGAGCGATTGTTGTAGAAACGATCGCCTTGACCACTCGACAACCACGTCGGCGTTATTTAGAGTCTAAATCTATGCATAACTATCAAATATTGAGATTGGAACCTACCCATCCATGAACTTCGGGCGCAGAAAGTAACTATTTAAAACAGATTGGGTCGGAATAAGAATACTGATATTTGATTCCGTTAACGGCCATTTATTGTCATCCGACTTGAATGCACTTCGACGCATGGATAGTTAAAATGAATAGTAATTTGTGAAAATTATATTATTATTATAAAACTTGCAAATA